>PVIW01001650.1:0-276485 GCA_004026585.1 Noctilio leporinus | reverse complement strand
ATTTTTTAGAAAGAGGGGAAGGGAGAGAGGCAGAGAGGGAGAGAAGCATCAATGTATGGTTGCCATTCACCTGCCTCCAGCCACAGACCTGACTGGAGACCTGGTTTGCAACCTGGTTATGTGCCCTGGCTGGGGAATCGAACCTGCGACTTTTGGGTTCGCAGGCCGGCGCCTTAACCACTGTGCTACCAGCCAGGGCGGACTCTCATTCTTTATGCCTGAGCCTTCCACTATCTTTTCTACCTTCCTTCATATCCAAGCCAGAAAGCTATTTCCCTGGCCCCAGGCTATAAATAAGGCTTTCTAATTCTGTACCACATTTGCATATATCCTCTAAGAAGGATGTGCCTGCCCGGAGCAGAATAATCTCCCTCACCATTTTCTTAGAAGTGATTTCAGACATTGCCTTTCATACACAATCAGTTTCACATTTACGATAGTCGATGCTATCAACAATAAGTGTGCTATAAATAGCAAGCTACACCAGTATTTTAAATTCTTCACTTGATTCATTTGAACACAGGCCTGGAGTACAAACACACTTGCGTTTTAGTACCACTTCTTAGGTTTCCAAGATGTGTTCTTGGGAATAATCACTTAATGCTTCTGTGTATTATTTCCGACCTGTACTGTGGGGGTGATAGACTTCACTCCACAAACTGGTGGTGAGAACACATCAAGAGAAGGGAAAGAACCCAGCTCAGAATGGGCACCGACTCTCAAATCAACTAAGGTAACTTTGGGGGTGCCTCCCTTCCCACTCACTCTCACCCTTTCCTTTAAGACTCTTAGTGTTACAAATAAAGGTACCATTAAATGAGCATAAATAATAAATATTATGTTTTGGAACATATCTTATGCTATAAACATTTTATACAAAAATAGTTCCCACTATTTTTAAAGATTATATAATGGAGGCTCAGAGATATTAACCAACTAGCCCAAGGTCATAGACAGGAGAATCCAAGAAATCCTAGGAAAGGTCGTCTGACTCTCTAGAGTTTATGCTGTTAACCTCTGCAGTAATTCCTTGCAGCTACCTAGCTTAACCACCTAAAATCAGCCCTCAAAAGAATAGAGAGTAGATATCATAAAAGAAACACACAGTATGTGCCAAAGTTGGGGGATGAGATTTAGTTTGTTTCCTAAGTCTGGCCCTATTGCATCAGCTAAAGGCAAAACACATTAGAGCCATTCTTGACTTCTGTTTCTCTCACATTTCGATTCATCAGCAATCCTGTCCAAAATATATTTAGAATATAGCCATATCTCAGCACTTCTACCTCAGTCATCTAAAAATCTTCGTATTAACTGCTACAGGATTTTACCACCATTCTCACATTTCACTTTCCCATCCTGTGAGATCTGTGCATAACAGGCATGGCCACATGTGTGTTTTGTCCAGTGAAATGTGTGTACAAAATGGCATGTTCTGCTGCTGACGAGTCTTCAAGGGCCATCATATAGCTCTCTTCTCTCTGCTATGTACCTCATGATATTACAGACTGATGCTGTTGTTCCTCTATAGAGTGAAAGCAATATCACGGCAATGGCCAACATTCAGCCCCAGAGAAATAAAGCTTTGTGGTTCTAAATCACTGAGATTCTGGAGTTTCTTGTTATTGCAGCACAACCCTGTAGAGGCTGACTGATAGAGCCTTTTAACCTTTTTCCTGGCTTCTATGTTTGCCCCCTATATTACATAACATAGCCAGAATGATTGCTCTTAAATATGGATCAGATGAGTTCACTACTTTGGAGTAAAACTTTTTCATTACCCTTCCATTTAACAGAGTGAAAACTCAGTTCCTGTATCAGAAATGGTAGGCACTCTCTCTTTAAATTCATCTCCTTTTCCTGTTCATTATTGTTTACCCTAATTCAGTTCACTGACTGTCTCTTACTTTTCCTTGAATACATCAAGCAGGATTTCATCTCTTTGCTCATCTCTTTCATTTCTTTGTTTATAATTGTTGCTTTTGTCAGGAATATTCTTATCTGAAAGCAAAAGGCTTACTTCCATAATGGAGTAGAGTTAGTCTCTGTTCAAATGCCAAATAATCCAAGTCTTTCTCACATCACACTGCTAAAATTGGCTTTCTTCTAGCCCCTCTTTTCATTCAATATTTATGTTGCCTTAAAGAGCATATTTCCATGTGCACTATTGTGTGTTTCTTTTGGTCTACTTCTCCACACTAGAATGTAAGTTTTTTTAAGAGAAGCACTCACTTTTCTCTACTTTTCTGTCTTCAGGGCTTAGAAAGTGTTAAGTTACATTCTCAACGCTTACTAAATATTTTCAAATAAATAAGCGAATGCTTAATACTCTTTTTTTCTGGTTGTTTAGATTGTTTTTATTTATTTTTTTAGATTGTTTTTATTTTTACTTTTTAAGATTCTGTTGTTGATAGTTGTGAGTTTGTTGTCATATTAATGTTCATAGTTTTGATCTTCTTTTTCTTAAGTAAGTCCCTTTAACATTTGATATAATAATGGCTTGGTGATGATGAACTCCTTTAGCTTTACCTTGTATGGGAAGCACATTGTCTGCCCTTTCATTCTGAATGATAGCTTTGCTGGGTAGAGTAATCTTGGTTGTAGGTCTTTGCTTTTTATCACTTTGAATACTTCTTGCCAGTCTCTTTCTGCCTTCAGAGTAGAGTTTCTTTAGAGAAATCAGCTGATAGTCTTTTAGGAACCCCTTTGTAGGTAACTCTCTTCTATTCTCTTGCTGCTTTTAAGATTCTCTCTTTACCTTTAATTTTTGGCATTTTAATTATAATGTGTCTTGGTGTGGTTCTTTTTGGGTCTAGCTAGTTTTGACTCCCTGTGCTTCCTGGAATTGTATGTCTATTTCCTTTGCCAAATTTGTTAAGTTTTCCTTCATTATTTCATACACAAGGTTTCAATTTCTTGCTCTTCCTCTTTTCCTTCTGGCACCTCTATGATTCAGATGTTGGCACATTTAAAGTTTTTCCAGAGTTTCCTAAGTCTTTCCTCATTTTTTTTTTTTTTCCAATTCTTATTTCCTCATTCTGTACTGGTTGACTGTTTATTTCTTCCTTATGCTTCAAATCATTAATTTAAACCCTGGTTTCCATCCCTTCACCATTGGTTTCTTATGTATTTTCCTTCCTTTCACCTAGCCTAGCCTTCATGTCTTCCCTTCTGCATTTGCTGTACTCAAGCATGTCTGTCAAGTCTGTGAGCATCATTATCACTAGCATGTTAAACTGTGCATCTGTTAGGTTAGCTATCTCCTCATTGCTTAGCTCTCCCACAGGAACCTTGATTTGTTTTCTTTTTTGGGCCATACTTCTCTATCTTCTCCACTTGATAGGCTCCTGTGTTCACCTCTGTGTCTTAGGTGGAGCTGTCACATCTGTTACATTGTAAGGGGCAGAGCCTTAGGTATTTGTGAGTATGGGGTGACCCATTTCACCATATTGTGGCACTGTATGTGGGGAAGGAGTCTTAGAGGAAACAATACCTCTTGCCCATTGAGACTGGCAGTTTCTTAATCTGTCCCAACCCCCACTGGTTTTCACAGTCAGTAGCAAAGTGGGCTGCATGGTCTGGCCCCAGGATCACTTCCCAGGTTTAAAGGTCTGACTGTGCTTTTAGGTGCAGCCTCAGCTCCAATGCTGCTACCACTGCTCTCCCCACCGGCTCTTCCCCTCCTAACCATCAGGCTGAGTGTTTCTTTACTGCTTTGCTTGTTGCACTTCCATGTAGTTTTATTTTTCTGAAATTTCTGCATTGTTTTTATTTAGCTTTGAGGGAGATGCAATTTTTTTCTAGTTATGAGGGAGATGCAGTGTGTCTATTTATGCCTCCATCATGTCCAGAAGTGTCTTAATCTTAATGGAAGAGAAATATTGATCTAATTGTACTACCATTTATTCCTCTACCAATGATTTCAGAAGTCAACACTTCTCCCATAAAGGACCAGATAGTAAATGTTTTAGATTTTGCTGGCCAAATGGTTTCTATAGAAACTATTTAACACTACCTTTGTAGCCCCAAGGCAGCCACAGATAATGATAAAACAAAAGGATGTGGCTATATTCCAACAAAATTTAATTCACAAAAACAGGTGGCATGCTGAAGGTGGCCTGAAGAATATAGTTTGTCAGCCTCTGGGCTAGTCCAGTCCTTATCTTAAGTAAAGCTTAAAACTTGATTGTAACCAAAGGCAAATGTAATTTTGAATTACATTAGCTTGAATGGTGATTCCGTAATCAATAGCTTAGTTAACTTTTTACACATTCCTGGCTGAACTTTCCATTCAAGTTTGAGTTTTACATTAAAAAAAAGTCTTTCAATTGCAAATGTAAGTAAAAGGGTAATTCAACTTTGACACATTTCTTTTTTTTTAATTTAATTTTTAAAATTTAATTTAATCCATCCCCTTTCCCCCACCTCCCCTTCTCCACCCACCCACTTCCCCCCCAAGTCAATCCCACTTGTTGTCCATGTCCATGGTTCTTCCATGCTAGTTCCTTGACTAAACTGCTCTTCTTCTTTGTCTCCCCCTTCCCCCTCTCTGCTCTCCTTTACACACTGAAGGTCTACTCATTGTATTCATGGATCTGGTTCTGTTTTACTTATTTGTTTATTTTGTTTATTATTGTCCTGACATGGGTGAGATCATATGGTATTTGTCTTTTACTGACCGGCTTATTTCACTAAGCATAATACTCTCCAGTTCTATCCATGTTGTTGCAAAGGGTAGGAGTTCCTTCTTTCTTTCTGCTGTGTAGGATTCCATGTGTAAATGTACCAAAGTTTTTTGATCCAATCATCCATTGATGGGCACTTCGGCTGTTTCCAGCACTTGGCTATTGTAAATAGTGTTGCTATGAACATAAGGGTACATAGGTTCTTCTAAATTGGTGTTTTAGGATTCTTCAGGTATAGTCCTAGTAGTGGAATTGCTGGATCAAAAGGCAGTTTCATTTTTAGTTTTTTAAGGAAACTCCATACTGTTTTCCATAGTGGCTGCACCAGCCTGCATTCCCACCACCAGTGTACCAGGGTTCCCTTTTCCCCATATCCTCACCAACACTTGTTGTTTGTTGATATGTGGATGATTGTCATTCTGACAGGTGTGAGGTGGTATCTTATTGTAGTTTTAATTTGCATCTCTCTGATGGCTAGTGATGTTGAGCATTTTTTCATATGCCTTCAGGCCTTTTGTATGTCTCCCTCAGTGACTTGTCTGTTCAGGTCCTTTGCCTATTTTTTAATTAGGCTGTCTGTCTCCCTGGTGTTGAATCTCATAGGTTCTTTATATAGTTTGGATATCAAACCCTTGTCTGAGGTATCATTGGCAAATATGTTTCCCCATACAGTTGGTTCCCTTTTAATTTTGCAGGTGGTTTTTTTTTTTTTTTTTTTTTTTTTTTTTTTTTTTTTTTTTTTTTTTTTTTTTTTTTTTTTTTTTTTTTTTTTTTTTTTTTTTTTTTTTTTTTTTTTTAGCTAAACAGAAACTTTTCAGTTTGATATAGTCCCATTTGTTTATTTCCTTTTTTATTTCCTGATACTTTTCTGATAATGATTATTTTCCTTAGCTGTATGACAACTGCCTCAGCTGCCTCTAATAACGAAGCTTGATTGCAGACTCGCCCCAATAAGAGTCAGGCCTGAAGACCAGTGAGAACCTGAATCCTTTCCCTTAGAAAGCAGTTGTTTTGCCAAGGACCTTTATCTTTGGCCAATAAAGTGTGAGTGTTTTTTCTGTGTCTGTTCTCAGACTTGTAGGGAATTTGTAACTCTCTGTCTTCCTATCTCCCTGAGTCTGGTTCTCTCCCCACAGCAAAGGTGCTGGTGTGGCCTGAACTGCATGCAGCTGGGCTGGACTCAGGGTTCCTAGACCTCCCTGCCTTGTGTCTCTTATTTCTCCTTCTTCCCTCCTCTGGTATTGTGCACTTCTAGTCCTGTGCACTTGACTTAGGACTCATGTTTGCAGTGGATCCTCCAAGCCCACCTGCCATATTCTTATCATCTCCCACAAGGTTTCTCACCAAGGCTGGGCTATGTTTAATTTGATGCAGATTTTGGGCTTCTGGCTTTTTCCTAGAGATGGGATGGGTGTCAGGGATTGTGTGCAAAGGATACCCAGAGCTTCTACAAATGACTTCATTCAACCTCGCCCTTGCCCTGACTTAACAGCTCCTCACATAAATAATACTACAACCATTATATTTGTAGAAAGAAAGCTAAAGTGTGCCTTTTAAAATTTCAATTATAACATGAGTAGCACACATTTATAGAGTACTCATGGTGGGCTGTGTACTCTTCCCAGCAGTGCCCAGGTGTTAGGTAGTAGCATCCTTGAATGCTGGCAACAGCTATGCGCCGTCTTTATCTCCAGTGCACTAATAAGAAAAAGGCTTGGACTGGTAAGGATGCTTCTTCAGGCAATGGGAGAGTAATGGAACCTCGGCATCAGCTCCAGGGCTGCATTCGTTTCCTTTCTCTCTTTTTCCTCATCCTCTCCTTCCTTTCTCTGTCCATCTCTCCCTATCTCTAACATATTAATTTTAATTGGGAGCAACTGAAAACCCCAGAAGTTCCACTTTAGGACTTTTATATATATATATCTTTATTTTTAGTTTTTAATACCTTTGCAATGTTTTGCATAGTGCACAAGATCACTCAGGATGAGCAAAATAGTTACAGGTTTCAAGT
The DNA here is from genome assembly GCA_004026585.1 of Noctilio leporinus. Lineage (NCBI taxonomy): Eukaryota > Metazoa > Chordata > Mammalia > Chiroptera > Noctilionidae > Noctilio > Noctilio leporinus. The sequence goes on along the minus strand of PVIW01001650.1, from coordinate 269,792 downwards.
TATGTTCTTTCATGTAAGCTATCATCAGCAGACATGGGACTGTGAAAGGGCCTTACTGTGCAATTGCTCCTGATTAAGCCAAACCTGTTTTTCAGAGACTGCTAACACTGGGTTTAATAATCTAGAAACCATGTGGCTCAATTACTAAACTCCAGTGGGAAAAATTGCCCTTCAAAGCCTTTATCCTTGACAGGCAACAGCAGGGTGTATTTGATATCCATTTTATGTGAGCATTCTGTAGTAGTTAAATTGCATCCTAAATTATTTCTTTCAGAGAATAAAGCTTTATTTTCAGAAATGCTCCATTTAACCACACACTCAAATTTAATATGGTTTCAGCATATACATGATCGCATTACCCATTTTTCCATCTCATACAACTGCTGGTTACAGGGTAACCGCCTGAGCGGGGAGAAGGAGGCGCAGCTTGGGGATGGGGCAGATGGGTGGGTGGCCCTGTGGGGCGGAAGGAGATGGAGAGGGAACAGAGCGGATGAAAGCCAAGTGGCGAATTACTATGTCATGACCATGAAAGGCTAAGGCAATCAGGCACAGAAACAGAAGGACAGATATATGGGGTAAATAATAAATAAGTCCATGGTGCAAAATAAAAAGCTCTCCAGTGAATTACAGCCTGTCCCCCTTCCCAGAACATAAACTTTTACTTTGGCCCACATAATAAATAGTAGGTAACTGCCAATAGGAACTTCTGCTTTGGGGGCTGTATCATCCAGAAGCTATCCTGATTACATAGGCTGAGAACAGATAAACTGTATAACATAAAAATGACAAACTTCTACAGTCAGTTTATTTCGCTGCTGTAAAACACACTGTGGCTATAGAATATAGCCAAATTGGCCTGTGAAGGTCAAGTTGAAATATATAGGGCAGACCAAACTGGCAGATACTGGTAGAATCTTTTTTACTATCCTCCAATATATTATGCATGGAATTTCACAGGTGAAAATAGAGAAAGACAAAATTAATTTAGCTGATAAACAGAGGTAAGAAAAACTAAAAATGAAAGCTATGCTGTATTTAGTATTATTTTTTTAATGAGAAAATTCACTTTAAAAAATACATTTATGGAGTACCTACTAAATACCAGATTCTTTTTAAAGTGCTTGGGACAGATCAGGGAACAACACTAAGATCACTGTCTTTGTGGAGCTTATGTGCTGGTAAAAGAAGGCAGACAATAAACCAGAAACATACTAATTATGTAAATTAAGCAGCCCGGTGGAAGGAGAACTGCCAATAGGTAACCAGAAAAAATATAAAGAGGTGGTGAGGTGTAGGCATGTTGGCTGGTGACAGTGTTAAATACAATGGCCTGAGTAGTCCCATGGAGAAGGTGGCATTTGAGAAAGGCTTCAAGGAGGTAAGAGGTGAACCATGCAAACAGCTGGGGGAAGAGCATTTCTGGAGGTGGAAACAACCTGTGCAAAGGCTATGAGGTAGGACCTGCTTTCCACGATCAAGGAACAGCAAGGCAGCCAGTGAAGTTGTGGCTGAGTGACTGCTGGGGTGAGAGGGACATCACATAAGGCCTTGTCTCCCATGTCTCTTCTTACCCTTTTTCACAAAGTCACAATATGGTACACAGTGGCTGCTGGAAAAGCAGACCACATGCTGATAATCATGCAGAGCAGGATGAACTCGGCTGAGGCAAGAATGAGGCAAGAGACTCATTCTTAGGTGTCAGCCCTGCATTCACAGGACACTGAAGGGATACACCCCCTAAAATGTTGCATGTGAGGTGCTGCACTTGCCTTACCCAGTCCTGGTCCTGATGGAGAGACTTCCTCTGTTTGTCCACAGAACAGGCTGGCATTTCTACACCTGACAACCATCTTTGCCTACCACCACCACCCATATCTCTGCCAGGATGATCCCTCCTGCAAACACTCATCAGTAAGAAGCACAGCAGGACAAACCAGCTATCAGGGATGATGGATCTGCTTTTCTCTTTGGCCACCACATATCCTGAACGCCAGCGGGGAGAGAGAAGAAGGTATTCTGGGCAGGATTTAGTCTTTTCACGTCTTAATCTGTCAGCAAGTGTGTACATGTGGCTGAGAAGTTGTGCTTCTGGAGTTTGGGAATAGACATTCAACCAGCCTGTGGCTCTGGGGTCACAGATGAGAGAGGAACAGCTTGCATGGTCAAGTGCACAGGGAAGTCACTCTATGCCAACTTGATGGCTGAGGTCTTTTTGTCAATACTCCACATGAAATAAATATGCCTTATAAGGGATTCAAAGGACTTTAAGGATTATAGATTTTTAAGAAAATTTCCTTAATTGAAAAAAGTGAACTCATATGAGGGAATGGTAGGCGAGGGCCTCCTGGCAGTGGATTCATGTACAAGTCCATCAGGCTCACTAAGGTTTCCATCAGAATCATCTCCATCCATCAACAAGCACATGGGCCCAAACTGCACTCACCTCACACCAAGGTCTCTGTCCCCCAGTTTTTCTTAAAAAATCCAACCACATTAGGGTTAGAACCTTAGATATCTGACAAAGGAAAATGACAGGAGCTGGTAGGGTGGGAGACTATAAAGATAAAACAAAAAAGACATTGACTTTTCCATTAAAGAAAACCAGAAGAGGCCCTGGCTGGTAGCACAATGGATAAGGCACCGGCCTGTGAACCCAAAGGTCGAAGGTTCGATTCCCCAGCCAGGGCACATAACAAGGGTGCAAAACAGGTCTCCAGTCAGGTCTATGGCTGGAGGCAGGTGAAAAGCAACCATACATTGATGTCTCTCTTCCTCTCTGCCTCTCTCTCTTCCCCTCTTTCTAAAAATAATTAAATAAAATCTTAAAAAATTAAAATAAAATAGAATTAAAAAAAAAACAAACCAAACCAAAAGATCTTAAGAGTACTCAATCGCAGGAGCAGATATAACTTTTGAAGAAGTTGATCAGAAGGAAGGTCAACCCCATATTAAACTTTGTTGTAAAATGTAGTGAAGGGTGCTATTTTCTCTAATTACCGTAGTATAGCTTGAGTTTAAGAAATCATGAAAAGTGAGATTTCCTAAGCACAACATATCAAACACATTTTAAGGTGCGAGGGATATTACTTCCAAACATATTTTTGTTGCTGTCAAACTTAGTTCCTTTGATCAGGACACCCATTTACCTCATCTGAAACTGGGCTGTTCCTTAATAATCTTTTATCCTTTTTTTCTTCTCTCTCACGTGATAGCTGTTGATCACATCCAAGTGCCCAGTTCTAAAACCCCAAGGCTGGGAATTTGTTGCTACTAATGCAACTTCTGAAATATTACTTTTCAATCTTATTCTAAAACAAAATAAGACCCAGGTCTCATGAAGCAGCCAGGCCAACTTTTACTACTGCTTCACATCTGCCATCTACCGAGCTCTCTCTCCATCGGCAGACTTTAGCAAGCAGCTCACTGTCGTCTTCATCATTCAAAGCTTTGTCATCAGTCTTAGTGACATTAACATCGAATTCATCTAATATTTGTGGCCTCTTAGCACTCTGACCTCCCTGTTTTCAACCACCTGCCCCAACTTGACCTTAGTTACCCAAATACTTGGGTTCTGCTTTTCAGTTGCTTCAGGTAAGAAGAGTTAGTGACCCAGAATCAATTCTGCCCTGAGAACCAAGCAACCCAGGTAATGGGGCTAATACTATGAGGTCTGTGCTCTAAAAGTTGTCCTCTGCTCAGTCTCTGTGAATCCCCTTTCAAAGAGGTGAGAAACCTGAGTCAGACAAGAAAGCACATAAAGCCCATGTATCCCCTTTCTAGGTCATTTTCTAGGTTCCTACGAATCCCAGATTTCTCCACCCAAATGGCCCTATTCTACCTAGGAGGGCTCTTTGCAGGGGATATGAACAGAACTTGGATATTTGGGCATGGGTGCACAAATGCATGCATGTGGGGCTTTTCAGGATATAGGACGGAGCCATACGTGAGAGAAGAAGGGAGAGGACTATTCTAGGTTAATAAGAATGGCTGAGCCCTGGCTGGTAGCACAGTGGATAAGGCGCCGGCCTGCAAACCCAAAGGTCCCAGGTTCGATTCCCAGCCAGGGCACATTACCAGGTTGCAAACCAGGTCTCCAGTCAGGTCTATGGCTGGAGGCAGGTGAAACGCAACCATACATTGATGTCTCTCTCCCTCTCTGCCTCTCTCCCTTCCCCTCTTTCTAAAAAATAATGAAATAAAATCTTAAAAAAAAAAAAAAAAAAAGAATGGCTGATGCTTCTTATAAATTACCCCTTAATCCTGACTTCCAGACAGATTTATTAAGGCACCTAATTATAAACTTATTTCTGCTTCTTGATAGCATCCAATCCATAGGAAAACCTGCTTCCTTGATTCCCCCAACCTCAAATCACTTCATGCATGCCCAATCCTGGAAGCCTTCTTTAACACACTTTATGGACACCACAGTTCCCATGACATGTGTTCTCCAGTGTTGCATAAGCCGATAAACCCAGCTTTGACTGCAGGTGCATTCCTAGGGGTCAGACCCCTGGGAATCAATGTGCCAAAATCTGGCACATTCCATTCTAGCATCACAGAATGAAGTGTTGTATGACAATTAACAGTAATTCTTAATGTCATCATCATCTAGAGAACAAACAGCTAGAGATACACACAATGATACTGATGAATCTCCCAATGATGAAGTGAAATAAAGCAAAAGAACAAAATAATACATACTAGAGTATGAGTCCATTTATATCCAGTTTAATAACTGGTAAAACTACATTATTTATGGTTGTCCATAAAGTAGCACAGCTCTAAAGAAAAGCAAAGAGTGATCATTATGGTGGCCAGGGAAGTAATCTACTCTGGGGGTAGGGAGGTCATTCTGATTGAAACAGCTACATAACATGTTTCTAGGGTACAAGTTCGTATTTTTTAATTTATGTGGATGTTATATGGGTTAAAATTGTATATGCATTCATTAAACTGTACAAGTGAGTTGCATGTATTCTTTGTTATGTATTGTTTGTTACATTTCACAATGATAAAATGCAAGACAAAAAAGAATGAGTGCTAAATAGAAAATAAATTGGCATTTCCTTTTATAACACAGTTTGTTTGGATTTGGTTACTATAAATCAATTCACCTGATAATAATTACCCATGAATAAATAGCTAAATTTTAGCCTCTGAAATGGCAAAGGTGATTAATGGCTTATGGACTTAATTGTAACCACTGAGACTTTCTACCTTAGGAGGCTTTTAGCTCCCCAGCTGCCTCTCTTAGCAATATTCATTCACTCTACCTTGAAGGATATTTCAGTCGTCATGGTGAACCCATGGGTGATGACTGGTTCCTCTTCAGCAGTCCGTCCTTTCCAGCAGTCCAGCTCCACACAGCGACAACCAGACAGGAGCACTTGACGATACATCTCAACAGAGGAGTTTCCAGCCAGCTGGCCAGCTGTAAAACACCAACAAAATGAATCCTGGAGTCCCATGAAGCAAGAAAGACGCTGGTGGCTTCCTGGAAACTATAACAATGGGAACACAAAATGTTAAGAGACTGACTAGTTGTTCTCCACCTTTTTTCTGCCTCAATATACCAAAAGGTAGTGGGGTACTTGTAAAGGCAACTAGGACTCCCTAGCAGTGGTTTGGTGGGAGAGAGAACATAAAAAAGAAATCATTGTTACAATAACAGTAACTTGTCCTTATTAACTGCTTACGATGTGCCAATTATAGTTCTTTGAACCCTACATGTATTACTATGCTTAATTTTCACAAAACTCTCTTGGAATAGTTACCTTTAACAAGCTTATTTTTAGATAATGAAATGGCATAGAAGAGTTCATTTCCCCAAATTCCTGATGCTGGTAAATGGAAGAGCCAGGATTATATCTTCAATACTCAGTCTTTTAATTCCAAGGGAGTACTGTTGACAGGTTATTTTATTATGTAAGACAACCCATCTGTCATGTTTGTCTAAGGCACAAATGGTTAGAAAAGCTAAGCATTCTCTTTTCAAAAGTGCTCTTTTATAAGAATAAATTTAAATTTGATAAAAGAAGTGAAAAACATACTTGAATAATTATAAAACACTGTTGAAAAATTAAACACAATCTAAAACATCAAAAGACATCCAACATTCATGGAGCAGAAAAGTTAATATTGTTAAGGTAGTACTACTCCCCAATTGATCTAAAGTTCAGTTCTGGGGATTCTAATATCATGATTTTGTGACCAACTATCTAATCTTTCTTCAGTTTGATATCTGGCCCTGCCTGAGTCATAAACAGTTTTGCAGTTTGAATTTTGACTGTTTAGTGCATTTTCCATCTTTGCTGAAGCCTGTGTCTTCATGCAAGCCATGTATGAATAAAACTCTCTTTTGGCTGCCAGAAGGGCCTTCTAGAATCTCTGTTGACAATTTCTATCAAAATCCTAGCTGGCTTTTTGGCACAGACTGACAAGCTGATCCTAAAATTAATATGAAAATGAAAAGGACCCAGAAAAGCCAAAACAATCCTAAAAAATAAGAACAAAGTTGGAGGACTCATAGGTCTCAATTTTAAAGCTTAACTATGAAGATACAGTAATCAAGACAGTGTACTGGCATAAGGATAGACATATGGAACACTGGGTAGACCACCGATTTACAACAAGGGTGCCAAGACAAAACATTGCAGAAAAAAAATCACTTTAAAAATAAATGCTGGAGCAACTGGTTAATCAACCACATGTAAAATAATGAAGTTAGACCCCTATCTCATATCATATACAAAACATTAACTCAAGATGAATTAAGCTTCTTCTTTAAAAAATAAGATTTTATTTATTTATTTATTTGTTTGTTTATTCTAAACAAAAAAAAGATTTTGTTTAGAGAGACAGGAGGGGAGGGAGAGAAACATGGATGTGAGAGAGAAACAAAGATTGGTTGCCTCTCACACGAACACTGACTGAGGACTGAACCCTTAACCCAGGCATGTGCCCTGACGGGGATTCGAATCAGTGACCTTTTGCTTTGTGGGAAGATGCCCGACCAAGTGAGCTGAACTGGTCAGGGTAAGCTTCTTTCAAAATGTAAGATTTTATGAAAATCATGCTTATATACATAGTTCTTACAAAAACTGTAAAATTCTTAAAAGAAAACAGGGGTAACTCTTTCCAACTGGGTTAGGCAATGATTTTGTAGATAATAGAACAACAGCATAAGCAACAAGGAAAAAAATAGATAAATTTCATCCGAATTAAAAACCTTTGTGAATAGAACTGAAATATTCCTGTGAAGTGATGATGCACCTGAGAAGTCCTGGCAGGCATAGAAGCCAAATTATTCTCGTTTCACGTAAGAAGTCAATTGAAGGCATCAATTCCTTCATAAATTATTTTTATAAGATTAATAATAAATCACTTTCAAGATAAGAACACTATCAACACACAAATGGGAGTCTTTGGTTTTCCACATTAAACATGTTCTCTGATTTATATATATAAGCTTCTATCATCTTTTAAAATTGAGAATTTAAGACCTGGCTGGTATGGCTCAGTGGAAAGGTGCTGGCCTGTGAACCCAAAGGTCTCTGGTTCAATTCTCTAGTCAGGGCACATAACCAGGTTGCAAGCCAGGTCTCCAGCCAGGTCCTTAGCTGGAGGCAGGTGAAAGGCAAGCATACTTTGATACTTCTCTTCCCTTCTTCCTTCCTTCCTGCCCTTCTCTCTGAAAATAATGAATAAAATCTTTTGTAAATAAATAAGTAAATAAATAAATAAAATAAAGAGTTTAAAGATGACATATTTATGGAAAACTGTTAAAATGACATTGAAATGGATAAGATCGGCCTGGTGGCGACAGGAAAGAAAAACAAAAGGATGTTACAACACCCAATCAGCATAAAAAAAAATGGCACTCTCTATTATTTGTATTTTAAAAATATTTTATTCAATTAATTTTAGAGAGAGATATGAAGGGAGGGAGAGAGAGAGGGTGCGAAACATAGGTGTGAGAGAGAAACATCAATGCTGTCTTCTTACACAACCCAGGCATGTGCCCTGACCAAGAATCGAACAGGTGACCCTTCACTTTGTGGGACAATGCCCAACCAACTGAGCCACACAGGTCAGGGCAGAATGGCATTCTTGAGTTCTATAGTAAATGCACTGAAAGGGTGATTAAGTTGGTTTACATAATCACTTTTCTCTACAGAAAAATAAGGCATTTAAACACACAAATGTGTTCTGCCTTTGCAGAAATGGCTGACCAAATAATCTGGAGGATTACTGATGCTTGATAATCAATTTGCCATTTATAATCCCCTCAAAGTTTGCTGTAATAAAGGTCTTTGCTGCGTAAAAGGAAAGGGGAAGAGTTGACGAGAAATGGAAAAGACAGTCACTGACATGTCATTCTTAAACTTAAGGGAGGGCTACTTTGGAACACATATTCTCGGAACATTAGTTTGGATTTACTTGCAAGTTTTTAGTCATTCAAAGAACAAATAGAAGAAAATTAATGTACTTTTAAAATGTTGATTAATGTTTTGAAAGACATGTTAAGTTAAAGGGTTGTGTTTGTGAGATGAAAAGGAATCTGAAAAAACTCAAGAATGGGAGGGGTATGGGTGTGTGTTATGTTGATTGTCCAACACCTAAAACTAACAACATCTCTCCAAAGTAAACTTGTTCAGTTTTACTAGGAATAATCTTTTCAGGACTGGAAGTCTCCCAACACAAGCATATTTTGAGAAAACTCACATTAATTTTTCTCTTCCTTGGAATGTGTCTAAGGTTCCCTGCGTGTTTAACTTTGTTTATGGAGATTTTTCCAGATATGTATATTAATATTGTCTATTATTCTCTCTTTATCTGCCTGAAGCCTCAAAGCTGGTTTATTTTTCTTTCCTAAAGTTCCTAATTCCTCATTCTTACATGCCATGCCCCCATTATATTTCCATTTGATTGGATCCAATAAATACAGCTTCTGGGCCAGGGCATTTCAGAGGTTGGGATTAATAATATGTCATGAGTCACTCGATCACTGTTATTTCTGAAACTAGTATCTGACATCATTTCTGCCTGGCTATGAACACCACCCTGGAGTACATTCCAAGCCCATGATGGAACTTTGAGCTGAAGCTCCATCTCAGATATACTTCTAATATTGCCCCAAGTCATAGCTCTGCAGCTTCTCACTTGACTGCATTCATTTTGACCTTTGTCTCAGATTACCCAAGGCATCCACAGATGGAAGATCAGAAAACTGAAAATAACAATCCCCTGCCCTGCTTTTTTAAAGATTTTTTATTTATTATTTTTAGAGGGAAGGGCAGGGAGAGAGGCAGAGAGGCAGCAATGTATGGTTGTCTTTCATTTGCCTCTAGCTATAGATGTGGCTGGAGACCTGGCTTACAACCTGGTTATGTGCCCTGGCTGGGAATTGAACCAGTGACCTCTGGGTTCACAGGCTGGTGCCTTAACCACTGTGCTACCAGCCAGGGCTAACAAGCCCCTCTTTTAACAGGCTTCTGAGGAATTTCTCATCTTGCATAGGGTAATGATTAATTGTCTATATTTATATTTAACATTACCTATTATTTTCTTGTCAACCTTCATTGAAAGAAGATTCCAGAATGTGGTACATTTCTTTAATAAGTGACCTTCTTTAATAAGCACTGTCTCCTTTAATAAATGGAAAACAAGACGATTTCTCTTTGCTTTCAAGGCAGTGACAGCCATTCAGCATGGGGCAAAAATAGGTTTACAATTTTTTGTATGGAATATAATACAATAATTAATAAATAATAATACAAGAATAAACTATGTTTCACTTACTCACAAACCTACTTTTGCTCCACTCTGTAATCCCACATCCACATCTGAGAGAATTGTCCAAAATACAGAGGAGGTATTGTTCACCTTGACTATCTCTGGGGGCATCAATTTGATCTGATCTTTTCTATAGGGTTTGCCCAATATCTCAGCAAGACCAGGAAACTCTTGAACACAGAGCCAACAGCCATGAGATGGCTTAGGTAGGAAGGCAGGAAAACAACTAAATTTAAGCATATGCCTTACTAATTATCAACATCTGTGCATATCCCCAAATACATCCTCTGTGGGAGGCAAAAACGTGACATGAGACATGCCCCTTACCTCCACCATTGGGTAGGGAGGCAAAGTACAAATAAAGGAGAAGGTTCTTATGTGTCAGGGTGTTTAAACTCACCCCAATGTTGTACTTCTGGTTGCTCTCTTTCTCTCCTTTCTCTTTCTCCTTGCCAATAAAACTTTCTATTTAGTATCTGATGTGCTTCGGCTTCTCCACCCCTTGGGTAAATCTTAACTCTTCTCAGCCCGTCACAGTAGGTCTGTGGCCCGTGGTAGTGGTTTATGTGGGCATTGCTGTGTGGTGTAACTCCAGGCTGCATATAATGGGGCATAAACGAAAGTCTACTATGTGGGGTCGAGGGGCCCTCACCTTTACAAAGGGCCACAAGACAGAGACTTCCACTGTGCCACACGTGGACCTTATTTCATAGGGAGGCAATGATCAGGGTGCAACACCATCTTAAAATCATAAGGGAGCAAAAAGATGGAAAGCATCTGGGTCTCCAATGACACCAATAAATTTCTGATTTAATCAGTAGCCAACCACCCACTTCTGGACTTCCTATTGTATGAGGTAACAAGTTCCCTAATATTTAAGCCATTCAGTAGTAGTATCCTAAATTAGTCAGTTAATAAAAGATAAATATTATACTATATGACTTCACTTACATGTGGAATCAAAGGAACCAAATAAATGAACAAACAAAATAGAAACAGACTCATAGATACAGAGTCTGATGATTGCCAGAGGGGAGGATTTGGGGGCGATGGGTGAAAAGAGTGAAGGGATTGAGAAATACAGATTGGTAGCTACAGAATAGTCATGGGAATGTAAAGTACAGCACAGGGGATATAGTCAATTATGTTGTAATAACTATGTATGGTGCCTGTGGATATTGGAAATATTGGGGGAACATGTTTAAGGTTTACGATTGTCTGATACCATGCTATATACCTAAAACTAATACAAAATAATATTGAATGTCAAGTGTGATTGAAAAATAAAATTTGACCAAAGCAATAGTATCCCTACAGCAAAAATATACCCTGGCTGTTGCAGTATATCTTCATTTTACAAATGAAGAAACTAAAGCTAAGAAGAGTAGTTTACTTAGAGGCAAATTTAAACTTGGTCAATTGTTTTTTGCTCAGCTCATCTTCTCTCCATTCTATCACCCAACTTTCATAGGTCTGTGTGAGATTTACACCAAAATTAAGTTATGACAGGTTGCACGTGCTGAAGGCTACATGAGTGGGAGAGATGTGAAAGAAGGAAGTAGTACTCAGTCTGGGCTTGCAGTGGGAGATGGACAAAGGTAAAACTCTCCTTGAGTCATTTCTGGAACTTTTCTGCAGCTAAAAACATGTATGTTTAGATTTAGAGAGAGGATAATTATTTGATCCATATAATCAGATAATGTCATTTGTAAGGGGAATAGCTAAAATCTAAAGTTATGGTTTTCTTTTTAAGTTGAATAAGGACGTTAATGACTGGAGTTATGTTACTTTGCCTTCCTGCTGTATACGGAGCTGTTATCTTCCAAGTGGTTTGGAATATTGGAAGATTTGTGAAAGCTGAAAATCTATAGATCAAAATGAGTGCATACTGTTCTATCTGGAGAGAATTTTGTTTTGAATCATAAGGGTAGATTTCTCAAGGAAAAACAATAATTGAAAACATAATCACAGCTTGATGTACTGCCAAGACTATCCAAACCCTAGAAAATGGCCATCGTAATTAAAAATCAACACATTCTGTGCAAATATTTCTTTCAGTTATCTAGTTTGTTTTTCCTCTTGGTGTCTTGATAGTTAACAAAGGGGCAATAATGAGTAGAGAAATAGACATAATAATGATTATGTATTGCTAAATTGATTGGTTTTCCTATTGTAGATTTGATTTTTATAGTTTATTTGAATGCTCAAAAGAAAACATGATAAATATCAGAATTCTCCTTGTTTGAATTTAGATCATCACTTCTCAGGAATACCAGTCCCTAAAATGTTCCAAGAAAGTAAGTAGGGTGGTGATAGGGAGAACAGGGGTGGTAATAACCATAATGTTCTATAAACCCTTATTTCTTTATTAAAAATACACTGCCATAGGTGCTAATCTTCCTTGTACCTAGCATTTTCCAAATATATTTGACTGGGAAAATTTTCCTTTACCACTAAATGAACTTTATATAAAATAATATTTCTATAGGAAAAGTTTCCACTTGTTCTGGAAATGGCTATAAATTATAAAATCTAACTCATTTTCTTAATATTGATTTTAATATTTAATTGGATTCTACTGAATTATGTATACAGTGGTTATATTTTTATTTTATAATATTATTAATTGGAATTGGGAAGTTTGAATTTCTGTATCATTGATTTTTAAAATTTTAACCAAAGGTTCCTGAAAGATACGAGCTCTACATTACATTTATAATTAAAATAAGGATTCTAATAATATTAAGTGAAGTAAAACTTCTTGTAAGTAAAAGGAAGACTTCAGGCAAAACCTCAAGAACTGAATTAGTATTCACATGTAATTTTTTGACTAGTTATATGGAATTCTTCTTAATTCCCTTGCAAGAAAAGACTTTGATACTGGAATAAGTTACTATTGTTAGAATGTGGATTTTTATAATACAAACTTAAGAATAATAATACATATCAGAAAAGTGAGTAAGGTACATTTTTAAAAAATCCCAAATATCAGAACATCCTTTAACATGGGTAATATAGTTTTAAAAATTGAATATTTGAAAATATGTTAATTCTAATACTACTAGGAATTAAATAAATGGAGAGAGATTTGGTTTACTTGTTTAGAAATCTTGTATATGAACCTGATGTTAGTGATATAGAACCACTATACAGAAATTTAGAGACAACTATTTCAGTTCTTTCTTCATCAAAAAAGGGCTGGAGTCTCCTAGTAGCTGAAAATTCTTCCTTCTGAGAACTATTGGCCATTGATATGTTAATATCCTAAACAAACTGACAAATGGGAGCCAAATTCTACATCACATCTGTGCTTACCAAGCTATTCACTGGGAGGGCAAATCAGTGATTCTGGGAGAAATTAATAGGACAAAAATCTTTAGTGAATGCAGTTTAGAAAAAAAGAACCGCAGAGAAAAAAAATGAATAGTATCCTATAGTTTGTATTAATTTTGAACAATTTTCTTAGAATTATTATTGTGTTGTCAGTAAAGCAAATGAGCAATTATGTATAATTTATTAGGTATGAAGGTTGATAAAGGAAGTACAGCTATAAAATCAAGAACTTAAATCGGGAGGTAAGAGTGAAAATACTTATATGAGCTTGTGCCTTATCAAGAAAAAGTATATGTATTTATTTTGTTTTATTCACAGAAAAGGTCTAGAAACAAAGTTCCATAGGGCAGGGCAGGGTCCAAATTGCAGTTACTCATACAACTTCTTTTCCACCCAACAGAACCAGAAATCACTGGGGAAAAGTCCATTTCCATGTGTTTTGCAGAAATGAACAAGGTGAACCTGGAAGATTTTTATGTGTCAGAAAGCAAAGACATTTTCAAAGATCAATGAATGTTGTCAAAGGACACAGGAGCCCCCTTAGAATTGTTTCCAGCAACTAAAGCTGAGGCAATCAGGGCGGTGAAAGGAGAATAGTGGCTTTGTTTAGATGAATGAACATAAAATTTGAAACCCATTGGTCCATGATGATACACAGAAAGAGAAAAATTAACATGTTTTGAAAGAAGGTTTAGGAACAGAGCGTAGATCCAGGCAGACTTGTCATTCAATCATTTTGGTATTACTGATTCATTTATTATGTGATAGATAAATAATAGAAAAACTATATTAAATATAGCACTTGAAAGCATTTTGGAACTTAAAAGGACTATTGGTAAAATTATTGCATATTTTGACCTCCAGGTAGCTAAAACCACATATAGTATCCAAAAGTTAACTAGATGTATATTTAAGTATTTTAAAGAATCCTGTTCCCCTGAGTATATAATAAATGGAAGATTCTATCATGTGTCAAGGTCTTTGAAGTTATATTTCTTAGGATCCTATCATACCAAACAAAGCGCTACACTCTTAACCGAGGTTTTATAGGCCTCCTCAAACTTAAAAGAGAAAAAAGATGACATCTTCAATTTTAACCTCTATGTGAAATTTGATGTTCTCTTTTTAAAAAATATTTTATTTATTATTTTTAGAGAGTGGGGGAAGGGAGAGAGGCAGAGAGGGAGAAAGATGTCAATGTATGGTTGCCTTTCACCTGCCTCTAGCCACAGACTTGGCTGGAGACCTGGCTTGCAACCTTGTTATGTTGCCTTGGCTGGGAATCGAACCAGCGACCTTTGGGTTCGCAGGCCGGCGCCTTATCCACTGTGCCACCAGCCAGGGCTTTGATGTTCTCTTCTTCACTTATGAATGGAGGTCACAAATCACAGCAGTACTAGCAGAATCTGTGACATTGTCATGAGTAGCAATCACCAATATTTTCATGTCATATTCTAATTGTTGCAAATACCATGGTATGTTATTTATATTAACTTTTGTGTTAATAAAATATATTATTTTACTACAGATTTGATTTTCAACATTTGATAAAAATATTTCAATAGACTATGCACTTTATTTTATACATTGACCACTGGAATGGTTCAAAGGCTTCGATGGTCTGTCAAATAGGTCAATGGTACCAAATAAAATTAGGGATGTTTGGGAATGGAAGAAAAAGGAAAACCTTTATAAAGGCTTATAAACTTGAGGTGGAGCTGCAAAAATTTTGAAAGTCACCTAAGAAACTGAATCCAAGGAAGTGGACTATATGGAAACTTTTTTTCTTAAAATCAGTGGCTTTAAAACAGGCCTAAAAAATATTTTGACACTCCTCCAATGCAAAGCTTTGGTCCATGTCCCCTCCCTTTGAATCTGGTGAGGCTTATGACTGTTCAGACAAATGAAAAAGGAACAGTACAGAATTTCAGAGGTTCAGAGTAAAAAGGCAATTAATATTCCTCCTGTTCTCACAGCTGTGAGCCTCCATGGAAGAAGTCCATCTACCCTGGGGCTGCCATGCGGTGAAGAAGCCTGTGCTCATGGTAGGACCTACTCTTGACAATTAGGTTGGCAGTCCTGACTGAGCCCAGCTGTGTGTGTCCCAGCCCAAGTGCCAGGCATGTTGGTGAAGTGTCCAGATGATTCCAGCACCCCAGGTGTTTGTGTTACCCTGAGCCATCCATTTCTCAGCTAAGGCCCAAGACACCAGGGTGCAGAGCCCAGACAACCTCTCTGTGTTTGTCTGTCTGAATTTCTGACATACAGAATATGGAATATAAAAAAAAATGGTGGCTGTTTTATGCCACCAAGTTTGGGAGTGATTTGCTAATGCAACCAGAGATGACTAGAATAGGGTCTGGATGAGTCAAAGATAAATCTAGTTAGTTTCATGGCATGAATCTCTCTTAGTAGGTAATGTCAGTTGAAACAAAACAGAGCACAAGTAGCCTGAGGGCCAATCTAATTCTCCTGAAGATCATGCAAGTTGCAGTTCACATGACTTTGGAACTCAGGCAATATGCCTCTTAGCAGATGGTCTTCGATTACACAGCATCATCCTGATGTCGCTCTCTCTGGCTGTCCTGAGGCTACCCTTCTATCTATGTCATTTCTATTCTAAAGTATTTTTTTTCTGGAGTGTGGGCTATCAGACCAAAGCTGAACTTGATACCAACACAAATTGCAGGAGGATAGGCCTTGTTAAAGAATTCAGAAGAAGGAAGTGCCTAGGTTCCAGATGGTCGAAGCTGGTGAGACCCTCTGGGACCCTGCCATGAGTATCCAGTGCCTGGATCTCCCTTGTTGTTACGTAGATAATATTGCTGACCTACCCCACCATGCAAATCACACATCCCTGGATGTGCAATTAGCCATGAGCACATCAAAACCTCCCTAAAGCCTGGTGAACATTTACAACTCATATGTACTAAATGAGACCTCATTTGGTTGCACTGTGGGTGTCTTCAGTTCTCTCTATCTTACAATCATTTGGATAATGAATTGTATAGAGCAGGAGAGTGTTGTGGTGTTTGAAGAGTTTATTTTTTTATTTTTTATTAACCAGTAGATTTTCTACAAATTCTTTTCAATGCCTGTGATTAGAGACGTGCCATATAGAAAGTATTCCAGAAATGCATTTTGGTTGCAGAAAACATTTCAACTTATTAAAATCTGTATTTATTAAAAATTTTAATTTTAAATTATGTTGAGGTCATATATGTATATATGTGTGTATGTATATATTGTGTTTTAATAGTTTTTCTATTCAATGATCTACTAAAAACAATGATAATACTCAATTTAGGACAAATCAGGAAACACTATTGTTTTTTCCTCCTTCATTATAATATTTACAAAAAATATAGATTGCCTTTCACAGGTCAAATTTTTAAATATCCAAAACCCTGTTCCACCCTAAGCAAATTGGCAATCTTCTTCATGCAGAAGTTATTAAGGCCTTCAGAATGTTTTTTGTAGATAGATAAATGAAGCCCAGAGGACTAAGTAGGATCATAAATGGCTTCACGTCCCCTGAAAAATGAGGCCAGTTACACAAAAATTCCATTGGTTTGAAGATGCAGACATGGACACCATTTGGAAGACTTGAAAACTTAGGTAAAGATATAGGTGAAGAAATGATATTGTTTCACAAGCCTAAGGATGTAACTAACTGATTTGCCTGGAGCTTTTGGTCAGGCACCCCAGTTCTCAGAGGTCTTTCACAGGAAACAAAAGAAAATATACCTTCAGTTATGCATAACAAAAGTAGAGTTTGGTGAAATTGGTGAGACTGGTAAAGGAACTGTCATAGATTTATATTTGTACCTGTGAGGTAGGTGTTGTGCGAGGAATTAATGAAGTAGTGAGAAAGGGGCTGAGACATATCTTCATTCACATCCAGTTTCTCAGGTGAAACGACTCCATTTTCTTCTCCACTCAGGTAGCGCATAAATCCATCCACTGATATCTGTCCTGGAGGAAAGGGAGAGTTAAGAAGAGTGTGAATGTATCCTTTTTATGGGTTGCTGGCATCATGTGGTTTTATTTTTTCCCCCCAGAAAGCTCTGGTGACATCCAAAGTAGAACACAGTAGCTAGAATTGCATTTTAATATGGATGAATAGTAATATAAGATCATTCTATTTCAGTGCCATTATCTCCAAATGCCACAGACAAGAGAGAAAAATGTAGTTACATAAACCTGACTGCCATAGGTTTTAAATGCCTAAATGCCAACCTCCTGTTTTCAAATATTAGTATGGGGGATGGACACAAAAGTTATTAATTCTTATCTCTGGGTTATAGAATTATAGTGATCTAGTTTTGTTGTTTTGCATGTACCTGTCCAGTTCTCCCAGCAGCCACAGGGTAGTAAGGAGGATAATGGTGGAAAGGATAGGAAGGGACTAGTTAAACAATATGTATGAATGATCCATGAACATGGACAAGGGTTTGTGGATTGATTGACTGTGGGAGTGGGGGGGCACTGGGCAGAGGACTGCAAAGGGGGAAAAACTGGGACAACTGTAATAGAATAATAATTTTAAAAAGAACTTTAAATTTTATTTAAAAAAAGTTTTTCAAAATTTCCATTACAACATGTTACTTTTATCATCAAAAAAAAAAAAAAAAAAAAAAATTGCAAGTGAAACCAAAATGAAGTGAAAATGTTTTCAAAAAATGATTTTTTTTTAAAAACAGACAATAGAGATGATCACAAATGACTCTCTCCTAGGAAAAATATCACCTGGTGATAAAAAGGAAGTCTTTAAATTAATTTTTTATTTAGAATGACTTTATATCAAATAGAAGAAACATGATTCACATTTTATTTGATTTACTCAGATTCTAAAGTTGTAACCTTTCTGAGGTGACAATCCTAACTGTTGAATTAATTCTTTATTACCATAGTAACCTTAACTATTTTGATCCATCACCACAGTTTGTTTCTTCAATCTTAACAATCAAAGCGTAAAAACAAACAAACAAACAACAACAACAAAACCACAAGCAGATTTGTAGGTAGTAAAGATCTTGTTAGCAAATGTTGGATGGTAGAACTTTTTTCTTTCTCAAACAGTTTTGTATTAACAAAAATGTGGTATATGTTGATTGAACAAAAATTAGGAAATGAGATAAGCAGAAAAGAAAGATAAAACTTTTGCTGAGCATGTCTAACTCTTCTTTCAGAGGTAATTGCTGTTAAAATCTTATGTGTCTATGTGTGTATATTTCCAGAGGAAAAAATATGTGTGTGTGTAAAATTATTTTATGAGGATTAAATCATATGTAGATATTGTAACCTCTCACTTATATTACTGAACAATATGTTATAAACTCTCTTTGCACAAATTCTTAATTATTTCCTTAGCATGAATTCCCAGAAATAGAATTGCTTGTTCAAAAAACTATGCTTACTTTTAAGGTATTTCTTTTTTTGTACAAATAACCAATTTGCTTTTTATTAAAATTCTAGTAATTTACTCTTTCATCAGTGTCTTTACTTCTCTTCACCCTACACCAAACTCATATGTAAAAATATGATATCTGATAATTCTAATTCTTATTCACTTGAACATTATTTGTCCTTGAACAGTAAGAGGTGTGTTATCTGTAAATAGCAAAGCTGACATTGACTATCATTGTGTAAATGTTTTCATATACAACAAAATTCATAAACTGACTGATGAGTACTCTTCTCAATTTTGGAAACATTATACTTAAATCGCCTTTAATATTTTCCCATGACAAATAAATAAAAAGAAATTTGGTTATTGGCTTTTGATTAGAGTAGCTGAGTTTTATGAAAAGAAAAATCTTCCTAAGCAAACTTTTAAATAGGAACAATTATTTACACTATAAGCACCTAAAAACACAACTCTAGCATGTGCCTTAATAATTTAAATGATAAAAGGAAAAAGTGCTAAGAAGTTCTCTTGCATTAAAAATGTGAAATATGATAAAAAAAAAAATGTCCTCATCTTGCACTGGCTGGTGTGGCTCAATGGATGAAGTGCCAGGCTGTGAACCCTAGGGTCTCGGGTTCAATTCCCAGGCAGTGCACATACACAGGTTGCAGACCAGGTTCCCAGCTGGAGGCAAGCGAAAGGCAACATACATTGATGTTTCTTGCCCTTTCTTCCTCCCTCCCTTCCTCTCTCTAAAAATAATGAATAAAGTCTTTTAAAAAATGTCCTTATCTTGATATGTTTATGTGATCAATTTTTGATAGGTGTCCAGTTTATACCTCCAAATAACCATCACCTAACAAAGTGATCATGCTGATCATTCTGCCATTGATAGGATGCATAGATTATTTCAACTGGTTTCAATTTTTGGAAACAAACACAAGTCAATACAACTTAGGGCCAAAACTATTTTAATAGATGGTTTTAAAAAATATTTTGGAGTATAACAGCCACTTAGAGGTAAATTTTTAAAATCTAATTTCTTTGTAGTGTTTCATTTTTTATGACAAGTCCATTTGTCAGCTTTTTCTCAAACTAGTGTCCCTTCCCCCATTCCTCTTTCCTTCCTTCTTCCCTCTCTCATCACCTTCCATTCATTTAACAAAGATTTATTGAACATCTGCCATGTGATAGAAAAATACAGCAGAGAAAAGCACAGCCTCTGCCTCAAGGAGTTCATACTCTTATAGAAAATAAGACATTTCACACCTTGAAAACCAGGTGTAATTGTCTCCAAAGCAGGGTGGTATTTATGTCTGTTGTCCCTGGAATCTGCCACAATGCTTTGTGCACAGTAGGTACTAAATCGGCACTTTGTCCCCACAATCAGTGACTCAAGAGAGAAAATAAATTGCTTTACACCTGGAAGATCACCAGGGATAGTATAACTTTGATTCTCTTTTCTGATTAGGTTGAATCACATGAAATTGCTAATATCTGGCAGTATGCCAGTGGCAACTTCATACAACTTAGGCTTTAACTACAGCAATTTTCAAAAGACTGGCAGAAAACACAAGAATCTGTAGGGGCCAGCAAGGGAAAGCAATGTGATTGTTGGAATAATCTGTGCACCTAGTAGCTGTGGGGTGTGGAAAAGTCACAAATGCATACCCCTAAAGCAGGGGTGTCAAACTCATTCTCACTGGGGGCCACGTCAGCCTCCCTGTTGCCTTCAAAGGGCCAAATGTAATTTTAGGACTGTATAAATGTAACTACTCCTTAACATTTAAGTGAGCCAGACAGAAACATGGTGCTGGGCCCAAGGTGGAGGGCCAGATTGGCCCATGGGACTTGTGTTTGCCACCCATGCTCTAAAGGTATAAATAACAGCAATAAAATATTGTGTGACCGAACACAATCATCTTTATGATACTGAATTTAATCTTGAGGCTGTCATCTTGTTTCTGTTACCTTACCCAAATAAATTTCCTTTGGTCTAATCAGCAAATTTTAAAAGCAATTAAAACAAAACATATGCCAATACGGTAGAGATGACCAATTAATTTTAACTTTAGCATCGATTCCCATTTATTGCTTCTAGTGCCTCTGTGCATTTGTGGTGAGGAAGATTCTGAAGCACACTTGGCATTAATTTTGATATCATCATGGATACAGGACAGAAAAGTGGGGGAATATAAGCTATATATTTGTCATTCTCAAATGAGATATTGCAATAAAATGAAGTTTATAACCTGCAACATGTCATAAAAACATGTGTCGAAGTTTTACTTAATCCATTAATGTGGAAACCCGGAATAAAACAAAGTCATTTCAAAGGACTTTATGAGACACTGATACATACATGTATGTGTGTGCCAGCAAACTCCCCAAACAGACAAAAAACCCAAAACCTGGAAAAATATTGTGAAATTTAATACAGAGCTGGTTAATGCCCTACAAATCAGTTAAACATAAGCTTTGGGTTATCTTCTCTACATTAATTATTTCATAGGAATTTTACTGATTTTAAAATCAGTAAAAACACAAGAATTAGATGAGTGTTTGTGAGGGTTATTTATAATTAATCATATTAAATAATGCAAAAATCCCCAGTGATGATTTTACCTAACTTGGACAAGAGCGATGAATGAAGTTAGAATGCTACAGGGCTGAATGTGACTGCAAACTAGGTGAGCAAACATTGGGAACAACCTTTCAACCCCAAAACTTTGCCTTGCTAACTAAAGGAACTAATGTGCAAAGATTTTGATTTGAAGATTACTCGGACGTATGTGAAAGTCAAGAAAGGCCAATGAAAAAGTAAGGGTAAAGAGTAGTCAGTTTACAATTTGCAAGGTGTCAGCTAAGAAGTCTGAAGTTCATTTACATAAATGCAGATGGTTAGCATAATGAATTAGCCCCCAAAGAGTTCTGACTAGTAAAGGCTTTGAGACAGAAAACAGAACCTGATAGAATGTCCCTTTGTTGCATCTAGCCCATGGCTAAAATATTTGCAGTTGTTATTACTTAAATGCATCAGTCCTTTTCCACCAACCTTGCACGGTTTTTGCAAAACTGCTTACATTTTTTTCCTCTGGTCCACTGAGAAGCATAGAAGAATGAAAAACCTTGAGAGTTAAGATAGGAAAATGCTGGTTTTCTAAACAAATTAGAAACAGCACAAGGAACCCTGTTTCCGTTCCTGCCAGCAGTAACTGATCAGGGACAAATTCCACAACCATAAAGCTTCTTAAGTCTCTTCTACCTCTAAAATTCACTCTGTGAATTCAAGTGGTTTAATATATTAGGGATGATTGCTAGCTAAATTAAAACAAAATGTCCCATCATAGAATGAGATTCTGAAACATCAAACCACAATGAAAAGCAATGCTCCAATTTTCTGGAATAAAATTGACAGTAAACAAAGTTAAATTCAGAAGGATAAGGCCAGCTGACAATGGCTAAAAATAAAGCCCCTTACATATTTTCATAATAAAATATTGGTATGCTTCCAATTGAATGTCACTCATATAAGGTCACCTAATGATCTTCATAAGCAGATGTACTGCCTGAATTACTTACAGCAGTGATTTCCAACTTTTTTTACCTCATGGCACACCTAAACTAATTACTAAAATTCTGCAGTACACCAAAAAATATATTTTTTTGCCAATATAACACAAAAATAGGTATACTATTGATTCACTTACACCATACCACTATTGTGTTGGCGATTGTCATTTTTTTAGCTGACAATCTAAGGGAAAAGAGGTCAGTGCCCCTGACTAAATAGTCAGGTATCACATGTTTTTTAAAATTCTTGCAGTTCAAAACAAACAAATAAACAAAATCTCTTGCAACACCAAGTGTACCTGCCATTAGCACATTGGTTGAAAATCGCTGAGGTAGAGCCAGGGGAGGAAAAATATACATCCCTCGAGTAATGGAAAACAGCACCACCACCAATTGCTCTTTGGAACTTTTTCCTTAAAAAAAAAAAAATTCTGGTGTTCAACAAAAAATTAAATTGGTGATGCAAACGTGGAAAGATCTAACTTAGTGGGAAGGAACCCTCTCCAAAGAGACACAAGAGGAAAGCAGCGTGACAAAATGGTGGCCATTTATGTGACTCCTTATACTTCATAATATCTTTGCTGCAAAGAAACCCTCAAATGTCACATAACTTTGCACAAATGCCATGGTCAGCAACTGTACCTCTACCTCCTTCTGCCTGCCACCTTCCCGTGGGGCAGATAATGACTGAGGCTCTCCTGGTGGCCTCCTGAACATGTCAGGAGTACAGAAATTCAAAATTCAGCTGTAACAAAAGCAGGATGTTTTAAAACCTTGCAGTATATCCACTGACACTCAACTGGATGTATTTCATGCTTAATAATGCACAGAAAGGCCTTTGAGTAATATACTAGGGTAGGAGCCACTCCAATGCCTTCTCTGAACTTGAGGCCATCCCATGGGTCTCTAACAATCAAGAATGAGGAAGATCTGAGTCCAGACAAAGAGCTCTGGAGACTAGAACAGAAGAATGGTCTAAAGAGCTTTGTGGAGTGGTTCTCCTATCCTGTAAGGTCCTGCCTCCTTTACTGATGTCTACAAATTTACTTCCAACAGGACTTTCTGGCTTAGTCATTCTATTCCGGACATCAGATAAATTTCAGTTCAAATCTCTCCAAGAAGAACAAGATATCCTGAACTTATCCTGAAGCTAACACACTCTTTTTTGATGGTTATTGATGAATATATTCTTAGTGAGGGCCCAACTCTACATGCCAAAGGTGGAGAATAACCAAGAATATGCCCATCAGAGCGATGACCTTCAAGAACTTAGAAAACATACCACAGAAAAAGTCTTCTTGATGTCTATTGAGGTACAATTCAAATTTCTATTCAGTTAGTAGTGTGTCCTAATACATATGTAGCTGAAGAGTTTGGAGTCAGAGCAACATGCCCAGGTAGCAGACAAACATGCTAACTTTGTGTTGGTCACATATGAACTTTCTGGTTTCTTAAGGATTTAAATTTCAGAAATCCTTGAATAGGATCATTTTGATCCAGTTCTGCTCCAGTGGCTCTTTCTGCTGTCCAAGTCTGGCAGAAGATGGAGAAAAAAATCATCCAGTTTTGATTGCTGATGGGTTGGATTTAGAGGAAAGGAGTAGAGGGGGGCTGAGTGTGGCCAGTGGGTGGAGTGGCCAAGGTGCAGTTAAGAACCCTCCATGTGATTTGTTCCTGATGCACAGGTGCTACTGCAGGAAATGACTATGGGCAAAACAGCATGGTCCTGAGTGACTGGCTAGGATTGTTTTCTAAATTTAGATCTATTTCTATAGCTGCTATCCAGACCTGCTTCTACTAGGATAGCTGGTAGAAACAAGCTCCCTCATTTCCCCTTGGGTAGAAGCAAATGCTTCCAAATCTTTTTGTTGATGCTTTTGATATTTACTTATCTTAAAATAATATGCTTGCATTACTATTTTTGACTTCCCACTATGGGAGATGAAGATATTGCTCTTTCTTCTCTCTATCCCACAGTGAATATACACATTTTCCCCATCTTTTTGCCAGTTATATTATGACTTAGATCAGTAAAAAGTACTTATATTATCATGAAGATATATTCTGTTCAGGGCAGTCATGTAGTAAACCAATAAATATGTTTATTTTATATGCACATTTAAATTTTTTTCCTGCAGTTAATAATTGTTTTGTTACTTGCTTAAATTCTTTGCACGTATCTTTAATCCGGCTTCCAACTTGCTGTATGTCATCTAAACTTCTTTGCTATATGTTATAATACAGTAGTATTTCCCCAGGTTCATTTTTTTTGGGGGGTGGGGTGGGCGGGGGTCTTTCCTTGAGTCTTATGACCTGTTCCAACCTAAATTAGTCATTTTTCATTTCTTTTACTTTTATTCTTTGCTAAATGTCTCTTATTTGATTTATATCTATCTTGCTGTTTCATTTTAATGGAAGCAAATTTGTCAGTACTCTCGAGTGTTAAATTTTTGAGCCTTGAATGTCTAATATTGCTCCATGGTATCTTCATACTTAATTTCTAGTCTAGTCAGTTATAATATTCTACGTGTGGTTGTTAAATGTTTTGAAAACTTATTTATTTATCATCCTAAAAACAAAACTGTGACCTGTTTTTTCTTTTTATTTCTTATATCTTTGTAAATTTCTTACATTTTATTTAGTCTAAGTTTCTTAAAATTTTACAATGATGTGCTTTGGTATATAGGTTTATCTTTACACCCTATGCTAGTACTCTGAGATTCTTCAGTCTAAAAGCTATTATTTTTCCATTTGTAAAAATTTTAATGAATTATATTATGATAATGTCCTGTGTTCTTTCTAGAATATTATTTGGTTAAATTTTTAATTTTTATACATCTTACCCTAATTTTTAATTTAATTTTTCTGTTCTTCTCTCTGGGGGATTTCTTCAAGTTTATTTTAAACTCTTCTTTGAAGGTTTTGTTTCTGCTACCTTTTATTTAATACTGAAAGTCAGTTTTTGTTCTCTGACATTTCTTCAAAAATAGTATTGTGTTCTTTTTTCAGGGGCACAATATGTTGTGTTATCTTTCTAATGATATTAATGATATATGTACATTTAAACTTTCTTTTCACTATATAATTGTTTTCCCTACCATTACATTTTTCCTGATTTTTTCTACTTTTACAAAAAGTTTTTCTCGTATGTGTAGTAATTTTGTAAAAGGTTTTTTTTTTTTTTTTTTTAAAGGATTTTATTCATTATCTTTAGAGATAAGGGCAGGAAGGGAGGAAGGGAGGAAGAAAAGGAGAGAAACATCAATAAATGATTGCCTTTCACCTGCCTCCAGCTAAGGACCTGGCTGGAGACCTAACTTGCAACCTGGTTATGTGCCCTGACTGGGGAATCGAACCAATGACTTTTGGTTTTGCAGGCCGGCACCTGTCCACTGACCCACTAGCCAGGCTGTAGTAATTTTTAATTGTTCATATTTTAAATTGTTGAACTAGAAAGCTGGTTGAATTTTTAATGCATCTGATGACCTTGAAAAGTCAGAGAGTTACTAAGGCATCATTGTGGAGGAATCAGTATATGTCTCTTTGGTGTAATCCCTAAAGCCAATACTTTCAGGTCCTTCTTCTTGAGTTAATCAGAGTCCTGAGAGAAGATCTGTTTAATCACTTGCCTGGACAGTAATGACCTAGACCGTCTTGTAGAGCCAAATGGGGTAAGAAGGCTAGAGGTCTCAGTATTCAGTATGTTTATGGTCACTCCAGCTCCTTGCTTTCAAGATAGGAGTCATGTCTTCACTTGTGCTTGTGTAATCCTCTGTTTTCTCATCTCCAGAAAGTAAACCTTTAGTTTTCTTTAAGGTGGGAGTTCTGACTATTCCTTATTTAGTCCTGACTAAACAAATAGCTCTTAACCAACCCTCCTTATTTAAGGCTTTACTTCCAAACCCGCTTCCATAGAACACTAGCACCATCATTTTTGGAGACTTCTAAGATTTTCACAGAATAACTCAAGGTGATTACCAGTTTTAAAAGGGATGATTAGCTGTTTAGGTATAAACATACAGCTGTTTAACGGTAAACATAAAATTGTTGACCCTTATCCTATTATCCCCACACTTGCCAGGTTATACCTTAAAAACATTTATTTTAATGCATTTTTAGTGTGGCTTCAAGAAAGAATTTAATTAGATGAATATTTTTGGTTCACTACATTTGCCCTAAAGTTCCATGGTTTTTCTACTACACCATAATGCAGACATTTTAGTTATTTATGTTTTAAAAGTCAGATTTTGCAGGCTTAAACTTTTGATCCCAGTACTTTTAGGTAAAATTAATAAGAAAGGAGGAACTACAGGTTTTTGTTATAGGCCCACTTTGCCTGGTTAGGGACTTACCATGGGGTTCCCTGGTTTTCTTCTATTTATATATTTTTAATGAAAAGTATACAGTGACTAATAGCTTATTAAAGAGAGCACAAAAATGGATATTTTGTCCCTCAGAGTTTTCCAGGTAGAATGTACCACTCACAGAGGCAGCTTGAGCTCTTAGGTCCTTATCAGGTGGGAAACTGCTTAGATACCTTTGTTTTTCTTGTCAACCCTACAAACTGCTAGTGTGAAATCAGAATGGTAGTATGTGTAAGAATCTGTCAATACCTGAGTTTCTAAGGGAATCATGGATGAATCAAGCCAACCTCTGATTCTATGAGTGCCGGTGAGTTATTCAACTCCCTTCATGGAGGTCACAGGAAGGGTCTCCCATGACCTCATTTTGTCAATAGAAAATACGTCTAGATTTGTACTTGGATTCTGTTTTCCAACTCTCTTATATAACATTACAATTTGAATTCATAGAATTGCTGGATAAGCTGCATGATGAAGTCTAAAAAACAAAAAGTTAAGGACCTCTGGAATTAAATTCTAAGGCAACTGAAATGAATAGCATTATTGTTTGTCCTGTTATTGTGGGCTGTATTCAACAAAGGAGATAGTTCCACCCTTATTATTCCCTAGTCCCTCTCACTGTTCTCCACTACAGGCAACAAGAAAGCATTCTAAACTTGCCTCAGGAAGGAAGAGATGGCAGAGAAGGAAGAACTAAATGGTCCATTTTCTGTTTGGTTTTAAGGCCACTTTTCTGCCAAGGCTTCCTTGTCCTCAAGTCTGGAGGAGGTCCCAGACAAGTTTAATGTCCTAAAAAGAGAAGCATGTGGCTCATTTCCCAGGAGATGCCAGAAAGTTGCAAACCCCAAGGTTCTTCAGTAACCAGCAGCAGCAGCAGCAGGGTCCAAATAGATGGACCTGCACCTGAGGTTTAGAGAGAGTCTTCCTGGTTCACCCTTGACTAGCAAGCATGTGGCAGAACCCATGGTCCTGAAAATGATGATCCATGCCTAAGACCAGAAAGAAATAAGGCTGTACTGGACTACAAATGTGGATAGATGACATTGGACATCTATCCACATCTATCAAAGGAGGACAGGATTCCTCCTTTGATGACCAGGCATTGTATGGCTCCTGGCACTTAGACACCACCCTGAGTTATTTCACAATAGAAATTAAGATAGAGGGAAAAAAAAACAACCATTTATTTCAGGACACTGACAGTGTCCTCAAATGTTGTACTGACATAAAGCCTTATCAAGGCTTTCCTGACCATCCTGTACACAGGGCAATCCCTTCTGCTGGCACTCTTGTCACACACTACTTAATATTCTCCATGGCATTTATCACCATTTGGTCATTCTCTGTGTTCACTGCTTTGTTACCATTGGACTCCTGCTACAAAACTGTAAGTTTCATGGGGACAGAGTGTCTTATTCTGGGTTTCCCTTGAATCACATCTTGAGACCAGGATTTGATTTTTAGTTTATTTAAAAGGTGGTTTCTTGGAATTACTGGTGGGGAGGAAGGAAGGCAGTCAATAATAGTGAATCAACAAACAAATCACCGCAGGCAACTGAAATTTAATCTTACGCAAGACCACTAGGAAGTGACGTAGAACCTGTACAGGCGGGCTGTCCCATCTGAGGAGAGAGGAAGCTGGAGTTTTTATACAATAAGTCCCACTGAACTGCTTCCAGGGGAATTGATTTTCCAGAACTTTGGCCACTGTATGTTTGAGAAGAGGGGATGCAGGGGCCAGAGGAAGCCTCCAGCAAAGAGATGCAGGTACTCAGTGGAAAGTTCAGCCCTTAGACAGGGTGTTTGTCAGTTTATTGCTGATCCTCAGAACACAGAACAATGCCTGGCACATATGTGCTCAATAAATATTAGTTGAAAGGATGATTATTGGGTTCCACAAATATTAACATTTATATATTAATATGTATCATAAGCAGTTTTGTGTATCACTTTGAAGCTAAATCCTTCAAACTAATCTGTGTCATGGAGAACTGCAAATGATAATTCTGAGTTCAGCTGTAAAGGACCCTGCTGCAAAGGAAAAGTGTAAGACAAAAATATCAAAGAAATGCAAGGACAACTTACAGACCAGAACAAAGGTGCTTTGATGGATGGCACTTTGATGGGCAACAGGTATGCTTAAGAATGATGGGGAGGGTGTGGAGAGCTGAGTCTCAACGAAGATTCCTGGGAAAGCTGCAAATTTTATCTTTACTCCCTATCTCCACCTAGTCCATGATGGAAACATTAATCAAACCACATTTAACATCTAAAGCCATCAAAATAGACCGGGAGAAGGAGGCTCATAATTCAGACTAGGGCAAATCAATTCTTAAACAAGAGAAGAGTTGATTGTACTTTATTACGTTGCACAGGGCAACTGAACTGCCTTTGTAGATACTTGCCTGTCCTAACAGCATTGATCAGCCCTAACAGAATTTCTTTTCAAATTCACAAGTAAGATGTTTTTGAAATAAGTCCACGGGTCCTCACCTTCTACCCACAAACGTGACTTCTGATAAGTAATCCGGAGCTCCTTCTTGTACTGAAACTTCTGAGCCTGGTAGTGAGGCTTCCACACCATGGCCTCTCATGATTCTTCACCCGAGCTCAGTGATCCAGGGGAGGGAAAGAATACAGCAAGGCATAGCGACAGCCAACCTCTACATGGAAGTCCTGGCACTTTACTCAGGCACCTTGAAGTCAGGTTTTTTCCTGCTCAGTGTGTGTGTTTTTTACCAGGCTGGTGACCTTGGAAATCTCCCCATCACAGCATCAAAGCGCCCACACGGAAGTGCTCCTGAGCTAGTCCTAAAAACAGATGTGCAGCAGCAGCAGCAAAGTGCAAAAGAAAAAGATAATAGTAATGCAGTGGAGGTTCAAGGACAGAAATGTGTCTGGCTGTGTTTACACACATACTTTGTTGTTGTTTTTTTTTTTTTGTAATGTATTGTGACTTGAAAAAATATATGTGGCATGAGTGCAAGCAGGATAGGAAAGGACATAAAAGAGAGAGCTATCTTTCAAAGAGCTTCATGAATTTAATCAATTTCCAATGTAATGTTTAACAAAAATTTACATGTTGCTTGCTATTATATTCAAATATTAACTTGTTTCATTCTCTTAGTGACTATGAAGTAGATGCTGCTTTTATGCCTATTTTATAGATGAGAAACACAAGGCAGGTAGCTTGCCCAAGGTCACACAGCTTGTAAGTGGGTAAACTGAGTTTTGAACCTGGCTAGTCATGCTGTATGTTCCACACCATTAACCACTATGTTAGACTTCTGCATTATACACTGCACATAATCTAGTACTAGGAGGATGTAAATGATAAGAGGAGTGTGCGCTATTATTATTTGAGCACTGACAATCCTATAAGAGCTGTACTTTTAATCAAAACTCCCATTTTCAGTTGAACAACTGAAGCTTAGAGAGGTAAGCAACTTGCCTGAGGTCACAGGGTCACAGGTTTACTTCTTGTGGGAGTTTATCTAGAGCTTACTCCAGGGCAACAGAAAGAGGTAGTGGTGGGCAGGACTAATACCTTTCCCAGCACTGGCCTGGATAAGGGACACGGATAATGGAAAGGAAAGGGTCTTGCCTCTGTGGCATTTGGCTTCAATCAGGGCACCCTTGACTTAGTCCTAAAAATAGTCCTGAATGTGACCAGGAAGAATTTTTTTTTTTTTTCTTCCCCCCTTGGTTTACTTATCACACTAAAACATGCCACTTTAATCTTTCTGTTCAAAAAAGATGGGCTCAGGCAGGACAAATGACCCATTTGGCAGAGGTGTGAGGATTAGCTCTCTGATTTGGATTTGTCTATCACAGTGTAAAATTCTTTTCCAGGCTGCATTTACATTCTAGTCTTTTCAAGTAACTTAAAGCCATCCTCTAGCATTTTTATTCTCCAACCCATGAATCTAACTTTTAGGAAGAAAAATAAAATACAACAGAAAACTTGTTATATCAGTGTGAGGACAAAAGAAATGCTAAATAGAAGATGTGAGACTATTTTGTAGATTTTGCTAAAGAAAAAATATGCAAAGTTAGCTTAAAGAAATAAAAATAGCCCAGTACTGGCAAATAACATTTTACAAAGCCCTGGAACACAGAGACTTCACTGCAAATTCTGCCTTGGAAGACAGATGGCCTGTAAATCCACACAGTCATCAAACCGTTGAGATGGGCAAACTGGACGACGTGTGTGCCAGCTAGCATGGCTACCAGCCTTGTTCTGTTGCACCAAGTGCCAATTAGACAGGATCTGGCTCTCAAATGTTTGGACGTCACTGGGATTAGGTGGTGGAGAATCCATTCATCATCATTCAATCCCTAGTCTTAATAGAATGATACTAGAGCATGTTGGAATGCTCCTGGTCCAGTGCATTTCTTAGCACCTTCCAATTCACTTCCATACACAGTACTCAGAAGCAGTTTCCTTGGATCCCGTCTATTTCTGGTGCTGTGAACCTTATGTAAATTTTGCTAGAATAGCTCAGCGGAAGTGTGGATGGCTTTAACATCTCATGGCTCACTAAAATCTATTTGCCTGCTTTCAGAAATTTTCTACTAAAGGTTTCCTTTTCAATGATCTTCGTTTGGGCACCAACTTATTCCTATTACAGTTGCCAATTAACTGTGTTTTTGTATCATATGTGAACTTGGCTGGTTTCTTTATCCGTTTTATCAGTTTTTTTCCAGTCCTGGTGTCAGTATGTTCTATACATGTCCTCATACATTCTTATTTTAGGTTGAATAGTGATTCTTATTCCATCTTGGTTGTTTTATTTACATATAAATACAAGCCTAACATACTGTGTGATGACTAGTTCTGTGCTCTTTTCAGAAGCCTTTGTAGATTAATCCCATCACCTAGCTCTCACAGCTTTCTGTATCCCTGCACTTCCCTGTTAAGTTCAACTTGTTAATGTGGTTTTGTATGAAAGTCATGAATAATAACTTTGATTTAGCACTTTTCCCTTTCAAAATATCCTGACACCTGCAATTTATATACTCCTCACCGTTTGGTAGGTAAGACCAACTTTTATTATTTAATGTGACAAATGAGCGTTGACCCAGTGACATGACTACATAAAAAAAACAGAATCCGGGTTAGAACCTGATGTGGGCTTGGAGTCTTTCCACTAGCTGTGTGTAAGAACTAATTTGTCATTTAGGGTTAAAGGTTCTCAGAGGATCTGGAAGCAGTTCATTGCATTTTATTAGTGCACTATCATGTTGCTCTATCAGAAAAGACCCTTCCTTCCCAATGGCTCCAGACCATAATGCAGGAAAGGCAAAAATGTTCTAGATCCTTAACTAGAATGCCATGTTCCTTGGTCAAGTTATAGATTGGCTTTTCAAGGTTAAAGAGCATGACCTTCTCTTTGTTTTCATCTCTTCCAGTGTTTACCATAAAGACAAGTCCAGAATATGTGCTCATTAATGCTTTCTGATAACTACTTAGCACATGTGATGACTTAAATGCTACCTGATTCTATTCTGTGCCTCACCCAGATCTCTACTCGGCAGCATTCCTAAACCTCTTCAAAAGCCTTCATGACATCCTTCCTCCCAGAGGAGGTTCTGTGGGTTGACAAAATGAATGAATAAGCCAAAATTAGTATCAAGGCCTTCACATCCTTTTAGGCCAACTTCTCATTTGTTTCCTTCTCAAACAAACTCATGAAGTTACTTGACCATTCAGACTCAGTTTCCTCCTTGTAAAGCAGAGACAATAATAAAGACTCAAAGATTTGTTCTGAGATTCATACAAGCAAAATAACTGATAAGAGCTTGAAGCAATTCTTGACACTCCCTAGATCCTCAATAAATAAAACATCCTTTTTCCTGATGTTTTCCTAGCATATAAAGGACACTCAGTAGATACTTGCTGAATGTGCAAAGGAAGTGTATCACATTCTATATTATAGTACAGTTATTTGTATATATCATCATCTCTCTGAATTATGGTCTCCTTGAGAATGAAGACTTGATCTTGATTTTGCTAAACCTTTTTGTAGCTCTTAAGTCAGATCGGCAATATGTGTTTGTTGATGAAAATATCCATGCTACAGCCAGAGGTGTATGCTAGAATAAAGAGAAGAGTTCAGTGAGCATTGGGTACCTTGAAGGACATCTCCTTTGACATGCTGGAGATTTTTGGAAAAGTTCTTTTAACATAGACTTCCAGAGTCTGTCCCAGGACTGAGCTCCAGTCATGTCCAACTGCTAACCGATTTGATGACCCAACCTTTACTGGCTGCCCTCTTTTCCTCATTCTCACTTCCTAAATCTCCAATAAGCTCTCTGCTAGAATACTTCTTTCAGGGTAAGCTTCTGGTGGAACCCAAACAAAGACCAATGGCGACATTAATAAGAAGCATTTTTGACTCATCTTTTTTGTGTTAATGTAGAGTACTAGGTGAGATTTATTTTGTCAGTCATCTTCAGTTAAGGCTTCCTTTTCAAATAATGCTATTTTTATTCTGTAGATAATTTATTTTTGCAACTGAGTCCTAAAGAGTCCAGTGGTTCAGAATTATGGCAGGGCTCCTAGAAACTCTATAATGAATTAATGGCATTATTGGTCACTCTAAGCTTCATGACATCATTTCACTCAGTGTTATGGCTCATATTTCAGCTTTCCTGTTGAGTGCTAAGGTAGATAGTCCATACTTCCTCTCATCTGGCATCCTTGTGGTCCCTGTTTGTTTTCTTTGAACTTGATTCTCTCTGTACTTCATCTGTTTCTCTACTAGTTATTTGGTATAACATCAACTGCTAGCAAAACTGGACTTTGGGTAATGCAAATGTCTAGGGGACAAATATCTGTGGCTTTGTGACCTTCCTCCAGCACTGTGCAACCTGCCAGGCTGTTTCTTTTAACTGAGACATTGTCCCATCTAACTCTTGCTAAGAAGTGGAAACGTAGTCAGAGGCTATTAATACTATGTTCTTATGGGAAGTTACATCTAAGGAAAAAGCAGCCATTAGCTGCTTTATCTCAGGAGCTCTCAAACAGAATGGCAAGACCTCTCAGAAAGGTGTACTCAGATAAAGTGAAGAGGTTTCCACAAAACTCAGCAGACTGGGCTGGATTAGGCTACCAAGTTCACTTCCTAACCTCTTGGAACTGGCATTTGGCTTTGTATTTAATTATTTATATTTTTTCTGATTGGGTGTTTCATGAACAAAGCCATTTTGTCTGTGAATAGACATGGTTGTGACTTTGAGGTCACTGAAGAGAGACTAGTGGAGAAAAAAAAATAACAGGATTCCCATACCAGGCATTTGTACTTCACAACATTTCCTGCTTCCTGGGAAAGGAGGAAACATAACCAAGGAAGGGAAAGACAGCTAATGCTCAATGGACTCATAATGGCTATCTTCAAAAAGCGAAAAAAAATTTTTTTTTTTTTTTCATTTTAGCTGTTCTCTCATACTTTGGAGAAATCTATGAACATATGAAACAGAATTAAGAGTAGCTTGAGATATTCTCACAGATGACAATACCATTCTTCTGTGACCTTCCACAGAAGCTAGAAAGTCAATAGGTGGAGTTTAAGTGGGATATTAATCAATAAAATGTTAGAGTGGATTTTTGGCAGCTCTCTGTAACTATAGTAATTAGTTAAGTCATAAAGAGAATTGCCTACATCAGATAGTTTTCATCTGTCTTTGTCTATTAGGAAGAAAATCTATCTAATTTAAATGGACTTTGTTCACTCATTTCAGTTCTTTTACTTCTTGCAGGGAATCTATGTACAAATATTTAACTGGATGCCACCTTAATTGTGAAGCAAACTTTCAAACAAGTCAATATTTCCTCCAGATGAGTGATTTCTAAACTGCATTCTGAATCTCTGAGGGCTATGGCAGAAGTACCTGCAAAGAATGGGAGAGGCAGGAGAGAAAACAGGTGATCAGCTACACTCCAGGCTCTCCTGTATTCCTATGCAGTAAAGGTTTTCCTATGCATTGGCCTTTGTTGTGAGACTTTGTTAGAAGAAACAAACACAAATTAAAAAATGCTATGTCAAGACCAAATCTGCCTACAAAACAGAGGGATGTTTAATATAGGAAATGGAGGAACCAAATAACTTATAGGCATGACCCACGGACATGAACTAAGGGGAGGGGATTGCTGGAAGGAAGGGGGTTCTGAACAGAGGGGAGCAAAGGGGGAAAATTGGGACAATTATAACAGCATAATCAATATAATATACTTTTAAAAAGGGAAAAAAAGAAAAAGTCTGATAAAACACTGCTATAGATGCCCATTGTTAACTTCTAAATAGCCAACCTTGAATCTCTTTTCTCATCAAGTCTTGATGGAGGGACCCAAGCAGAAGTCTGGACATAGAAAATATGACCCTATTCTCAACATTGTCACTTCCTTAGCTGCTTCCTCTATGACCTGAAGGCTTGGGCTACATGACTGAGTTGCTTGTGGACTGGAGAGTCTATGATTTCAAACGAGCTACCAGGGCTTCAGGCGCTAACAGCTAGGGCAGTTATGTGACAGGTTGGAAAAGATGAGCCCTGGGCACAAACCCTTGGCATTTGTCCTCTCAGTGCCCAGCTACTCTGACCTGATCCACCTTTTACTTTTGATTCTGTTAAGGCCATTTATAATAAAGTGCTTGTCTTTGTTTGGGTTCTTCTAAAAGTAGGTCTTGAGACAAGGATTGGAGTACAGCAGTTTATTTAGGAGGTTACCCACCCAAAATAACTATAGGGGAGTGGAGAAATGAGAAGGAAAGAAAGGAGCTAATAAACTATCAAAATGGTTACTTTCAGGCAAATAAGGCTAAATTCCATTGAGCAATTCCAGGAGAAAATGGATCAAAACTGTTCTACACAAGAGGCAAGGAAGATGAGGGACTATTTCCTGAATTAAAACCACTCCAGAGGCCATGGAGTCCTATGCACTTGTAAGTTGTCTGTGGTTGGGTCGAGAGAATGTCTTGGAGAACTAGAATGCTGTTGATTTGGTTGGAATAATGAGTGCCAAGAGATATGGGAAAAGCACCATCGTCATCTGGTGTTATTATCATTCCATTTTACAGACAAGGAAACTGAAGCTCAAGTAGGTCATCATCTGCTTGAAATTGACTGGCTTAATCATCATTCTATGCCAGAATTTGTCTTTAATTTTGAATGCATAATCAACATTAATAAAAATAATCATTATTTTTAATGATTTTTACCTGATAAAGAAAACTGGTGCAGAGAAAATAATGATTAAAAAAAAATCGAAAGCAAAATTTGAAGCAAAAAAGCTTGCTGTATAGGAATTTCCATTTGTTTTGCTGAAAACCAAATTGCTCTGCTGTTATTAATATTGAGTTCAGTTCAACTATTATTATACTATGAATGCAATGGATACCTATCTAGAAGAGATTATATAGTTAATTTTTATGATTTTATTACAACAAAGTGGGGAAGCCTTTGAATGGTACACCCTATAAAAATTTAAAAGGGAGAACTGATAATAAAAAAATATAGGTTGAAACATCTGCTAATACTATAATCTGTTATATTAATTCAATTGTTTAACAATACTCATAAACACCTGCTCATCACAGAAAAATAAAAGTATGAACAAACTCAAGTGTTTTCTTTTGGTTTGGTAGTTTATTTGAGCAAAATCTGACCTTCATTTACAGGCATATCAGTTGAATCTAGAGGTCTGCATTTTTACCAAAGGCCTCAATATAGCTATTGTAATTTTCTTGCTCATTCTACTCACTGGCTTTCTTCTCAAGAGTTTAAGTGATAAAAATAACTGCTCAGGAGACATTAGTGCTCAAACTCTGACATTCAGGACCCGATTGTTTAGAAGAGGCATGGTCATCATGTATTCCTGTGTGAGGTATATTCAGGTCTTCAGGCCAATGACAAGGCAAGGAAGACATATTTACTGACCTGGGGCCACAGTTTTCTTCAATGTGTGGTTTTAAATTGAAAAAAGATAAACATAAAGTAAACCAAACTCCTTTCAGAATAGTATCTTCTGCAACAAGATTCAAACCCTTTCTTGTGGAACCCGAAAATGTGAACATTTGGCTGCCTCCACATCAAAGACTGCACAAAACTTCTCTTACTATTTATAACCAATATATACATCACCAGACATAAACTTCCAGTGTGGTAATGTGGCCAAAAGCTAATGACAACAGGTCCACAAAGCATCAAAGTCCATCATCTCTCCGGCACTCATTTAATATTTCCATGATACAATTGTATCATGGAATACAAATACAAATAGTACAGTTGTATTATTTTTAAAAAGACTTTATTTATTTATTTATTTTTAGAGAGTGGGGAGGGAGGGAGAAAGAGAGGAAGAGAAGAAACATAAATAGGTTGCTTCACTCATGAGCCCTGGTAGGGACCAATACAGGTGACTTTCGCTCTGTGGAATGACACCCAACCTTCTGGTCAGGGCCATGAAGTTTAGCTTTAATCAGCTAACTTATGGTTGGTCATCTTTAGCATTTAGGCTTTTGACCACACTGAAAATATTTTATTTTCTGCTACCTTTCATATAAAACATAAAATGCATATAAAAAGTAAATATTAGCACAAGTCAATTTTTTATTTAACACCTACTTTAGAATGTACTTCATGATATGAGATTATATATATACACTTAAGTTACTATATATATATATATATATACACACATATATATATTGATCAAAATGAATAACCAGTTGACTGAAAGTTAAAAATTCTGCTTTCTTTTTTAAAATATAGTTTATTGATTATGCTATTACAGTTATCCCAATTTTTCCTTTTTGCTACCCTTCACCCTGTACCCTGATTCCCTTCAGCAATACTCCCCTTAGTTCATGCTGATGGGTCATGCATATAAGTTCTTTGACTGCTCCAATTACGTATACTATTCTTATCATTCCCCTGTCTATTTTATATCTACCAATTTGTAATCCTTAATCCCTGCATCTTTCCCACCATTTTCCTTCTTCCCCCTCCCAACTGATAATCCTCCAAATGATCTCCATATCTATGACTCTGTTCTTACTCTGCTTGTTTACTTAGTTGTTAATTTGGATTCAATTATTGATAGTTGTGAATTTATTGCCATTTTAATATTCATGGTTTTGATCTTCTTCATTTTTTCTTATATAATCTTCTTTAGCATTTCATATAATAATGTCTTGGTGATGATGAACTCCTTTAGTTTTACCTTGTTTGGGAAGCACTTTATCTGCCCTTCAATTCTAAATGACAGCTTTGCTATGTAGAATAATCTAGGTTGTAAGTCATTGCTTTTCATCACTTTGAATACTTCTTGCCTATGAAGTTTCTTTTGATAAATCAGAAGACAGTCTTATGGGAACTCCTTTGTAGGTAACTTTCTTTTTTTCTCTTGCTGCTTTTCAGATTCTCTCTTTATTTTTAATCTTTGGCATTTTAATTATGAGGTATCTTGGTGTAGGCCTCTTTGCATCCATCTGATTTAGGATTCTCTGTGCTTCCTGGACTTGCATGTCTATTTTCTTCACCAAATTAGGGAAGTTTTCTTTCATTCTTTTTCTTTTTTCTTTTTTTCAATTTTAAGAGATTTTATTTATTATTTTTAGAGAGAGGGGAAGAGAGAGAGGCAGAGAGGGAGAGAGACATCAACGTATGGTTGCCTTTCACCTGCCTCCAGCTATGGACCTGGCTGGAGACCTGGCTTACAGCTTGGTTATGTGCCCTGGCTGGGAATGGAACCAGTGACCTTTGGGTTCACAGGCTGATATCCATCCACTGTGCCACCAGCCAGGTCTTTCATTATTTTTCAAATAGGTTTCCAATATCTTG
Organism: Noctilio leporinus; assembly: GCA_004026585.1. Classification (NCBI taxonomy): domain Eukaryota; kingdom Metazoa; phylum Chordata; class Mammalia; order Chiroptera; family Noctilionidae; genus Noctilio; species Noctilio leporinus. Next base: position 231,476 of record PVIW01001650.1, on the reverse strand, counting down.
CTCTTTCTCTTCCCTTTTTGGTACCCCTATGATGTGAATGTTGGACCTCTTGAAGTTATTGCAGAAGCTGCTTATACTATCCTCATTTTTTTTGTATTCCTTCTTCTTCTTACTATTCTGATTGTGTTTTTTTGCTTCCTTGTGTTCCAAATCATTGATTTGATTTTCAGCTTCATTAACTTTACTGTTGTTTCCATGTAAATTGTTCTTTATTTCAATTACTATATCCTTTATTAGTGACTTGATCTTTATTATGCTGTTGAGGTCCTCGCTAGTTTCTTGAGCATCCTTGTAACCAATGTTTTGAACTCTATACCTGATAGATAGCTTACTTTTACTTCCTTTTGCTATTTTTCTGGAGTTTTGATATGTTCTTTCATTTGGGCCATATTTCTTTGTCTTCTCATTTTGGCAGCCTCCCTGTGTTTGTTTCTATGTATAAGATAGACCTACTTTGACTCTGTATCTGGTAGTGTGGCCTAATGTAGTAAGTATCTTATAGAGTCTGGTGGCACAGCCCCCTCTGTCACCCAAGCTGGATATTTAAGGTGCATCCTTCAGTAGGCTTAGTACACCTTCCTCTTTTAGTTGAGCTTTGGTTGCTGGTGGAAGATCAATGGGAAGGATTTACCCAGGACAGTCAACTGCAAGAATTGGCTGTGACCACTGACCACCAATCTCTGTTCTCTGTGAAGGATCTGCTGTGCAGAGGCAGACTGGTGGTACTCCGATGTGGTCTGTAGCTATCTACTGGGTGTGTTATTCCTGAGTTTGCCCTGGTGGTGAGGGTCACTGTCAGCCCCAACCAGTGCTTTGCTCAGGGCACCCTGTCTGAACTATAAAGCAATCTGAGATGCTGCTACTTGTGCTGGGCTTGGACATTCCCAGGCAAAGCCATGCAATGAATCAAGGCTGACTGCTGCTAATGTTGGGCCTGGGGCTCACTGAGGCCAGCTGTTTCTTGTTTAGGAGGATTTAGGAATTATACAGCATTAGCCAAGACAAGCCTTTTGTATGAAACACAGCTTGGGTGGATCTGTGAGTGGGGTGGGTCGGAGTCTCTTGGGATCTCCAAGGTAGGTCGGGGTTGATGGAGGCTCAGATATGGTACCAGTTTGGTGGCTGAGTGGCTCTGAGAAGAGGGATCAGAAAAGAGACAATGGCCTCTGCTCTCCTTGATGCCAGATGCCCAAGTTTCTCTCTATGTGCCACTGGGTTCTTTCAAGCTGCTATCTGAGTTTTGGAGCTCAAGAGAGAGTGAGTCTCAGTAGGTGAGTCTATGTGTAGGTTTTGTAAGAGGAATTGCTTAGGGCTCTAGATGTTTCTTTCACTGACTCAATTCCTACAGGTTTTTATAGCCAGAAGTTATGGAGACTTATCTTCCTGGCACTAAAACCTGGGCTGGGGGTGGGGGTACTTGGTTATCTTCGATCCTGAGATATCCCTCCTTAACTGTAGTCCACCAAACATGGTGTAGGACTAGCCTGTTCCAATCTGTGCTCCTTCTACCAGTTTGAATGAAAATGGTTTCTTTAATTCTGTACTTATCAGACTTCCATTCAACTACATTTCTGATGGTTCTGAGTTATGGTTGTTTTATATTTTAGTTGTAATTTGTGATGTGATTGTCTGAAGAGGTGAGCCATGTCTGCCTATGCTACCATCTTCCCCATTGGTTTCTACAATCAGAAGTTATGGGGATTTATCTTTCTGGTGCTGGGACACTGGGCTGGGTAGTCTGGACTGGGGCTGGAATCTCTTGCTTCTGAGGTATCCCTCCCAGTTTTCACCCACCATACATAGATGTGGAACCTCTTGTTCTCATATTCACGCCTCTCTGTACCACTCCAAGTCTCTGCCCCTCCTACCTGTCTGGATGAATGTGGCCCCATTAAATCCTTGGTTGTTAGGCTTCTACACAGCTCAATTTTCTGACAATTCTGGGTTAAATTTTTTTGTAGGTTTTTTTGCTATAGTTGTGTGCAGAGGTGAGGCATGTTTACCTATACCTCCATCTTGATTGGAAGTCAGAAACTCTGCTTTATTGAACAACATCTTGTTACTATACCTTAGGTAAATCTTTTGACCTCAAAGCCTTGTTTAACTTCTTTGAAATATTATAATGTACACATAATAGTCATTAAAGTCACATAATAAAAGATAGCTAATTTCCTTGCTCATAAGTCACCATACTGAAGTCAAATAATACCTCCTGAAGTTGTACTTTTTTGGATTTAAGACACAAAAACCGAGTTCCTAAAATGATCTTAAAGTCAAATTGCAAAATCAAATTAAAAATCAATTTTTATTTTTTGGAAAAACATTTCAAACTCTTATTTATTAGAGAATTAACTTCTAACCCAACAATTTCTTATTCCTACAAATAAGGATTTCAAAATCTTTATCCTATTAGCTACAAAATAATTGTCAACAAAATAAATCTTCTCTAATCTTCTTTGTTCACATAAACTGAGCCAAAGCAGCAAACAAAATGACCTGGTGTGAAGGAGCTCAAGTTAATTTTCTTATTGGAGTTTCTGGGTTGAGAAACAAATTCTGTGATTTAAAAAAAATAGTCACATCAAAAGTGACATGGAAGCTTCATGATGAATCATATTAAGTTTTAGAAAAATAGTGTTGCTACTTTAAATACACCTGAATTTTGTATGCCTGTTGTGATTATAGAATTCTTACCTGGCATAGCTATAGGATCACATTAAATACTCTTGCAAATGCTAAGAGATATCATCTTAATTTTCATTAGATCAAAATTGGTTCTTCCAGGACTCTACATTTTTCAATATGTATCATAATTATTTTCTTTGTATCCTCCACTTTTCCAAGTCATCAGAATTGCTGTATGTGGACATTTTATGCTGCCTAAAGCATGGGTGATCAGCAGTATGGTGTGGGGGGCGGAGAAAACAGCAGAGTTTAGGTTCTGAAATGCCTCATTGGTTTCACAAAAACCTTTTGTTTTCTTTGTGTCATGAGCCAGTGTTTTTACAAGTCTTATTGTATTTGTTGTAAAGCTGTTATTTTTGGTGAAGTTTGGATTTCAGAAAGGAACTGTCAAGCTGTTTTGGAGAAATCTGCGAGTTGCTCCCTGCTAACTGATAAGGAGGAATGCTACCTTTGTGGCACCAGCGAAGAGAGGGCATCATATCTAAGTAAGATTAGAGAGGCAGGCCTAGCAAGGCCTGACATGCCGTCAGGTGAGTTGTTTCCTTTGACTGACCTCAGCAACAGTAAGAATGATGACAATATCAAAGGCAAAGTGTTTGGCCATGAAAATAAACACTAGTAACCTGTAGGATAAAATTAATGATAAGATTTTAATTTATACTTAATAAATACTTTCATTTTTCATTTGGAAGACCAGTTGCAGAATAAATACAATGTGTTGAAAACTTTTTTAATCTACCTTTATGATAACCATTCTTATTAATGACTATTTAGTTTGTCAGAGCTATTTCTGTTACTTATAATTTGCCAGCATATTAACATTGGTCAATTGTATTTCATTTTTCTTCCTATGGAATATCTAGGCAATTTACAATAGCATTAGTGATAACACACCGATTTTCTCAGTGAAGATATATATCTCAGTCCAGCTGAGGCTTGGTCTTAGCAGTAAAGAAATAGCTGAAGGTCCTTTTCAGGGACAATGATGCCACATATAATTGAAAATTATTGGCAATTAATTCATCATGATCTTATTTTGACAATTCATTTCTCCCAGATTAAAACATAAATTTCTTAATAACTTCCAGGCAACTTAGAGCTATCTTTCTGATATCAATTTTCAGACTCAATTATTTTTTCTAAAAATACTATTTTTTTACATAAAAAGTCAACTTTTTATAACATTTTCCCAAGTGGGAAAATTTGTCAATATCATAAACTAGAATAAAATAAGGATCTAATCTTTTCAATTTTAGAGATTTAGAAAAACTTGTGGGCAACTTGGAAGATCATGAATTTTCTGTCTGAGAAAGATCCATTCAGTCACTGAATAAATTTTAAAAAATAGATGATTACACATTTAAAAGATATGTTACATACATGCCTACATATAACAATAAAAATCACATATCAAAGTAAAAAACCTATTCTTTGTACCTTCATCTAAAGATATGTTTTTATTGACTTTTTAGAGAGAGAGGAAGAGGGGAGACTGGGAGAGAAGGTGGGGATGAAAGGTGGGGTAGAAAGATCAATGTGGAAAGAAATATCAATCAGCTGCTTCCCATAAGTATCCCAACTGGGGATTGAACCTGCAACCTAGGTAGGCGCTCTGACTGGGGATCAGACACCACAACCTTCTGTTATACGAGACAATGCTCCAACCAACTGAACCACCCAGCCAGGGCAAAAGAAAAATCTACTTTGGATTGAACCACCAGTGATTTAAGACAGAAAGGAAAGCAGGCAAGCAAATGTGGGAGACTAATCCATCCACAGTTAGAAACCAGAGCTTCCCTATGGTGTAGGATAAAATGGACTGACCTTTTTTGGCGAGGCTATTGTTGGGTTCATACTTCTCAATCAACACTTGGACTTGCTCTTGTTTTAAAGGTGGATAAAGTATTTCATTTAGCCGGGGATCTCGCTGCTTAAGATTGATAAAATCCATCATCTGATCAACGGTAAGGTATGGTTTGCTTTTGGCACCACTAAACACAATTCAAAACCATAAATTAGAATATCTTCCACCAATTCTCATTCATATATTTGCATTTAGCTACAGAGAAACCAGATCCTTCCATACCTGGCAAGAGCACGTTTTACTGAAGTGCCTATCTTGCCCTGAAAACACCGCTGCATCTCTATAGATCACAAGTATGTTTAGTAATTACTGCCACTAAATCCCAATGCCCTTGAAAAGTCCTAAATGCATGAGAAAATCCACAGCAGAAAAGCATTGCATCTTGTGTGTAATGATGTGCCACTTTAACTTGAACAGGGAGTTATTGGTTGTTTTTGATTATGACACTAAACTTTTGGATTAGCCATCAAATTCCCCTATCTGATTAATCACTTGGAGATGTAATCATTACTCATCACTAAAAAAGTAAACAATGTGTTTAAGCACATTTTTTTTTTTTTTAAATTAAAGTTACTTCAGCCAGGAGGCTGTAACTCTTCCTTACATGATTCAAAGTTCACATTTTAATCCTGTTGACAACCCAAGGTCAAGTTCTATGGTACAAATAGTGCACATGCTCAATAAATCGATGATCGAAAGGAACATGTGCTAATGACTATATCCAATATAATTCTCAGCAGAACCATTTGCATGTCTTCCATATGATGAAATCCTCATTTTAGTTATCAATTTTGGATTGATTTTCTGCCATCCTGTAGATTTCAGTACATCAAAAAAGTGAACTGTTGTTATTCCCCTACATTTGCCTTGGCATTTGGTTTGTTTCTTTTTTTCATTAAAAAAATAATGCCTATGTAGTTTCTAACATAAAAGCAAGTAATGTTCAGCTGGGAGGGTTCTTCATAATCCAACTTTTTCATTTCACTTATGTGATTCACAGGGGTATAAGATGGTTAGTTCTCAGTTCAGAGTTCTTTCTGCACCATGAGTCAGTCTTCGCAAAGCTGCCATAACCTTCATACCACACAGAGCTCCCTGAGGATCCTGAAGCAGCTACACCCAGCAACAAATCAGAGCCAAGTTGCACTTGGTAAAAGCACCAGATGCACCTCCCGGGTGGAGGTGTGTGCCTGTCCCCAACAATTACACAGTAGCACTGCTATTAGACCTGGTGCACAAGAGGTCCTTTCTCTTCCTCTATTGCTCAAAATCCTGCCCTAGCCAGCCTGAGGACCACTGAAGCTGGAAAAAGTGGGTTAAAATGCATTCTCTTACAATTCAGAAAAGATGTTATCGATTTCAGGTCGAGGACAAAGGTTGTTCAGGAGAACTCTGTACACTTCTGGAGTGAAATCTTCTTGAGGTATTGAATCATTCTGGGAAATAAAACAACAGGGTCAGTCAATCAGTGGTCTTTTCTTTCCTGTCTTCCTCCCTTTCTGTTTTCCTGTATTCCTTCCCTTCCCTCCTCCTTCCTCCCTTTTTTCTCCTATGAAGTCAGAGTAAACACTCAGAAGACATTTATGAGGCCAGTTCTGGGGTTCATTTGAACACTGGCTTTGAGGTACTAAAGCCTTAGTTTCTGTTGCTTTTGTCATTATAATTTAAATGTAAGAGTTTTCTTTTCCTAAAGGGATGTTAAGGCAATTTCTTAAGGACATTTCTAAAGTAAAGTTATACCTAGCAAAAACAGGGTCTCTTTTAGCATATTTTAAATTTGCTTTTGTTTTGGTTTTAAGTTTTTTATTGTGATAAAATATACTGAACATAAAATTTACCATTTTAACCATTTTTATCAGTGGCATGAAGAACATTCACATGGGTTTACAAGCTGTAAAGAACCTAGAGACAGACATTTTCAAAATGAAAAGATAAATTTCAATTTGTGTTTTTTGATCCCCAAAATAATACTTTTTTTTTTTTTAATTTAAATAATCTGATAAATTGTAAAAACAGGAATCATTATTTCTCACTGACTTCTCCCAGTTTTATTGTTTGGGAAGTAAATCATTGACATAAAAAGTCACTTCGATGACTTATTTTTCTGAGCAGTCAGGCTACCATGGAAACAGGAAGCATGTTTTCAAGTCTTTGTTAACAGGAAGGACATTCTTCATGCCGTTTTCCTATTTCAGGTATGTGTTTATATGAGTATTTATATTTTCAAGCCCTTAAGAAAACACCCTTCCTTTTACCATATTCATAAGTTTTGAAGTGTACTTTTATAGTAGTTTCTAAAAATTACTGTCTGAAATTGTATACTTCTTGCTAACAGATAAGAAAACTTAGCTCACCACTTAGCTCACTCCCATATCTGTGAAATGAACAAATACAATAATATTTTCTTTACTAAATCCATTTACAGAGCAGGAAAAATCTAATTTTCAAAACAGAATTTTGAGACAACCAAACAACACATTTATCATTAGACATGGCAAGATGCATGACAATGTTAAGTTTAGTTACACCAATTATGAAACTATATGAGCACAAGTAACCAAATCCAAGAACATGGGAAGTTCCCATCAATTATTTTATTGTTGTTTTGCCACTTATAAAATGGGGACAAGCACAACCTGTAAAACTGGTTTCCAAAGTTCCATTTGATTCACAAGATGGAAGAAATCCTTTGCCTAGAAGATGTGTATTTTTTCAGTTGTTACCCTTTCTGTGATTTTGACACCCACGTATCTTTAAGTAGTTTTGTAGATAGTTGGAAATGACCCTTTCTACTCTATTTTTGGCTGAAAGACACAGGGAAGAGACAGATGTAAAAATCAATAGTAAAGAAATACTTAGTAGTTCTGTTAGCCAACTTAAGCATCTGACTTTATTGGATTCTATAAACTGCATGTATGTTCTCCCATTGACCCTACTATTTAGTCACTATTTAGAGCTCACTCCTCTCGCCAGTTCAACCTCACCTAGCACACACATAAATGAATTTTATCTAAGGATAAAATTGCCTTATTGCCTTGAGTCTTGACCCTCCCTTTTTCTTTCTCCCTTCTTGTCTTAGTTAAAATCTCTTTCTCTGAGAGCCTTTCCTTCCACTCAAAGTTTTGTCTCCCTTCTGTACTACCATTACACCATACTTGTCTCCTATTGCAACACTCATTTTAGCTAGATTGTGTTCCCAGTTGTACAATTCTATTACTTGCCAGCTTATAGATCTACTCTAGGTGGGACCTATGTTTTGCTTGTTAGCTGCTCTATCTCCAGTGTGTAACATTACAGCAGGTGCACAATAAATATTCACTAAATGAATGAATGTAATTTATGAGAAAGGCAGCCAGAGCCTAAAGTATTCTTTTAATCCCCAAATAAACCCATTTCCATTGTTATTACATATGTGTTTGTAACTATAGTGAACTTACGAACACATGGATTTATTCCTATCTTTTTCATTAAAATGCAAATACATGTGCCAATGCTATGCCAAGACTATAATATATGTTCATAAATCTAGTAAACTTTATTATTTAAAAGAAACACATAGATTTATTCTTTATCTTCTTCAGTAAAATGCAAACACATATGCCAATGCTCTGCCAAATGTCACTGATTTCTTTTCAAGTTAATAAGCCTTAAATCAAAGGTAATTTGGTGCAAGCACTATTTTCAGTGCTCAGAAACTTTGTGGGTAAAGTGCTAATTTTCTGAATATGCAAAGGTCTTCAAAGGTTTCAGTGGAAAATGTGTTTAGATTATTAATAGAAGGATAGTAATTGCTTTGTCTCTCTTTTTAGATAGAGTACTACTTTTTAACAATTAATGTAACTTGGACAAGCAACTGTAATCTCTAAAGGAGTACCCTCGAAAAGAATGTGTTATTGCAGTGGATCATGTTGGCTGGGACACAAGTTCAAGTGCATTAATTATCCCTAACAATGTGCACAAAGATAATGTTTAAAAAATCTCAACAGGATATCCACTGTGTTTCTGGTAATGTACCTATTTACAGAACACAATTAAATCTAGTTTGAATGACCACCGGGTATAAAATGAGACTTCAATACACAGCACTATCAAACCATTTATATAACCCTTTCTTACATGCAGCAATTAAAACTCCTCTTGTCAGTATATCCAGAATCTTTTTGCTAATTAGTGGATATTTTCTAGAGCCACTGTCCTGTAGATATGAAATAACAAGGATGTAAAATATAGTCAGTTTGTGGAAGTATTTACTTCCCAGCTCTGAAACTGTCTTTGCTTTTAAGATCTTTTAAAGCATTCTGCTTCTCCAAGTCCTCCAACTAAAGCATACTTCACTGTGAATAATGATCTTTCAAAACTTTATGATAGAGTTGGATTATAGTTTTTAAAAATTCTCCAATTTGTTTTCAGAGAATTGTCATAACATTTATTTTATTAAAGACAAATACTTTTTTTTTTTAATCTAAACATGACTCCTGTTATTTGAATCTCATTTTCCTTTTAAAGTGCCTTCAGTTGACATTGGTCTGAAAGCTGTAATAGACATAGTGGATTATAAAAACTCAATTTATATGTATTGACTGAATTTTCAGAATCCAATTGTTTAGAAAATTGCAATTTATAGGAAATGATTGATGGGTCTGACTTTCTATTCAGTTTTATTTTTTATTCCTTCTTTCCCTTCACTAGATTTATAATAATAACTTTCAAATTTTTGATCATTGTAGTTCACAAATGTTTTCCAGTAAAGGTAAAATCAGGAGCAATTACAGAGGAAAAAGTTCTGTGTTCATATTTCTAAATTAATCTCTCACACTTTCTTTTTGTGTTTAAATGCCGTGTTCTTTTTTTCAGTTACTCAAAACAGCCAATTTTTTCCCACCTTAGTGTTTTGCACACATTGCTTTCTTTTTCTAGAGGAAGTATCCCTTTTTTTCAATGGGACTCCTTTTGCTTCTAAAATTCCCCCTAAGTTACAGAGGTTAACTGAAGGTGTTGGACTAGCACTCCCAGACTCTTTGGTCCTTGAATTCTGGGACTTCATTTTGTTCACTACCAAATTCTTGGTGCTCAAGGACACACACCATAAGAGTTCAAGAAACATTTGCTGAGTTAAAGGCAGGACCTTAAAAGTTACATCTTTCCTACTCCAAAACATCTAATGAAAGAGTAGTAATAAGCAAATTTGATCATTTCATTTTGCTTATTAAAGTGAAGATGCCAATGTTTTGGGAGCTTTTCCACAGCTCTGCCTCAGGATGTACAGCATCATCGTCTTTGGGGGGAAAGACATCCCTGTCTTGTTTTCAGGTTATTAAACTTAATTTTTCTGAGAAATATTCACAACAAGAATTGACCAGTGAATCCAATAATGACACTCTGAATGATGATTCAGTTATAGGTTTAAGAAGGGCTGGGTACAATTGGACATTGCCAGAGTGTTTCAAGAGGCTCAAAGTTTCTCCCTACAGCAGAAGGTTTATCCTTGTGAAAGGGCTTATTTGTTGCTTAGACACAGAGTAAAAATAATTTCTAGTAGAAAGAGGAATTCTGCAAACAGAATGAGAAAAAGGCTTTACGCAATAGATTCGTTTCTTCCAGAAGCAAATCATTTGAAAGCCAGGAATGTAGAAATGTATTGAAATAAAGGCAAAGTACTTTAGTTTAAGTAGTTAACATATATTGAGTGTCTTGAAGATGTTAGGCACAAAAAAACATATCACATGCTTGTCCTTTCCTCCTTTCCACCAGATGGCAAAGTGGTGGTCTCTAAACTGTTTTGATCCTGCATCCCTCTCAGCAAAATCTTTTTGAGCATAGTCCTGCAGAGCATGTCTATACTCATATATTTCTTTACAAATATGTATTGCTATACTAATTGCTTATTAACTTATAACTCTTAAAACTAGATATTTAAAAAGGATTAGATAAGATGAAATTGATACCAAATTAGCTAATCATCATCCATAATGATTAGCTAATATCGCAAGGGACACCAAGAAAGTGTTTATTACTGAGACATCTAAATTCTTGATACTGGTTAATATTTTTTGGCCAATATATTTTTTTATATTAGACAGGAGTTTTTCTACGTTAAACTATTTGGGTAAGGGGAGTGAGTGAAAGAACATGTAACTACAATGACCCCACATATTATAAACATTAACAAACATGTCCTATGTTTTTCTCAATTAAAAAGCATGTTTGGGTAGCACTGTGGCGAGCTATACTTTAGTATGATTACTGAAAGCTATTTATTAGTGCTAATATTGAAAAAGCACCATGCTCACCCTTGAAGATGGAAGACTACAGGCCTCCAAAGCAGTTTCGACTCGTTTCCGGTCTGCCGAAAACATGCGGTATACACTGCAAGGTGAAAGCACAGGTGAGAGGGTGTTTGGAAACAGCACTCGTAGGTGTCACTAACCAAAACCATTCCATTGAGTCGAACCTCTTTGTCATTCCGCTTTAAGACATGAAAAGCTCCCCACTGCTCCATGCTCTTGCACATGTGTTCTGAAAGGTGGATGCATATGTCTAATATAAACTCAGTATTTTTAGACAATGGTGATGACTCAAATAAAAAGACATTGCACTAGTCACCAATATTAAGCACTAAAATAAATACCCTTGCCAACTCTGTCCCCTTGCTGCTACTCATTGCTCTAAAGGGGTATGTTGTTACTATTATTAATAATAATTATTTAACTTTTACATGTACAGGACTCCACTGGTAGCTAGTAGTAGGTATTTGGCTGAATGTGGTAAAAAAAAATGTACTTTCTTTCGTCAGTAACTTGGCTTTTAAATAGATAAGTACTGTTTACTATAATAATTTGGTTTTATCGATTCTATTGAAACATTAGAAAATCTAGCATCTGGAGCCTACTAGTCCCACAGGAAATATGGTGGAGTAGAGTTGTCACTGTCTCCTTTAGATGGGATTTCACTCTTCAGTTTTTCTTCCCGATCCTGGCCTATGTCAGTCACCTTGTTTTCCCTGCCTGCTTTCCACTGACATTCTAGTTTGTAACCTCTGCTTTCAAGTTAGTGTCATCTTGATATAAAGAGACACTGGTCACCCAGTTTCCATTCCTAGAGTAGTTCTTAGTCTCACATGATCTTTCAGGTTATCAGCAAGATGCACCTACTCCCTCCACCCGCTTCTTGCTTTGGTGTTTCTTGAAAATGAGGCCCTGGAAACCTCTCGGAGGAAACCAGCCACTCTGATGAGAACATGGCAAGTGAGGGAGGATGGGGTGAGGACACATTTCCATGTTCCCACTCGGGCCAGCAGGGAAACAAAATGGAGTCAGGGCATGGATTCAAATCAATCTCTGAGAAGAAAATGAATAATGGAAAATGCTCATGCAGCTTACTTTTTGAGAGGAATGCGCCCTTCTGGAGTGACTTGCAGCTTAAGTTTAGTGTAGCTGTCAGAAAAGCAGAAACACAAGTGTTTAATTTTTAAAAAGCTTTTAAAGGGTTCATGCATATGTACAGTTTGCTGAATTTTTACAAATTGTTCAAGTTTCTGTAGTTGGCACTCAGATCAAGAAACAGAACATTATCACACTGGAAGCCACCCAGAAGCCCCTTGCCCACCCTCTTCCAGAATCTATCCCCCAAAAGAAACTGTGAGACTGACTTTAAACAACATAGATTATGTTTTGCTTGATTTTCCACTGTATATAATTGGAATCACATTCTTTTATGTCTGGCTTCTTTCACTGAATATTATGTTTTTGGGACCCATCCATTATTTTTGTGTGTGTATAGTTCTTATCTTATACACTCACAATAATAGTCCAGTGTGTAAATGTAACTATATTTTATCTCTTCACCTGCTTCTGGACATGGGGATAGAGAGAAGATGCAGCAAAATTTTTAGACTCCTCTGATGGGTGGGTAAATTGGGACCACCACTTCAAGAAACTGCACATGGTGTGATCCAGCAGGCTCATATCTAGTTGTATATGCAACAGAAATGCTCATAACACATTCACTGAAAGACACGTTTTATGATGTCCATGGCAGTTATTCATAGGGAGACACCTATCTGGAACAGACATTAGCAATAGATGATAAAGGATTAGCCAAATAGATGTTTTACCAGCTATCTTATACTATGTTTCAGATTAAATGTTTATCTCTGTGTTACCTTCCACTAACATTGCCTGGCACAACAGATGTTCAAGAAATGCCTGTTAGCTAAGAATGGTAACGTCAAAGATGATAAAGAAAAGATAGAAAGAAAGGGGCAGGGGAGGAGGTATGTATGAAGGGTCAAACTCATGGTGACAATTTAGAAGATGAGATGAGATGATGAAAGAGCATTGCAGTGAAGACCTGTGAGGCACTGACTCAAACTAAAAGGAATTCATAGAAGAGTAAGAGGAAAATGTGGGCTGGAGTCATAGGTCTGAAAAGATGGCATGACTTACAGAAGAGGAGAGAAGAGAGAAAGATACTAAATAAAAGAGAGGACTAGCTAGAAACATTTCCACCATGGGTTTGATTTTAAGGCTCCCAGTCTTTTGGACATCCACAGTTTACCAAGTAAATAGGCCACTTCATGGCTCCTCATCAGCAGAAATCATTGTTTTCCTCAGTCAAATACTTTTTTAGAAAGATTGATGTCGTTCCAGAGTGATTGGGTAATTTAGAGTTGCTTTTCTTTCTCCATTTTATTCTGCTGTTTCCTTTCTCTTTCTCTTTTTTCACTGACACTTGCTGTAACTGTCTACAAGGATAGGAATCAGGACATCAACTATTGATTTGATTTAAGAAAAGTTATTGTAGCATCTAGCAGAGATCTAAGAATCTGGAGACGAATACCATATGTTGTTCATGCTTTTCCTCAAATTAATAATTGATATGATACGGGCAGATGTAGAAGCAGAGGACTATCTGAAATTAATAACTTTTGCATCTGAGCACAGATGCCAAGATTTGGAAGCATCTCCTTATTGTGTGTCAAAGGCATTGACATTCAGGGCAGCTCAGGGGAACACAGATATGCAACTCGAAGAAAAGAGCGATCTTTCTTGGAGGTCTTCCAATTTCAAACCCTGGAGAAATCAGTTCTCGAACAAATCCCAAAGGGAAATTTATGTTTATCAATGCGAGAAGCCAGTGCAGCCTAAACAAAAGGCTCACAAAGAAGAAAGGAAACTGACTCAGAAGAAGCAACACCCTTAGCAGTAAAGTGAGAGCTACTTACGCCTTTTCCAGAAATGCATCTCTGGACATGTTTTGGGCCAGAAGGTTTGTTGCCAAACTGAAAACCTCATTTGTCCATTCCTGGAAAATATAAATCACACTTGGATTAGCTTAAATACTGTACAGTCATTAGAACACATGTTTAACTAGGCTACCAGAAAGACAAATTAGTTCAATTTGTATGCCTAAGGGTTTTTTTTTTTTTTTTTTCTTTTAAATGACATAATTAAATTTAAATCCCTGAGTGACTACCCCTTTCTTAGGAAAATATTCTTTACAGATAAACAATATTTTTCTGCTTTTTAACAATCCCTACTGATACGAAACTGGTATGTTGCCTTTCAATAAATGAACACCGTTTCCTAGTTTTCTCTTATAAACAGGTAAAGAGTTACAGAAAAGTTTAAAATATAGTCAAATAAATCTCAACATATATGCAAATGTAATTGTCCCACTTTACCTACTCAAGCCAAAGCAACTATACCAGGATCTTTAAATGTTAATTACAGTTCTAGAAGTTCTCAAAACCAGTTGCAGTCACAATGTCATATAGTATCCAGCACTTTTCCTCCCCCAACCATGTCAATTCTTGACTTCTTCAGAATCTCAATCCTTACCTCATCCCACTCACCAGGGATCTCACTTGGTTTTCAAGAAAGTGGAAAAGAGCACTTGTACAAATAAAGGTGACATTCCATTCTGGGTGATAATTTTGAACACAGAATTAACATTCTAGTCCAAAAAGAAAATTCTCTAAGAGATGGCATTAGAGCAAGTAATCTAATTACCCAGTGTTCTGGCTGACTTGGCTTTCTTCTCAATGACATCATGTTTTTTAGTTCAACATTTTTTCTACCTAATTTTGTTATTTCCACTGCTGTTTCCCGATCTTTTGTTTACTGTCTCCTGACTTAAGGCAATGATAATACACCATCTTGTAATACAGTAACATTTGAGGTAGGACTTGAGGAATGGGGGCATAGAGTAGTGGGAAAGAGAAAAGGGCATTCTCAGAGAAAATTGAAGAAGACAAAGAAGTTAGCACACCTAGAAGGACTTAGAGGAAATGGGAAGTAGTCTAATATAAATTGAAAAATAATAGGGAGTTGTAAACACACAAAAAAAATAAAATAGAGGCCAGAGTATAAAGAGCATTTAATGTCTATTCAGGTATCTGCAGATAATTTAGCCAAAGAATATATCAACAAAAAGCTAATACTTTTTAGTGTGTCAGGTAGTGGGACTATAGCCTAGGCTGTGTGTTAGAGAGATTACATGACAGCCATGTCAAAGATGGACTTGAGGATGAGAAACCAAACAGGGGGAACTCAATTAGGGAGTTGTAATAGTCCAGGTGAGACTTGGAACTCTAAACACTGTTGGTGGAGGACTTGGGAACAGCCCAGAGCAATGTGAGTGAAGCCAAATAATTGACCACCACACTTGATGTATACATGGAGAAATGCAGAAATAACTTTTCAACAGCTTTAAAGTAAAATTTCCTCAAATCGGATCTTAAATTAAAAGTAATAATTACTGACACTGCTTTTAAAAATATGATTCTGGTTTAATATTTTCTGGGCTAAGGATCAAGCTTTAGACAGTTCCTGCTCCATGGCAACTTTATGTGTTGGTAAAAGTATTTATAATTGATGGCAACGTACCATTTTGTGTGCTTACTGAGGGCCAATTCCACACTAGAAATAAGTACTATGAAGGAGTTATAGAGAGCTGGGGAGATTTAACTGGTTCTGACCTTTTGGTTGAAAACTAAGGCCTGTATTATATCCAATCCAATAGAAACACAGAGTAAAGCAAAAGTAGGCTTATAGTTGCAAGTACATGAAACAGAAGGTTATTCTTGTACTATTATTTATTAATTATTGTATTTTCTGTATAACCAACTCCTACAATGCAAACTACATTGAATTTTCCAGTAGCCACTTTTAAAAAGGTAAAAAGAAACAGGGAAAGCTGATTTTAATAATATATTTTATTGAACCCAATATTTTAAAATATTAATATTAGCATTAATCAGGTAACAACATAAAAATTACTGATATATTTTACATTCTTTTCATGTGCCAGGTCTTTGAAATGAGATGTGCATTGACACAGCTCATCTCAATTTTCACTGGCAACCTTTCAAGTACTCAATATAGCCACATATGTGGCTGGTGGCTGTGGCCACCACATTGGTCAGTACAGGTCTTCTAGATCCTTTCCTCTCTCCATGGATCCTTTAAGAAGTCATCGGTAAGACACCATCATCCTCACTTTTACTCCACAGCACAGTTAGCTCATTAAGAAAATAAAGCATCATTTATTTTCATCACAGTCTCAGAATGTGATTATCTAAATTTCTAAGTATAGAATTAGTAGAATCCATTGGCCTTCTGCAGCCTTTTGAGATACACAAGCAATCTAATCCAAGTTGAGCCAAAGATTTGGGGGTGAGGGGTGGAAGCAGTGACTAAGAAAACCTTACTTATTTTTAACATTTTTAATGATTTATTTATGATTTGTTGTTATTCCACTTATTTATGCATTCATTGGTTGATTCTCATATGTATCCCGACTGGGAATTAAACCCACAACTTGGCATATCAGAATGATGTTCTAATCAAATGAGTTACCTAACCAAAGAACTTTAGAAATAACTCAACTTTTGGTTTGGTACTGGTCTCTGGCTATTTCATGTTGAGGCAAAACAATGTTTGGGCTCCCTAACAGCAGATCCTGGGATCAGAATGTATGAGTTACAACGTGCTCCCTGCAACATTATAGGAAAGTGGGCAGGGCTGGAATGGGAAGAAGGTAGAAGGGTGAGATACCAAGAAAACTCAGGCAAATGCTAACTTCAGCTGAATTCTTTCCCCATGTGAACCACACCTGAAAGCTGAGTTTTCTGGTCAGAGGGAAGGAACCTGGAGAATGGCACCCCTGAGCCTGTTAGTCTTGGTTAAGGCTGCTGGTAGGCTTGGAAACCCCCAGACTCTTGCTACTTTCCTTGACAGCAGGCAAGAAGGGTCCAGCATCTAGAGGAAGCTGCTAACAGAGACATGGGTGCTGTTGTTGGGAGGAAAAGTCCACTGAGGTGAAGTGTTTGAGAATGGTAAAGGAATCAGAGGGGATATAGACAGAAGTGCTAGAAGCTGCTACAACAGGAGAGCATACCTCAAGACTTGGGTACCAATAGTAGCAACATTATATAAGCAAGAGATGTTCAACCAAGGGTTTGGGAATATTGGTTCACATACTATGTTGCAGAGCAGTGCTTGTCAGACTTTCATGTGCCCACAAATCATTGGGGGTCTTGCTGAAATGTAGAGGCTGACACAGGACATCTGGGGAAGGGACAGAGAATCTACTTTTCCTATAAGCACCCAAGTAAGGTCTCAGCTGGACCACACCACAGAGGAGCAAAATTCTGGAGTCGACTGGCAGCATTGACTGTAAGTTTGTTAGAAATGCAGTACGTCTTCTGACACTACATCTTCTGACTCAGAATCTACATTTTTCATGAAATCCTTCTATTTTCATGCATTTTAAAATATGAGCATGCGGCCGGGCCAGGAACAACATTTTGAATAACAAGGTGTTCCAGGAAGCATTATTCTAATCTTTGTCTACTCAGTTTCCAAGCAAATAAAGAAATTACTTTGGTTATTAGTTTTAGAAAAACCAAAAGCCCGTAAGGATGTAATAAGAACAACTTGGCAGAGGAGATGTGGCCAAAGCAACTTAAAGGAGCCTCTGTTCATCATGAGCTTATGACATATTTTCCTTCGGGATAGAAAGATCCAACCCTGGCAGTGCCATCAATCTGGTGCTGGGCCCTCGCAAAATTTGGCATTAGAGAGACAGCTTCTTATTCAATCTGGAGGATTTGTTTTCTACTTACAGAGACAAAGTTCTGATGATTTCCACTAAGCTTGGTTCAGCCCCTGCTATTTAAACCCTGAAGCTTCTTAAGTGACATTTTCTGCCTTGTGATCAATCCCTTCTCATAAAAGGGATAAAAGAAACCTGGACTAGAGAAAATGGATCTAAAGATCAACTTCTGTGGAGGTTCATCTGGAGTTTAAATGTGCATGTTTGAATGTGATATCTGCGAGATTATGTCTGCAATTCCCTTCCCCCAGGTTCCCGCACAGTTAATGAAATGTCAGTCTTTTTGCCATTAGAAAGATCAAGCTTTCCTACCATGTCACCAAGTTTATTTCTAAAGTTATTTAAATGCTGTCATACTGGACACAGGATTTCTGTGTTTGCTTAATACTAACAACAATTATTTCATGACTCGTATTTACTCTCACAGGTGTTATTTTGAATGTATAGTGTACACTGAGTGAAGTTCTTTCTTCCAATATCATAATTCTTACACCAATTCTCTAGGAGGTAGGTACTGCTTTTAGCCTCACTTTACAGGTAAGGATTCAGTTTCATAGCACTTATAAAACATGTCCTCAGAGCTAATAAAAGTTACAGTTTGGGATTAGAGAGCTTGTTTCATGGGCTCCAATCCTTACACTCATAGACACTGTGCTTTCAGTCATTTTATTAGGAGGAATTTTAGGGTTGCTGATACAGATATTCAACACAATAAAAAATAAAGTAAATTCACCTAATTGTTTTCTGTATAAAATACTGATTTAGCACTTACTATAGGCTAGGCACTATTCTAGGCATTTTTCAAACACACATATAACCATCACAACCACCCTATGAGATATATAGCATTATTATCACCCCATTTTACAAATGGTAGAGGGGAAATGTCAGGAGAGATGATAAAATGGATGGTGGGGTACAGAGGTTGGTCATAAAATGCAGTTCTGAAGTCTTGAATTTTGATAGAGATAGATCACAAATTCAATCCTAACATGCTTGTAAAGAGAGAGATTCAAGCAGAGCATGATTCACATTTCCTAGATCCAAATACGCGGCAGTTTCACAGAATTCCTAGTTCTGAGAACAAAAGTTTCCCCATTGGCAATCCATACCTCTTCACTTTTTGTTCTGACTTATGGCTACAAAGGGTTTACTGACAAAAACAGGATCTTCTGAAAAAAATATTGCTCTTTCAGATATTTCTGCTTCCCATAGTACTAGTCCACATTATCTTTAACATTTTAATGTATTGACTTTATCTTTTATTTTTTCAACTTTACATATATTGCGTACACATAAAGATACAGAGAACATGCCACTAACACAGATCTAAATTTAACAAATGCCAATGTTCTGCCATATTTATTTATTATATTGTTTTTTACGATTTTATTTATTATTTCTAGAGAGAGGGGAAGGAAGAGAGGCAAAGAGGGAGAGAAAAAGCTGGTTGCCTTTCAATTGCCTCCAGATATAGATCTGGCTGGAGACCTGGCTTGCAACCTGGTTATGTGCCCTGACTAGGGAATCGGACCAGCAACCTTTGGGTTCTCAGGCAGGTGACTTATCCACTATACCACCAGCCAGAGACTGTTTTAATACATATATGTATATTTAAGACATTACAATGCAAAATAACTCTGCTGTGCTTCTCCCTGATTCTATTCTTGTCCTTATTCTCAGAATCAAGCTCTTTTTTGAAAGGTAGATATCAATATCGTCTATTTTCATATAGAATTATGAAGAGTAGGGTACAGATCAGGGTTCAGCAAACTAAGGCCTGAGGGCTGAATCCAGCATGCTGCCTGTTTTTTGTAAATGAACTTTTATTGGTCTCTGCTGATTTGATGCTACAACAGCAAAGTTGAGTATGAGTAGTTGCAACAGAAACTAGCAAAATGCTTACTCTGAGGCCCTCTACAGAAAAAGTTTGCCATTCCCTGGTATGGGACCCTTTAAGTTTAAAATATTGCATAAATTATATCATACTGTATGTATCCTTTGGCTAATGAACATCTGCAACCAACATTGTGTCTTTAAACTGTGTCCTTGCTTTTGCATGTGGATGTGTTTAATTAACATTAACTATTATACTATCCCACTGTAGGAATGTACATGTTATGAATCCATGTTTTAATTGATGAACATTCATTGTTTTTCCTTCAAAATTATTCACTTGCACAAACATACTTGCAGCTGCCTTAGGCCACATCTAAGAGATTTGTTAGGATGAATAATATCCTGATGAATTCTTAGAATCCATGCATCTTCCTAGTAGTAGATGCTGCTATTTGTTTACCAAAGTGGCAAGGACACTGTGCTTTCCTATTGGCAGTGAGCTTTTATTTTCCCATGTTCTCAAAAACTTGCTATTATCGGACTTACAGAAAATTTTACACACCGGAAAGTCCTTGCCCAGGTCTTAATCGGTGCCTCTAGTTTACCAGCAGAGTTGAGCTTCATTTTATATATGTTGAGGCTGTTCCACTTCCTTTCCTGCAAATTTTCTGTTCACATTCTTGACCCATTTTTATTTTAGAATATTTGTGATGTCTTAAAAAAGGGAGGGTTTCTGTTTGTTTGTTTGAGTTTTGATAGAAAAATTCCACACAATGGCTGCATTTTTGTAAGTGACACCCATAGCCTCATGGCACTGAGGAGCCCAGACCATGCACTGACCGACAACAGATATGTGGAGTTACAGAGAAAAGGCAGAGTGAAACCTCTGCTCTCAAAAACATGTATTCATTCAAAGGATTCTTTGGGAAAACAAAAACATTCTAAAAGGAATACTGAAAATCTCTTTCTGTATATAGAGAGATATTTACACAATATAATAATTGTACATAATTACATATATAATTGAGTCAATGGTTACCCAAATGAAGTAAAGAGTAACAAATTATAATCTAAAAGCATGTTATTTGCAAAATGACTTATTAGAAAGCCTGAATTTACTGTATTTAATTAATTTTTAGCAGATTTCTGGAAGAGCTAAGAATTTAAAACAAGCTAATATTTGTAAGATATATGCATGTCCTAGTCATTTTATTTTTTACTTATTGGCACACCTTCACTGCTGTCTCCGATAATGGCGTCATTCCCATTACCTCTGCTCCTGAGTGGGTAGCAGTTTGGGATTTGAGTGAGAACACTGCAGCTCATTCAGAGTTGCAGGGCCCGGATGGGCACATTTCTCTCACCTACTGGCATGCATCAGAATTCATCTTGCCAAGCATTTGTCTTCATGTCATGGTACAGTGTTTTTTCATGGTGAACGATGGTATATGGGCTATGAAGGTTTTCATTAAAACCAGAAAGGACTGTCTAAGAAATCACTGCATTTATGATACTATATAGAGCATTTAGAATTTTGGTAAAATTGCTGGTGCAGTTTCTCTGTAATTGGTGGCAATGAAGATCTTATATTCTAAGGCCAAAATGCTTTCATCTTTATCTCATACTAAAAGGGAAATGGCTGTCAAACATAATATAATTAACAAAACAAAACAAAAACCAGAAAGCATATTAGAACCCACTATTATCATCATTGGGACAATAGACAATCATACTATTAAAAATGTAGAATCAAGTAAGGATGCATAATTATATTCAGGCTATGTGACTCAAATGTCTTCAGGCTATAGTTGACAGAACCACAACTCAGACTAGCCTAGGAAATAGAAGAATTTATCCAGGACACTTGGTGATTTCCTGAAACAGAAGGAAACATTAGACAAATTGTAACAAAGAAATATACTTATAACACAAAATCATCAGGAATCTGGGGTCTGAAGGCCAGGAGGAATTTCTTCATTGCTTTTTCACTGCTTTCTCTTCCTGTGGGCATTTTCCCCCCTACCAATCAGTTTCTTCCCCAGGGCCACTAACTATACCAAGAGATGTCACATATGGTACCACCCACCAGCAGAGAGAGTGATTTCTCACTCAGAATGAAAACTCCTGGGAAAGATCTGTAATTGGTATACTTCCAGAACAATCAAGGTAATAACATAATAGCGTCCATGAAAACCAAATAATCGGAACCGGGGAGAAGCAGGAAGCAGAAGGATGGAAGAGTATATATAAAAAAGCTGCTTATGCACATTCATAAAAAGTACTGTGGAAAAGCAGAGAAAAGGAGTATAAATTCTCATAGTTCCATGTCCCATTCTTTGTATAAAATACGCAATAAATCCATGCTTGTTGACTTGTGATGACTGCATGAATGAATAAATGTAAATGAAAGAGAACTACATTCATGCTTTATAGCTTTGCTTTTTGAATGTATTTTAATGAATTCTCTATTGTTATGAGTATTCTATCACCATTCTCAGCTATAGGACTTGTGATAATGGCTTCACACATTTCCCATTTTAAATTAAATTATGCTGGCATAGGTCATGAAAACTCTTGGAGCCCTGCGTGTAACATGAGGTTGAGGGGGGTCTTTCCAGTTAGTAAAGGACAGAAGCTTTCGTATTAGGGCTTTGGGCAGTTATGCCAGCTACAGACACACTTTATGCTTTGTTTCATGGTTTGGACTATTGTGAAGAGCTGTTGTCTGACTCTCTTTCCCTAGAACAGCAAAGCTCCACTGTGCTAAATGGTACCCTGATGGTCTTAGGAAGTGACCACATGCCTGCAAGTATAGTATAGAAGGTATGGATCTTAGGATGTGCAAGGATCTACATTTTGAGCTAATTTTGAGAGGTATTAGGTCTAGCATATCCTTAGTTCTCTTTCATCACCTCTTGATTTTTACTCCCCTGACCAATGAGAAGAGTTTAATATGGTGAAATCACATTAAAATGAACGTCAAGAGAATTCTCCAAAAGAAAAAAAATAAACCCCCCAATAGAGCAACATCCATGGCATAGAGAGGAAGAAAAGAAGGGGATGTTTTGTTTTGGCTAGATTTTCACCATGAAAGGTTATCAGCTATGTGGTTATGAATCTCAGGTGTATTCTGAGCCTCCGCTGAGGGTACTTCCTCTGCTCCCTCCAGCTACTTTGCTGAATCACTTCTCATTTGCACCACTGGGAAAATGCTACCTGTGGGCCCACATATGAACTCTGAAGATTCATTTCTATGGCTTTCACGTCAGTCTGCTATGTATTCTCGAAATGGTTCCAAAAGCTTCATGTCACTTTTTGTGGTATCACTTGCTATTATACCTCTGAGCATAGCAGTATCAACGCTAATTTGGTTGATATTGCTAATTTATTACTTTGGTTGAAACTGCAAGAGAGCTGAGTACTAAAGAAAATAAATACATGTAAACAGGATCTGCAAGCATAATTGATAGCATTATTTTATTAAAAAAAAGTAATTTTATTTGATGAGATCAGATAAAGATTTTTAAAGGGAAAAAAACAGCTAATTTCTTTAGTAAAATATACATCAAGTAGGAAAAAAAAGGAGTAATCACAATTTCTTGGGAGTTAAATGGTGCTGCCCGTTCATTAAATAAAAGGTGTCTGATAAATTTAGAGCTATATCCCTTGAAAATTAATTAGTAAACTCTATTTAGGTGCTTCTTCATTCACTTGTAACTTAAGATATGGAATTCTGTTAAAATATTTTTCTCCTTTGGAAATCCATTTAAGTAATGTTAATTATGCCTCCTATGTTTATTTTAAACCTTTTTCCACTCAACTGAAGGGGTTTTTGGCTCTTGGTAAGTGAATCTATCCTTCTACTACTATGAAAACTATTCTTTGCCTTGGTTCTAATCACCTCATGTGTGGTTAATCACCTCCCTGTCTATGGCTGTGAAAGGGGGGAATCTTAAAAGACAATGTGTGCTTGTCTTCTAAGTTAAAATTAAAATATGAGTACAATTTCATTTAATGTTCCTTAATGACCTTTACATTGTTGATGCTTTTTGCTAGCTTATTTAAAAATAAATTTGATTGGATTTTAGAACCCCATTCTGCTACTTGCTAGCTGTGGGACCCAATGCTAAGTGCTGGTTAATACCCATTTTCTCCTCTCCTAACAGAACCCTGACATTATTTAGGTCAGAAATATAGCCAACTGAAAATTTTACATTTTCCTACTTTCCTGGTAGGTAGCTGGGGTGGCAATGTGACACCCAGTAAATTACATGTTAGCCAGTGTTTGTTGCAAAGCTTTAGGAAATTTTGGCTTCCTGAGGTGAACTCTCCTTTCTTTCTGTTGTTGGGACCCAAATGGAAGGCCTGGGACTGCAGAAGGGTCCTGATCTGTAAGGGGAATGCCCTGAGAATCACAGGGTCTTGGCCTTGTTCTCCTTGAGCCATTGAGACAATGTCACAGCCACCCAGCCATCTTCAGGCTTCTTGCTGGAGAAAAAAAAATTGCAAACAAATGAAAAATGCTCAATTTCTTAATTTGCCTAAGCCATTATTTGGTTTAATTTTCTGTTATGCAAGGCTGAGTGTAACCTTTGCCTGAGAGAATCATCTCTGATGAGTTTTTTTTTTAACCTGTCTGAAATTCATTTGCCTTATAAATCAAAGCTAATAATAGGACTTACTTCATAGAGCTGTTGTGAGAATTGTGAGGTAATTCATGTTAAATGCTTTAACCAGTGACAGCCACAGCAAATTCTTAGGTGGTAGCAATCTTAAAAAAAATATTTATCAAAGAAACATATATGTAATTTGAAAAAAATTATCCAGAGGGGTTATAACAAAAGTCAGTGATTGCTTTTGGTACAATTACCCTAGTTCAGCTCCTTGAGAACTATTTTCAGCATTTCTATTTCTGGCGGTACTTCCATGTTTCTGAGGAACATATTTGCATGGCGTTTTTTTTGTTTTTTTTTTTTGATTGACTGATTTTAGAATTTATTGCTTCCTAGCTCTGATTGATGGGGCTTTATCTCTGTTATCCCATTTCCTATTGCCTTTTGTTCTTTCTCCTCATGGATTAAATTACTAGTGTTCTTTCCTTGGCTACTTCTACGTTTCAGGCAATGTACTTGAACCATTTATTTATTTATTTATTGATGGATTGGTTGAAAGGCAGGAGTTTGTATTTATTTAGTTATTTAAGATGTTAGTCATTATCTTTAGAAAGAGAAAGTCAAAGAGGGAGGGAAAAAGGGAAAGAAAAATCAATATATGGTTGCCTTTCACTTGCCTTCAGCTATGGACCTGGTTGGAGATCTGGCTTGCAACCTGGGTATGTGCCCTGACTAGGAACCGAACCAGCAACTTTTGGGTTTGCAGACCATTGCTTTATCCAATGAACCACCAGCCAGGGCTTTTGAACCATCTCTTGATCCACAAATGAAAGATAATATCCATGGCTTCTCTGTTAATGAGAGGACAGACAGTCCTTTTACCTCCAACTTCTTATTTTTTTAAAATTTATTTTGTCATTGTTGTATTACATCCATCCCCTTTATACTCTCCTCTGTCCCCTCAACTCTTCTTACTTTAAAGTTACTTCTACAATTTCAAAGTTGAAATGTTTTCATCTTGCCCAACATTCATAACTGACTTCACATATTGGCATATAAATTCTAAAATTTTAGATTACAAAACTGTAAATACAATTTTCTGAAGAACTATGATTATCTTACTTGTCACAGTTTGAACACCATGAACTACATTGCTTTCCATATGGGAACATTCCCAATATCAATCTATTTCTACTGCTCCTCCGGTTGAAATTCCTACATACTTTAGCATGGCTTACATTTAGATAACATATTTCTTATACATTTATCCCTCCTTCTACCTTATCCTTCTTTTTGGGGGAATAAACAAGCCTATTTTTCCATTTATTTAACATCTTCTAGCTTCTTATTCACATTGCCTGAACCTGTTCCACTCCTATAGTTGCTATTTAATTAACGGCTTTCTTTAGCTTTCGCATATTTTCTTGTATGATGTCTTTTGTATTTTCTTCTCATGTTTTCTCCTTTTCATGGCTATTGCATTCTTCAGATTGATTGTGTGTGCATCTCTTATCTTCTCCCTCTTTTTGCCATCACTTTGTCCTTTATTTTCTGGTTACTTGTTCGCTGCCTTCATTGCTGTTTGATTCTCTATATTCTGGGAGATTCCTTTCATGTACAATAGTTCTGCAGAATTTTGATTTTTCATTCTACTATCTTATTTTTTATTTCTGAGAAAATTATTTTTGTTATTATCTACTTTTCATAGCATCTTGTTCTTATTTTGTAGATATACCATATTGAAAACTTTTTCTGAAGATACTTTCCTTTTTAAAAAAAAAATGATTTGTTTTTCAAATTATCCCTGTATCTATTATCATGTCACCATTGTTTATTTTGGCCTCCTTTACCTTTCGATGTTGTAGTCTTTCTCAATAGCCTGTGGATATTTTGGTTTTAATTCACATTTTAGACTAGGGCAGGGGAGGGCTGACAGGGAGGCCTGCATATGTAAGTCAAACTTACTGGCTTGCAGGCTTCTATTTAGGGTAAACATGTGGGTGCCAGCCACTATGGCATGGTATCCATAAATGCTAGAATGAGAAGAGTTTTATACTCTGGATCCTTAACCCTAATGCTTGCCACCAGAATTCCTTTCAAATAGTTTACTCACTTCCATAAAAGACAAACCATCGCCTTTTTGACAGGAGGACTGATTGATTACCAATTATTCTACATGCAGAGCAGAGAGCAAAAGTAAAGATTTGGACAGTTTTATTCTTATTCCTTTAATTGACATCATCATCACCCCCCGACACTTACACCATAGTCTGCTAGGTTGGTAGTACTGAAGTCCAGAGTCTCCCTTAATTCTATATGAGCAAGTCACCGACTTCTTTATCTATAGCTCTATGCATGATTTAAAATGTGATTTTGCCACTTCATCAGGCATTCTCCTCTCTCCATCTTCTTCTGCAAACTTATTGAAATATGTCATCTCCTACTGACCCGTTTTATTCTCTTCATCATTGGGTATTTATGTTCCTTTTGCATAATTTTCACAGCATCACAAGAGATAAGAGGTCACACCTGTGTTCATTCTGCTATTTTAGGCAAATTCTATTTTGAATTTTATGTCCAAAACCAATTTCTGATTTTCCCTTCTTAACTGGCTCTCTGTCTCACGGAGCTGAGATCAACAGCATCCTTCTCTCATGCCATGTATCTCATCCATGGCAAATCTTTTGGCTTAAATTCAAAATATTTCCAGAGTCAACCATTTCTTACTACGTCTACTCCAAGCATTTTTGTCTCTGTGTTTTCATTTCTGTACATCCTTCCATGGCTTTTAACAACACAGCCAGGGCAATCCTGTTGAAATATCACACCAAATCAATCTCTTGCTCAAAATGATGCAATAGCTATCCATGGAAGTAGGAGGAAAGCCAAATTCTTATAGTTGCTATCTACCGCTAATTAGGTGACTTGTCACTCTTCCCCCAACTTCTCTGACACACCTCTCCCTTCCAAATACACTGGACACAACTGGGTGGCATGAGATTTCATCACACTGCTCAGAATGACGTGTAACTAAAGAAACCTAATCAGTGCATATTTATGGAATTTCACATTTTAATATTTTTGAAATGTGGATAACTGTGGGTAATGGAAACCATGCCTAATGTTGGGGGTGGGACTACTGTATATACTGTTTAGCAAAGAGAATAAACAAACTACAACCACATGCAAAACACAGAAGAATCTCATATTGATAATATTGATCAAGAGATGTCAGACCAAAAAGGAAATACATTACAGGATTGCTTTTACAGAAAGTTTAAAATTGTAAAACTAATCTATTAACTTGAAGTTCAAATTAGGTGTGTGTTAGTAGGGTAGGTGCCAGGTGTGTTGGTGATGCTGTGTTCTTGATACCAATGTTTTATACATGGGTGTATTCTCTTTTCAAAAATCCATCAACTTATACTTGAGGGATTGGTACACTTTTCTGTGTATGTTATATTTCAATCAAAAGTTTTTCAAAAAATCTGAGTTCCTGTTAGAAGCATGGCAAAACTAGACAAATGAATTTGTTTATTTTTCTTTTCCAATTCCTAAGCACTGTAAGAGAATTTAGCACGTGTAGGATTAAGGATTGAAAGCAACAGCATCTGTTAATCCTTGTGCAGAGAAGTGAATATAAAATTTCCTCTGCACAACTCTACCATTAGGCATTTCAGTCTTAACCTACTAGGATGTTGCTGTTTCAGTCCACTACATTTTGATGCTCTGGAGCAACATCTGGGCTGAAATTTGACAGGCTGGGCAGTGGTTCAATAATGTTTCCATCCAGGGGGCTGGCCAGCATGTCAAACTATTTAGGACTGGATATCAGGACGTGAATGCCAATTCCTGTGTCTAAGAGTGCTAGGCCACCTTGGTAATACACTGTATTGAAAAAGGATTAGGGACGGGGCTGGGGACACTCACTGGTTGAGGGGATGGGCTTCCAGGGACCTAGCCATGGACCAGAATCCAGGGGGAAGACATGCTGAAAATCATTTTTGTTTTCCAAAACCAAAACAGGGAAGGCTTCACCTTTGGTGCCTTTGACAACGGTATTCCTCTTTGCTCATTATGAGACAGATTTCATTCTCTAGATGAAATATCCTTCCATCAGTTACAAGCATCCCTTAGACCTGAAGGGAAACACTGGCATGTGACAATCCTGTGAACCCCTACCCCTGGCCCAGAGCAATCTGTTTTCCCACCTACATTCTGCTGTTTAGACCCATGTGCCAGGGAGCAGTGCACAGAAGTAAAAGACTCTTTCTATGCTGACCCCAACCTCAAAGAAAAACCGAATATTGGAAAGAGAGGCCATAATTGGACAGGAAGAAGACAATTTATCTTCAGACTCCTTGACCAATGGAAAAAGTTGTACTGATCTGTTAAATGTTAACTTGTTCAAAATGAGATTATTTTCTGGGTTGATGTGGAGGACCTATCTTTTGTAATCCATGTTAACCTTACCAGTCAGATTTTGTTTGTAATATTTTATTTATTTTTAGAGATGGGGAAGAGAGGGAGACAGAAAAGGAGAGAGAAACATTGTTGTGTGAGAGACTGGTTACCTCTCACATGCTCCCAAATAGGGACCTGGCCTGCAACCCAGGTATGTGCCCTGACTGGGAATTGAACCTGCAACCCTTCAGCTCACAGCTAGTGTTCGATCCACTGAGTCACACCAGCAGCAGTAAGATCTTTAAAGAAATTCACCAAATGGTGCTTTAAAACGCCTTGAGGATTCAAACAGAAACAGCCCTTACTCTCAGCTACTTACTGTCTCCTTTGTCACTGAGAAAATAGAGGCAATTGGAGAACTTGAATAACTGCCCCCAACACACATGCCACTTATTGGCACCTCTACCAGAGTACTCCACTCTTTGTCATCTTAGAGATGAGATGCCCTTGCTCCTGTCCGAGCCTAGCCTCTCTATCTGTGAACTATGACAGGTTCATCAAACTTTTTAAAAATTAAGGACCATTTAGATAACATTTTAGACTTTGTGGGCCATATGGTCTAAGTAATAACTTCTTGACTCTGTCTTATGAAAGCAGCTGTAGACATTATGTAAATAAATGAGTGCTCTGATTTATACAAACAAGTGGTAGGGTGGATCTGGCCCCCATGATGTAGTTTACTAAGCCCAGCACTGGATCTGACTGCCCTCACCTACTCAGTGGCATTTTCCAGCAATTCTCCTGTTCTCCCACATCAGCACATTGCTTTCCCTCTACAGGAGCATTCCAACCAGCATCCATGTCTACCTGTCTTAAGAATCATTTCTTAACCTCACTTTCACCTCCCAGCATCTTTTCATTTCTCTGCTTCCACTTTCATAAAATATTCTCAAAAGAGCTATCACTTTTTCCTTCTCCGGTGATATCCACCAGAGCCCACTCCAGTTGGCTTTGACCCCAGCACACCCCTGAAGTTGCTCTAATCCAAGTTAGCAATGACCTTTATATCATTAAATCCAGTAGTTAATTCTTGGTCTTTATCTTCCTTCACCTATGAGCAGCACTTAACAGTTGATCGCTCTCTTTTCCTCTCTGACTCAGAGGGCAGATGTAAAACAAAACTCCACTTATTTCCCAGGTAACTAAAGGAAGTCTCCCCAAGGGAACAGGGGCTAGACCGTCATGCTGCACAATCAAAAGTATACTTGTTCTTTAATTGCAGGAGATGATGTTTTGACTCCAGCTACCAAGGGAAAAATGGAAAGACACAGTTTTTCTCCCTAAGCTTATCTTTGAAAGGAGTCATTTGTCATAAAGAATAAGTAAAAGTTCAATGTCAAGTGATCTATGTAAGAAAGAAAGCATTCAAATCTGAAATAATATTTAAAAAAATAATATCATTATGTCCTGCTGCTGATTACAAATTTTAATGGAGCCAAGAAGATTTCTCCTAAAGCCATGAAATTGTTGCAGTTAGGCAACTTCCTTAAGGTTTCTGACCTCTCAGAGTACCCCACAAAGAAGTGTCCTTTTCCTACCCTCTCTCTCCTTCCACTGCTGCCTTTTCTCCCTCACAGATCTCCACCTGATCTCTGGCACATTTATTTAATGTGTTTACCTGTGTATTTCACCCAGAATGCTGGCTTGCAGTATTCTAAAATGTGTATTGTTAACTCTGGAATTATAACTGGCACAGAGAAAGCATATAACAAATACGTGTTGAATGAGTTAATGAGACAGAATCCCTTTATAAACAATTTCTTCTGGAGACATTTGACTTTGAGAAAAGTGCAGGTTTCTTCCAGACAGTTTATGTAATGAGAAAAGCTGTCTCCTTTGTTGCCGGCACTACACAAGGTATCATGTACATTGGCCCTGGAGATGAAAGGTGTGATGTTATGGGACAATACTGGGCATTAGAAGGATGGAAAATACATTTTCAGAATAAAATGGTGTTTGGCTGAGCAATTTCACTGGGGGAAAAATATCATTTACAACAGCACAGCCAGAGAAGGCAAAATATATTCTGTGGCTTAATTAATTATACTAGGAATATCAAGTAGCTGCTAGAAAAATGTTCTGATAGGGAATATTATAGGGCTCAGAAATCAAAACCCCTAAATAAAATTAGTAGATAGGAACCAACAGAGAGGAGGAAATTGAATATATTTTAAGCACAACTGCATAAAGGTTTAATGCAATATAAGATACGCAGATCTATTTGTAATATAAATTTCATATTCCCTCTTAGTAAGAGCCTCTCTGTCAAGTAATGAATGCTTTTAATTGGGAGTGAATCTCATAAATTGATCATTTATAAAATAAAATATGGTTGCATGTGGGAAAGGTATTTTAAGAATATTGTGCAAATACTTAATAGTTATCTATATTCATCTAGCCATCCATACATTCAGAGATGAAGTATGAACAACCAAACACTATCAGGATACCAAAATAAGGACTATTACAAGGTAAATATATTCATTTAGGAATCAGAGGTCAGATCAGCACATTCAGTATATATAGCTCAGAAAACTTTCAGAGCTCTGGCCTGACTGGACCCTTTAGTTGTGATTCGTGATATGAGAAGCTCTGCGAGAATAAAGATGATACATAGACTTCAAAGTATTCATAGATTCATATTCTTAACTCTTACAGGAAATTGTATGAAGGATAAGGATCACCACTAATATCCTATAAATACGGATGAAGAAATCTCTTCTTTCAATGTGTTCATTTCAATGTTCTTTTAATGACAATTAAAACATTTTTAGACAGGGCATGAAACTTGAGTCCAAGGTTCCCAAAAGTTCTCAGCTTGTTTGATATATCTGCCAGTATTCTAGTTATTTCTGTATGCATCTGAAAAGCTCCCTATTTAAATAGGCTAGCAACTTGTTAATGCAGGGGTCTTGAGTAATTTAACATCCTAGTTCATAGCTAAATAAATATTCCTTATTACTAAACAATTTTATTAAAAATTTTATTTGTCATTCTTTCTCATATTAATTGAACAGCTACTATGTGCAGTCACAGGTTTGTTGCTGCCCAGGGTAAAATATAAATTGTAAAGGAGTCAAAGATGTTTGCCCTCACAGATAGTGTTGGAAGGACAATGGGTTAGGAAGACAGAGAATGAACTGGGATAAGATATTTAGGTAAAATGAAATGTGGTCTTACCTCTATTTTCTTTTGCAAATTTATTACATTAAAGGCCTCATTCCTAATGAAAAAAAGTTTCCATAATTCTAAGTAGATGCCCTCACTGTAAAGTGTTTGATTATAATTCTACTTGGCAGCTGAATTATTTCAGATGACTTTGAATACATGTTAAAGATGACAAAAACTTGAAGTTTCTCAGCCAGCAGTACACTATCACAAGAATTCAGATCAAGGTGACAGATTCAAAGTTTTTCTCCATCATACCTTGGCCACTTCTTCTTGGAAAGCCACGAGGTTCAAATAGGAGATGTTAACAAGGTCCGGCCCGTACACCACGGTTATCATGCGATGCTCCAGACGTCCAATGTTCCCCACATCCAGAAGTTCACGTAACTTGGGGTCCTGGATAGCAAATGTAAAAAAAATCAGTCTATAACTAAAGGTTCCAACATGGGAGCATAATTTTAAAACAGAAGCAGAATGTCTTCAAAGCAAAGATGCCTTTAATTTTTACTAGAAAATGGTATAAACTGAAGTACCCCTAGTATCATTCTTTCAACCCCTAGTAGCATTCATGAAGGTTAACTAACTTGCCCACAGATTATGGAGAGAGAATTTCTGGCTCAAGATGGCCCACATGGAATATGCTAAGTGAAATAAGTCAGGCAGAGGAAAATGGATACAATGTGATCTCTCTTATATGTGGATGCTTAAACAGCCTAACTCATAAAAACAAAGCATATTGGCATTTGGACATTGAAAACTTCTGCAGTCTTTTCAAAGCAAATTACATTAGTT
The DNA here is from genome assembly GCA_004026585.1 of Noctilio leporinus. Lineage (NCBI taxonomy): Eukaryota > Metazoa > Chordata > Mammalia > Chiroptera > Noctilionidae > Noctilio > Noctilio leporinus. The sequence goes on along the minus strand of PVIW01001650.1, from coordinate 198,935 downwards.
GGAACACTGTAAATGAGGATGCTTTGGAGATATAGTTCTGTTGGAAAAAGAGAACTTCCCAACCTTCTGAATTCAAAGTAATACCTAAAAAAGGATTTAGTCAGCTTGGCTAAACTTATTTTCCTTTCATAGGACAAGCCTTGAAAAAAATGAGAGGTCTATGCAAAAAATTAGCATCGAATCAATCACTTGGCAAACCTGCAGTCAGCTTTTAAGAACGGAATTAACTTGAACTCTTATTTATTTAGCTAAAATCTAGGCCAACCAGGCTGGCTTCCTTAGATTGGTTAGACTGATGGCCCTTCTGAGGTTTTTACATATAGCATTCTTACAAAAAAAGAGCAACCTTAAATTTAAAAAGAAAGAAAACAAATAAAACCCTTCCGGCTGAGTTATTAATTCTCTCTTTAGTTAACAAAATCTTTTTCTTGGTTTGGCTGCATGAAGAGGAACATTTCAGGTAAGTGATGAAGAGTAAATCCTAATTTATGGCTGTGTCCAATGTAACTGAAACTTCAACTTGACTAACAAGTTGAAAACTTATCAAGTCCATCAGGCCTCCTAGAAAGATCAGATACTATCACAGAAAACGTCAATTTGCATGATCTAGAAAAGGAGAGGAATACAGTAAAAAACATATTAAATAAATAAACAGTAAGAGCAACAAGGGGACATTTTTAGCATTCTAGCATTAATGAAAGATGAAAAAAAGAATGCTCAAAAAGCACTGATTTTTTGTAAAGGTTAATTAAAGAATGATACCAGCTACTCTGTGAAACAACTAATTGCATCATAGTGCTTGAACACCATTGAGGCAAGTTTAGAATAGGAAATATATTTGATCAATACTTAAAATATATATTTTTTTACTTGGAAGAGAAAAAGAATTCTCTGAAATCACCTGAAACTAAGAGTGCCATCTTGCAGAACTGCAGGGACTAGGTGTGGGTGTCAGGAGTCACTTGAATTGTCCTTGAACAATAGGAACCCAAAGCAAGTAGAGAGACCCCAGAGGTGGTGGCTAGGATAGCAGTTTAGACAAGAACCTAGTATGAAGGAACCATGGACATGGACAACAGGTGGGATTGACTTTGGGGAGAGGGGGAATGGGTGGGTGGGGAAGAGGACAGAGGGGAGCAAAAAGCGGATGGATGTAATACAACAACAATAAAATTAAATTAAAAAAAAAAGAAAATAATTCTAGAAAACGGCTTCCACACCAGGAATTTATAAGAAAGATGATGATACTTCATGGCATCTCTGTAAAAAATTCCCACTAATGGGAAAACTCATATATATATGAGTTTTATGTAATTAAAAATTTTAATGAAGTATTTAGAGGTGATGTCCAGAATCAGGAGAATAAAGCAAGCTACCAAATGATGATGATGATGATGACTGAAACTGAGAAGTAGATATCACATAAGTCTCTCTGTACCTAAGATGGTTAATATAACAAATAATAAGACTACTGAGCATGAACTGAAGGAACAGTTGAACACCATTTTTTCCAATAGAAACCACAATATTTTAAAATTATGTAGTGCTGGAAGTATACAGAGAACTGTTTTAAAGTATATCATAAGCAAGTTCCCTACTAATGTGCTTTTTTGATGATAGGTCATATTAACTTTTAAACTATATTTTCTTTCTCTTCCATGATTAATCATTTCATTTTTCTTTAAAATTATGCCTTTTCTTCATCTATTTCCTTTTTAACAACACCAAATATGGTAATATTAGAATTCTTTCCCTTTAGGAATTATTTCACATTTATTTTTACCTGTACTTTTAAGTTTTCTTATGTTGAATGCTACATCAATCTGACATGGTGGCTTCAAACCCCATTCCTCATTATTGAGCATGTTGATATGTGTACTGAAAAAGGTACTTGTTCTTTCAAATAACAGAATGTGCACTCAATTGTTTTCAGCAGAGGATATCCTCAGAGACTGGCACAGGGGGAACTGTCTAGAAGGATAAACAGTAAAGGAACCAATATCTGAGAAGACCTAATGGGGGAAGTAAGTTTATGGAAAGAGACTCTAAAGAAATGGTTGTTCTGGGGTTTATCACTCTCAAGTCTGGGCATATGATGAGTGCACTTAAAAATCAAACAATTTGGATGAAGACCACTTCTTCCAAAAACCTATTCTTTTAAGGAATTTTATATCTGAGTGTTTCTCATTGATGGACCCTCCTGATCAGTTTTCAGAGAAAGATTCACTTACTCAGGTTATTGCTAGGCTTAAATACATTTCTTGGTCCCTGCAATTGATATAAATTCCTGGAAATTTTTGTATGCTATTTGCACAACTTTGTAAAAGTGTTCAATTTCTCTGTTGGGACATACTAAGGAATATATGTGTAGCTCAGAAAAAATAAGATGTGACTTAAACTTGAAATTTCAATTATCACTAAGCTGTTACTCAAAACTTGCTTTTCCTACAGAATATCGTGAAAAGGTCTCCGCAGTGGAATTAATGAGATCAACTAGGGAGCCTTGCAGCTAGAGTGCAACTGCACTTTTAATAGTTAAGACCTAGATCACAGGTGGCAAACACAAGGCCCATGGGCCGAATTTGGCCCTCCACCTTGTTTTATCAGGCCTGGCACCTTCAGCCCAGCACCTTGTTTCAACCCAGCTCGCTTAACTATTAATGAGTGGTTCCATGTATACAGTCCTAAAATTACATTTGGCTCTTGAAGGCCATTGAAGAGGCTAATGTGTCCCCTGGTGAAAATGAGTTTGACATCCCTGACCTAGACCATCTCTAGTCCTATAAGAGTTACAAAATAGACACTGTCTGACTAAATATGCTCACTTTCTCTCAATCATCAGAATTTGTGATTAAGTTACTTCATGTCTCTTACAAAGAAAATCAAGTTGCTCAAGTTAATCATTCCCATTTCCCGGTAATAGGCCACTGACGAAAGTAAAGACTCCTTTACACAAGAACACAAGGACACAAGGATGGCCCTATAGCCTGGGTTGCTATGATTATAAGACAGCATTCAAAATATTACAAAGTAATAAGCTAAAGGATAGTTTCTAAATGAGTTAAAGGCCAGTTTCAACCTTTATTACTTAATGTGACTTTTAAGAAAAGCTATTTCATTTGTATGTCAGATACCCAAAAATCCCAGAGGCATTGGGAGACATGCTGTATCTCACTCACAATTAGAAGAAATGTACATCTACCTCAAAACTAAATAAAAACAAGACAAATTTCAGAAAATGGAACTACATGAAAGTGCAACAAATAAAGAAGAAATACTCAGCCAGACAGGTAGGAGGCGCAGAGCTGGGGAGGAGAGCAGCAGTGGCAGCTCCAAAGCTGAAAGGATGCAATGAAAAGTGTAGTCACCCATTTAAACATGGGAAGCAATCCTGGGGCCAGACTGTGTATCCAGCACCAGGAAAAATACAGGTAAGAGCTTTGGTGGTGGCTCAGGGACTTAGATTACGGTGAAAAGTGCAGTCACACTATATTTAAACCTAGAAAGTGATTGTTGGGCCAGACCACACAGCCCTCAGTTCCACTGCCTGGAAAAATGGAGCTACATTGCTTCTGACTATGAAAACCAGTGGGGGTTGGGGTGGAGGAAGAAACTGCCAGTCTCAATGGGCAAGAGGCCCTCTCAGACCCCTACCCCAAATATAGTGCCACAACATGGTAAAATGGGTCACCCTGTATTGACAAATTCCTAAGGCTCTGGCCCTTACAATGCTACAAGTGTGACAGAACTACCTAAGGCACAGAGGCAAACACTGAAAGCTGTCAAGCTGAGGAGACACAGAAGCATGGCCCAAAAGAGGGAGCACATCAAGGTGCCAATGGAAGAACTGCCTGACAAAAAGATAGCTAACCTAACAGCCAAGGAGATGGCCAACTTATCAGATGCAGAGTTTAAAATGTTGGTGATTATGATGCTTGCAGACTAGACAGATATGCTTAAACACAGCAAATGCAGAAAGGAAGAAGTGAAGACTAGGCTATGTAAAATGAAGAAAAATCCACACAAAACTAAGGGTGAAGGTAAGGAAACTGAAGTTAAAAATCAAAGATTTGAAACATAAGGAAGAAATAATCAACTAGTACAGAAAGAGAAAACAAAAATTGAAAAAAGTGAGAAGAGGCTTAGGAACTTCTGGGTCAACTTTAAACATGCCAATATCTGAAACATAGGGGTGCCAGAAGAGGGAAAACAAGAAATTGAAAACATATGTGAAAAAATAATGAAGGAAAACTTCCCAAATTTGGTGAAGGAAATAAACATACAAGTCCAGGAAGCACAGAGTTCCAAACAAGCTAGACCCAAGAAGGACCACACTAAGACACATGATAATTAAAATGCCAAGGCTAAAGATAAAGAGAGAATCTTAAAAAGAGCAAAAGAGAGTTACCTACAAAAGGATTTTATAAAACTATCAGCTGGTTTCTCAAAAGAAAATTTGCAGGCAAGAAGGGCCTGACAGAGTGTTCAAAGTGATGAAAAGCAAAGACCTACAATCAAGATTATTCTATCCAGCAAAGCTATCATTCAGAATGGAAGGGCAGATAAAGTGCTTCCCAGAGAAGGTAAAGCTAAAGGAGTTCATCATCACCAAGCCATTATTATACGAAATGTTAAAGGGACTTAAGAAAAAGGAGATAAAAAATTATGAACATTAAAAGACAACAAATATAACTATCAACAATAGAATCTAAAAAATAAAAACAAAAACTAAGCAGACAACCAGAGAGCGAATAGAATCAAAGATAAGGGGAATAGTTGGAGGGGTGTTAGCTGGAAAGGAGAAGAAGTGGGGAAAGGCACAAATACTAAGAAGCATAGTTGGTGGGTGCAGAATAGACAGGTAGATATTAAGAATAGTACAAGAAAAGGTAAAGCCAAAAGATTTACATGCATGATGCATGAACATGTACAAAGTGGGGTAGGATTGCTGGAGGGACAGGGGTGCTGGGCAGAGGGAAGCATAAGGAAAAGAAATTGAGAGAACTGTAATAGCATAATCAATAAAATAGTAATAATAAAAACATTTGTATAGCTCAAAAAATAAAAGATCTTTTCAAGATATCTAGATTTCATCTTTTGGGAAAATTTGCCTTACATATCTTTCATCCCCATTAAATATATCTTTATTGAATTTCAGGCTTTTGAACAACTTGTATGTTAAATTAATTGTATTCCTAGCATTTAATGAATTATTCTCAATCTGAATTACGATTATATGGGTGTAACTTTAATCCATTGTTCATATAAAGGATCAGGTATATGAAAGTCTTTCCATTGTCAGCCAACAGTCTGAAATGAAAGAAATAGATTCCTTGTTATATACAGAAATGGTATTAAGGACAGACTGACTAAAGCAGAGAAATGTGGCCATGGGAAAATATTAGAAAAAATAAGAGCTGGTAGTGAACTGTCCTTCTTATCTCAATAGCACTATTATCTAAATATAAGATATTCTATATTTGTTTTAAATAAAGTGGTAATCAGTTTCTATAGTAGGTCTCCATTCCACTCACAGGAGGCCTCAGTGTACAAGTAAAGATTGGTGCAGAAGCAAAAACTGAGTTGACCTGGTTATGCATCTCTAGCCAAAATTAAGTGGTCTAAAAAGACCAAGCATGAGTTGGTTGAGTGTCAGCCAACAAGGTAGTCATATATAAAAGGGGAAACATTTTTAAAAGAAATGTAAAGGCCAACTATAAATTTGTTATGCTTGGCATTGGCCTCAGAAAAGAGATAAATAACATTCAAGTAGATTCTCTAAATAGTAGTCTAGTGGTTAATTTAAAATGTAATTACTTGAGGTTTTCCTTCTGACCCAGAACAAGCTTAGGGTGTGGATTAACCTTGTCATTTCACAAGCTAGACAGGAAGGAATAAGTAGGAAAGGATCCTGGAGGCTGACACTCAGAAGAAGCAGAAAAAGGAGGATTGAAACTAAGCGCCCAGACTTCTGGGAATAAATAATTTAGTCCCAGGATTTGGAGATGTCCAAGGGAAAGGCATTTTCAGAGATGGGAAAATGTTGTCCATTTCAAGAAACTGCATTATCTGAGTAAGATTTCTGGGTTGCAATATACATGCTTGGCTTATAGAATGTTTGTCTCGATGCTCCAGGAGCTGACCTCAGTCAAAGATCTGAGAGCAAGAGGTTATCTTAGAGGTGATCACAAGATGCACCAGGAGGAAGAGGCAAAGTGAGACAAGGAGGAAAGAAAGCCAGTAAGCAGTGGGCTAATGAGTGGTTTAACCACTTTGGGCACCTGAGGCTCAATCCAACCAGGGCCACTCCAAGACAGTCTAGAGAACACCCCTCAGAATAACCCCAAGGAGCCTGGAAGATAAAGTAGTGACCTGTCAGCTCCTATCTGTCACTGGTGAAGAGCTTCTTCTGAGATGCCAACTCCCTTGCATTTCCATGACCAGGTCATGTTCTCAGGACAATATGGGAACTCTGCACAGGTAATGTCTCTAGGTGACCCAAGGGACTGAATGCACTACAAATAGCTTGTTACAGAGTTGAAGAAGTGACATTTTCCTGATACTGATTGATCTCCATGTATTTAATGAGATCTAGATTTTTAAAAATGTCATCACAGCAGCAAATAGATGGATTTCTAATGGTTCAGTTCTCCATAAAAATAGTAAATACAACCACAGTATGTTCTTTCGATCAGTAACTATATGTCAAGCAACATCCCAGCTGTTTGTTATTTTTTTCCTCCACTTATTCTGCAAACTAACTCCAAGAAGTAGCTATGTTTTTCCTTCCCGATTTGCAAATAAGAACTCTGAAATTTGGGGAGATAACTTGCCCAGTTTTATAAAATGGGGAAGAGGGTCCATCAACTCCAAGTCCATCTGACTGTGAAATCTAAACCCTCCCATATCACACTGTGCTACGAAGCATACCTGATTTGGTGAAGTTTATGTAAAAATTGTGAAAGCAGTTCAGCTAGCTGGCAGCATAAAATTAAATAAATCAGAATCTATCTAATTCACTCTGTATTTTAGATATTACATCAAATATAAAATAACCCAAATGTGACAGTAAAACAGGGAAGAAATATGGTTTAATGGCACCACTCCCTTGCCTCCCTAGGAAAGAACTGAAACTACACCATCAAGTTTAATTATCATTTGTATAATCACCTTTACTGAAAGTAAAAGTGCATGAACTACACAGCAATTAAAAAAAAAAAAAGGTCCCCAGAAAACTAGTTAGCTTCCTCCTCATCGAGTTAGTAGCTGTCAAACTAAAATATTCTAAAGTATAAATGGCTTGTCACTCATGTTTCAACCCCCCACCCCAAGCCTTCTTTGACACATGCAGCCACCTAACCACCAGCAAAATCCGTAAGCCCCATTGTTACCATTCTTGTGTACCCAGCAGGCAGTTAGAAGTCATCTGACCCTTCCTGTTTAAACCCCACCCCCCACATAGACAGTGAAATGCATTCCTTCAACTTTTGGGGATTGAGGAATGCGGGTCAGTGCTTCTAGGTAAATTTTGATCTTTCTGTGGCCAAGTTTAGAAGAATAATGAGGCCTTTTAGTTAAAAGAACACAGCTACACTACCTGCTTTCTGTCCGTGAGTCCTTTATGGGTGAGCCGGCCTGCTATTTTGTTGTGGTGTTTGCCTCCTAACATGGAACTTCGATACATTTCAACAGGACCAAAGGGGCTTCTGGTATCTCATAACATAAGTTAAAACCAAACATATCTTTTTTTTTTAATTTTCAGCTCCAGTTGGCATTCATATTATTTTATATTACTTTTAAGTGCATAGCATAGTGATTAGCCATTTATATAATTTGTAAAGTGACTCTCCCCAATAATTCTAGTACCCACCTGGACCCCATCAGGTTATGCTGACCTCATATCCCTGTGATTATTCTGTAACTATTAATTTGTACTTTTTTTAAAAAAGATTTTATTCATTATTTTCAGAGAGAAGGGCAGAGAGGGAGGAAGAAAGGGAGAGAAGCATCAATGTATGGTTGCCTTTCACCTGCCTCCAGCTGAGGACATGGCTGGAGACCTGGCTTGCAGCCTGGTTATGTGCCCTGGCTGGGAATCGAACTAGTGACCTTTGGATTCACAGGCTGGCACCTTATCCACTGAGGCACCAGCCAGGGCTCAATTTGTACTTCTTAATCGTTTCATCTTTTTCACTCAGCTCTCCAACCCCTGTCCCAAAAAAGGAGGTCCAGCAATTCCATAACAAACACAAAGAATGTTCCCTTTGGAGTTTCTGAAAAATCCACGTGTCTAACAAGGGTTTTGATACTGGGAGAAACAGTAGAAATTGTCTTGTTCTGTCTGACTTTTAGTTTCGGCTTTGTGGGTTAAAAGCAATGTGACCTCATGAACTTTACCTAACCCTTCTAGGCCTCAGTTTCTTCATCTGTTAGATGAGGTAACAATAGTATCCTTTTAAAAAGTTTTTTATAGGAATAAATGATTAATTTTAAGTCCTTGGGGCAGCACATAACAAGCGACCTTTGGGTTTGCAGGTCAGCACCTATCCACTGAGCCACCAGCCAGGGTGTTCATTTACCTTCTTTTTACCCTTTCCCCTCCCTCCTTGCCACTTTTTTTCAGATACCTTTTCTCTCCCATACCAAAGTGTTCCTGAGGGGATTTTATAAATCCTTTGCAACCTGGTAAATCAAACATTAAAAAATCTCCCTAAGAAGACAATAGTTAATGCATAGAATGTTTTATTATTTTTGTATTATTTTTTAAATTTAATTTTATTGTTGTTGCATTACATCCATTCCCTTTTCCTCCCCTCTCTCCCCTTCCCCACTCACCCACTCCCCAACAAAGTCAATCCCACTTGTTGTCCATGTCCATGGTTCTTCCATGCTAGTTCCTTGACTAAACTGCTCCCCTTCTTTGTCTCCTCCTTTCCCCTCCCCTTTCCCCCTCCCCTCTGCCCACTGAAGGGCCATTCATTGTATCCATGTATCTGGTTCTGTTCTGCTTGTTTGTTTTGTTCATTATTGTCCTGAAATTGGTGAGATCATATGGTATTTGTCTTTCACTGACTGGCTTATTTCACTAAACATAATACTCTCCAGTTCTATCCATGTTGTTGCAAAGGTTAGAAGTTCCTTCTTTCTTTCTGCTGTGTAGTATTCCATTGTGTAAATGTGCCAAAGTTTTTTTGATCCAATCATCCACTGATGGGCACTTCGGCTGTTTCCAGCACTTGACTATTGTAAATAGTGGTGCTATGAACATAGGGGTACGTAGGTTCTTCTGAATTGGTGTTTCAGGATTCTTCAGGTATAGTCCTAGTAGTGGAATTGAATTGCTGGATCAAAAGGCAGTTCCATTTTTAGTTTTTTAAGGAAATTCCATACTGCTTTCCATAGTGGCTGCACCAGCCTGCATTCCCACCAACAGTGCCCCATGGGATGTTTTAAAATGAATTGCAATGTCTCCCACCCAGTTTCATAAAAAGAGAATTCAAATCATCCTATTGTCAAGGACTAACTCAAATCAGTCCATTTCTTGAGTTCTCTAATTTAAATATTCGCTTTACGAACATTTCCCTACATAAACACACACACAAAATTAATCTTACATAAATACTATAAAACTACCAATATTCCTTTATAATTTGCCCACTTATCAATATATTGATGAAATGTTTATAAACGCAGGCATATATTGCTCTTTTAATTGGTTCTGTAGTATTCTATTACATGGACGCACCATCATTCATCACCTCTCATCACTGAATAGGTTTCACTCTTATAAATAATGCTTTGGTGGACATCTTTGTGTATATAGCGTATATATCATCATTTATTTTCATGTCCTTGGCTGATAATATCTACTTGGGATAAACTGCCAGGCTTGGAACTGCAGGGTCTAAAGGTGTTCATATCTAGCTTCTGATGAATGTTGCTGGATACTCTCTGGAGTCTTTACTAGTGTACAACCCCACAAATAACATATGAGTTCATGAAGATGACTTATTGGGCAAATTTTTTGTCTTTAGCAGTCTACTAAAAAAATATATCTTATTTTTATTTGTGGTTTAAAAAGTACTAGTTATTGTAAGCATCTCCTCTTGTTTTACTAGCATGTACTTGTCTTTTATAATATAAACTATTTGTTCAGGCTGTTATCCCCCTGTTAGGATATTTCTCTTTGTCTGACTGATTTGTAAGAGTGTATTTATTAACCTTTTGCCTTAAAAATATGTTGTAAAATTTTTCCAAATGTATCCTTTATCTTAATATTTGTCATGATATATTTTTCTCTATAGAAATTAAAACTTTTTAATATTGAAACCTATCACTCTTTTAAATTTAAATTATTTTTTTCTGATTGTCCTGTATGGCCTTCTTTATATTGACATTATAAAATATTTAGTGTATAAGAATCTATTTTCACCGTTTAGGTACTTTGCAAATGTTTACAAAGACCATGCATATTACTGCGATATGGCGAACAATATAAAGAGATAATCATTTTAAAGAGTAACTGAGAATCAAGTTTTTGTTTAAATGGAAACATTTAACATGAAAAGCTACTTTTCAGGCTATACAGAATGATGTATAAATGCTAGACTTAATAAGAGAATCTTATAATATTGACCAAAGGTTATGCTGGCACAGAAGGGAGCCAACTATTAGCCCATGTTCTGAATTTCCCCCTGTTAGGTTATATTACAAGTAATCAAAAGTATGCTTAATAGGCACTGCTAAAGTCTATGAAGTCAGTATCCAAATGTCCATTATTGATCTTATTACTCCCATAAGACCTTGGAATGGATCTTCAATAGTCATGCTCTAGCCACTGAATAAAAATGCCATAATTAATGGTAGTCATTGATGTCATTTTACATGACTGTTGTTTGGGCAATGTGTATGGCATACCACTCTACAATGTGTAAAAGAAATTACAAATTCAAAATAGTGGTAGACAGTATTGGGCACTATTTGAAGAGCCTTTAAATGTCCTCTTTTTTCTTTTAGGAAAGTAAATACTTCTTTGATATGTTCTTTTCATTTCCCCCCTTCATTTAACAAACTGTATTATTTTATTTCCATTAGCTATGCTAGAATTATGTTCACAAATGAGGGATAGTCTTTGTTATTGAGGTTCTAATTTTGGGGGAGAAAAGAAAAAGAATAGATCCTTTGAGTGCAACGGGATAAGTGCTTTGAGAGCCCAGAGGGCCACCTAATTGTGTTTAAGGAAAGTAAAAGGGGAAGATATAAAGCTGGTTGGACTTTCAACAGATTAAACATGAGGTGATTCTATCTCTTAAGAGTTTGAAGATGCATGAGTAGTGCAAAGTAAATGTTCTCACAATACCAGCAGAAACATTAGGGAAGTTGATTAAAGAGTCATTAAGTATTTCCTGTACACTTGGCCAATAAAACTCTATAAACTGTATTTGGCCAATAAAAAATATTTTAGTTGCTGTTATTAGCCTTCGTGGTAATCCTAGGCCCATGAAGAAATTGTTTCTATAGGTTCTAGAAGTGAAAAACATACAGAAGTCATATTTTCAGGAATTAAGGTTCTTATAATTTTTTATGGTTATTTTAAAATAAGTTTTTAATGGAGGTTTCTAAGATAGGCAGTTAGTCAACTAGGTGACTTGATGTGAATAAACTGACTATAGAGGAAAACTTTCCTGGTGATTCCTTTGTTAAACATTCTGACATGTTTATTTTATTGTTGTTTTTTGTTTTTTAAGATTTTATTCATCATTTTCAGAGAGAAGAGCAGGTAGGGAAGAAGAAAGGGGGAGAAGCATCAATGTATGATTGCCTTTCACCTGCTTCCAGCCATGGACCTGGCTGGAGACCTGGTTTAAGACCTAGCTTGAAACCTGGCTTGCAACCTGGTTATGTGCCCTGACTGGGTATTGAGCCAGTGACCTTTGGGTTCACAGGCCAATGTCAATCCACTTAGTCACACCAGCCAGGGCAGATACTGATGTATTTTTTAATTTTAAACTTATACAAGAATTTTTTACACAAAGGCTTAATCTTATCAAAACTAAAATATTTCTCTATATTTTATGACTGAAAATTCCAGAAGATGGTGCCCAATGAACCCAGCTTACATACATGTTTTCTTAACTTTGGAAACACAAGTACTTTTATTTTAAAGTAAATTTTTACATTGACATGGTGGTTGGCTCATATAAGTATATGAATGCCAACCTCTATACCCCTTCTGTAATCCATCCCTACTGTCTATAAATTAAAGTAAAAATAAACAAAGATAAAATTTAAGTGCGAATTTCCTCACTAATACAGAACGAAGCTTGAGTCAGGCAATGGTTTATTAGATATTAGTTGCAAAGCAGCATAAGAAAAAAACAGATAAATCAAACTTCATTGAAACTAAAAACATTGTGCTTCAAAAGATACTATCCAGAAAGTAAAAAGACAATAGCCAGAATAAGAAACAAATTTTGATTCCCAGCCAGGGAACACATAACCAGGTTGCAAGCCAGGTCTCCAGCCAGCTCTGTAGCTGGAGGCAGGTGAAAGGCAACCATACATTGATGTCTCTCTCTCTTCCTTCCCCTCTCTCTAAAATAATAAATAAAATCTTTAAGAAAAAAATTTGTAAATTCTATCTGATAAAGAACTTAAAAGAAACTCTGCTGGTAAGGCATAAAATGGTTTTGAAAAATAGTTTCACAGTTACTCAAAGTGTTAAACACAGAGTTACCATGCGACCCAGCCATTCCACTCCAAGGTATATATCCAAGATAAATGAAAACATGTCTAAACAAAATCTTGTACATTGAAGTTCATAGCAGCATCATTCAAAGCACCCCAAAAGTAGAAACAAGCCAAATGTTCTTCAACCAGTGAATGTATAAACAAAATATGGTATAATCTCTACACTGGAATATTACAGAGCAGTTAAATATAATGAAGTACTTTTACATGCTTCAAGATGAATGAAGCCATTCACTAAAGATCACATTTTGTATGAGTCCATTTACCTGCAATTTCTAGACTAGTCATATAATGACAGAAAGTGGATTAATGGTTACCAGGGTCTAGGAGAAGGTAGGAAGGAAAGTGACTGCTGTGAGTATAGGATTTCTTTTGAGTGATGAAAGTATTCTGAAGTTCCATAGTGGTCATGGCTGTACAACTCCGAGCATACTAAAAGTCTCTGGATTGTATAGTTTGGAAGGTTAATTTATTGTGTGTGGATCCATCGACCTCCCAGTGTGCCCTCACAACAATGTGAAAGAAGTTGCTGTATGTCTCAGAAGATATGAGTGAATCATAGGATTCAGTGTTTTGGGAGAAAACTTGAAAATATATTTTACTCTTGATGAATGATTAAGTTTTCTTGGCCTAATGGTAGGTGGTGAATTGAAAGGAGAGCAGATGCTTAAAATAGAGGCTGACTAGGTGGATGTGTTTTGTCAGCATTTATAAAACGAACAGTTTTTCAAGGGTGTGTTACCCCGGCGCAATGACTTCCCATTCTTACCTCGCTTGGGCTGAACCTCAACCATCCCCACTTCTTCCAGTGCCGGGGCATTTACAAACTTCCATCTTATTTTTATGCTCTAAGCCACAAATGTAAATGTTTGAACCAAATCTAGCTGCTTTGACAAATGTATGGAAGCATTTTAACTACACTATAAATGTAGTTAAATCAGTAACCTAATCCCCACCAACACTGTTTTTGCTCTACTGATTTTCATACTGTGTGAGTGAGTGAAAATGAGTAGGAAACAAGTTGAGGGAAAGTAACGCTTTCAAATTAGTAAAATTTTTCTTATTTTGATAAGGAATAAAAAATGGTATTTAACTTTTCCTAAACTCTGAAGTCCCAGGAATACTGGGGCTAGTTTTGTAGGGTACACTTGAAAGGTTAGGGTATCTATATGTATACATCTCAAAACATTCTGGGAGCTAATATTACAGCCCATTGCTGTTGTACAATTAATTGGTAATTGTTGAAATATTCTAATTATGCTAAGTAAACATTGAATACAGTAAAATAGTAAAAGCTATAAATAAAAGAAAGCTTTTTCTGGTATCTAATTACCTCTGTATAAATATAAAAATATTTTATCCTCATTTGTTCAGAAAATATTTGAATTTCTACATTGTCCATATCACTATGTCAACTAACTCATAGGTATATTTTCATAAAATACATTTGTGAAAATTTTAATGAATGGCATGAGTGTCTTATGCAAGAAACTACCCTGTAAGTCTAAGTATCATTTTCTAAATGTCAGGAAATTTATTTGTATTCAGGTTGTTAACAAATGTTATGTGGTGCCATGGCTGGTGTGGTTAAGTTGGTTGGAGTGTCATCCCAACCAAAAGGTTGCAGGTTCGATCCCCGGTCAGGGCACATTTGGGAGGAAATTAGCTGATGCTTCTCTCGCACATTGATGTTTCATGCCCTCAGTCTTCTCTCTCTAAAAACAATGAAAAATGTCCTCAATTGAGGATGAAAAAAAATCTTTTAAAATGTTACATGGTAATGAAAAGCTATCGTTTAGGCGAGCATGATAAAGTGTTTTTTGAGCTGAAAGAATTTTCTTCTATGAACCTTCCCTCTTCTTTTAAGCCAAAGATGATTATTAGTTCATTTTAAGGTCCACTTACTACCTTGAGTAAAGAACATAGAGAAAAGCTGTTAGGTTTAATGAAGGAGAGTGACATGATTTGATTTATATTATTGGAAGTTCACTTTGTGTGACGTGAGCAAATTCAGAGGCAGGGAGGCCAGTTAGGAGGTGATTTCTAAGTCTATCATGATGGTGAGTCAAGTTCGCAATCAATGGAGATGGAGAGAAGTGAGCATGCTAGATATAATTTGGCCTTGTTGAGGGATGGGCTGTAGGGATGGTGGTAGGTGGTACTGAGGGAAAAAGAGGAGTTAAGAAAGACGCTGTACCTGTAGGGAAGGGGGTATTGCCATTTACATAGCCTGAAATTACTAGAAAAGGGATGAATTTAGAACTAAGGACCATCATTCAATGCCTAGCCTATCAGAACAACTTCCTTACTGGTGTCTACCTTCTGGCATGTTCCAAAAAAATTTATTGTAGAAAAATATCATTTATCAAAGCCGATCTAAAATATCCCCAAAAACCAAAATACAAAAACTTTTTAATGAATCAAAAATCAAGGAAAACCCTGAAATAGTTTTCAAAGTCTTATCTTAAATATAGGTTCAGGGTTGCCCAGGCTAGGTGGCTTAGTTGGTTGGAGCATCACGACACATACACTCACATACTCACACACACACACACACACACACACACACACACAGGTTGTGGGTTTGATCCCTGGTCAGGGCACATACAGGAGGCAATACATTGATGTTTCTCTCTATCCTTCCCCCTTTCTCTCTCTCTAAAATTCAACAAAAATATCCTCGAGTGAGAATTAAAATAAAATAGGCTTGGGATTCATAAGTGTTTGAGAAAATATCCGTCCATTTATCATGGCAAAGATAAATTTTACCTTTAATAATATAGAAATAAAAAGATGTAGAATTTTTTATTTTATGAAGTTAACAAGTCCCTCATTCAAAGTCTGACAAAGTTACCATAAGCACAAGGAGTACAGACCATCTCATCTAGGAATATAAATGTAAACAATTTAAAAAAGAATAGTAGTACTTTGAGTTGGAAAGGGTAATAATAAGTAGTATGAATTGTACTACTAATCTAATGCTGATTAAGTATTTATTCTGTGCCAGTTGCCTTTTAAATGCTTTCTCTATATTGTTATTTGAGGGAAGTGCTATAGCTTTACTTTTTTAGGAGAGACAGTTAAGGCACAAAGAAGTGAGGTAAACTTATTCTATCTTACACACCTAGCCTGATATACTTGTTTTCCAAACCTGCGGAGAAAGCATTGAGTTGTTCAATAAATAGATGAAGTACTTTTTCTAATTATTCAGAAAAATTATTTCAGATCTTTTTACCATGCCACAAATTATACGGATGTTTAATGAAGAGTTAAATGTGAACAACAGAACCATGATGAGGAAACTACAGGTGCGTTTTCAGGTAGGGCTTGTTGAACCACACATTGCTGGTGCTGATTGAGCAGGATTCCTAAGGGATGCTGATGTCTAAAGTCTAGGGACCACACGTTGGTAACCACTTACCTATACACTCAGAAACAGCTGAATTGGCAAACTCTGACTCTGTGTTTAAGTCCCTCTCCTCTTTGTAAAGAGAGCATATGTCTCATTTGCAGCCAGCTGGTGATGCTAAAACTCACCAGCATGGATTACCCAAAGGGTTATTTGAAGTGCATATTCTAGTCCCACTTCAGGAAAAGTGCAAATGTTAACCCGATTTTGCACTGAAGCCACTTTGAAAACAAACACTGGGTTTACCCACAGATTTGGAGAGTTGTATATAAAAGAACACTTGGTTCTGTGAGTTCAAGTTAATGGGCATGGAAGACTGCAAAGGTCTCCATGTTCCACCTTGGAGAAAGAAATACAAAAGCTCAATACTATGGTCCCCACCCCTTCCTATCACCTTGGATGGCTTGCAAAAACTTGGCTATAAGAGAATAGGCCAAACTTCAGAAAAGATCGGCAATTTCTGAACCCAAAACATTGTGACAAGAATCTCAGCTTCAATAAGTCAGGAGGTTGGACATAGTATGTGTACTGCCTAACACTGATCTTTAAAAAATAACTGACTTACTTTTTTAATCTTAATTTTTATTAAGGTATAAATGACTTAACATAAATAATAGGTGATTGAGGTGTACAATTTTGATAAGTTTTGACATAGGTATATAACCATGAAATCATTACCAAAATCAAGATAGTTTAGATATCCATCATCCCCAAGATTTCTATGTGCCCTTTTAAAATCCCTACCTCTTATGCAACCCCATCTTCTTAACACTAGAAAAATCACCAATATCATCAATATGTTTTTTATCACTATGCATTAGCTTGAATTTTCTAGGATGTTATGTAAATAAAATTATACAGTACACATTCAAAAAATGAAGTCAATGAGAAAAACAACAATAAAATCATTCAGGGAACTTAATTTCCTTACATAATAAGTACACCAAGGGGTTACACCTTGGGTGAATATTAATTTACTTTTGCTAGAGCATTTTTCCTGCTTTTCACAGGCAATAGATCTCCTTTCATTCTCTATAGTTTCAGAGCCTTTAATAGAATGCAAATGGTCCTACCACACAATAGTACTTTAAAAGTGAGTTTTAAGGCCCTGGCTGGTGGCACAGTGGATAGGCGCTGGCCTGTGAACCAAAAGGTTGCTGGTTTGATTCCCAGCCAGGGCACATAACCAGGTTGCAAGCCAGGTCTCCAGCAAGGTCCGTAGCTGGAGGCAGGTGAAAAACAAACATATGTTGATGTTTCTCTTCCTCTCTGCCTCTCTCCCTTCCCCTCTCTCTGAAAATGATAAATAAAATCTTTTTTTAAATGCGAGTTTTATATATCTGGGGCTTTTTGAAAGCAAGGTGTGATGAGAACAACAAAAACAACGACAAAAATACAAAAAACAAAAAAACACTGGATGCTCCCTAAAAGAAGAGCTTTCACTGCCTTGGAGCTCGGCTCTCCATCAGGCAAGCATTTAGAAAACTTCCACTTGAAAAGCACAGGAAAAGTTATTAATTAAGATACTAGCTTCTAACTGTACTTGCAGTTTTTCTAACTTTTATAAGCTACATAAATTAAACTCTGTTTGAAAGAAAGGCCTGCATATTTGACAGGACTATAATTAGTTTAACTTGAAGCACACAGGTTTTCTAAATCATTAAGAAAAATAGATCAAGAGACAGCATAATTTCAATCCTCTCTTTAAAGACTCACTCTGCTTGCCCTTTTGAGTACAGGAAGTTTTTCTGTTATTCTTCTACCTGAATATAATGCACTATTAGAAGTTGATTGGTTTCAGCTAGAATCCACAACCTCTGGTTAACTGTCATGTATTACACATTTTGCAGATAAAATGCATGTGGACAGGGATAGATAAGTCCATTCATGTTAATTCACCATTGACATTCACCATTTAACTCAATTTTCAGTGATGATAACCCTGGCATTTCAGGGAGTCCATTTTAATTAATATCTTGACACCTCTTTAAATACCATTTTCCATTGTCTATGCCAACTTTAAGGCAGCTTAAGGTCTGTTACAAGAGTCTCTCTTTTGGGATTTCTAAGAGTCAACCTTACCTTTCGTTTGATTAAAAACAAACACTTTAACGTCAAACATTCTACTTTATATAGAGCACTCTTATGGATATTAGAAAATTATACTTTGTCTCTTTTGGTCAGCTTTCAAACTAGTCACATTGGAAAGCTTTTATTTTTATTGTATTTTTTCCCAATTACCATTTATATCCTCTATACCAGAGGTGTCAAACTCATTTTTCACTGGGAGTCACATCAGCCTTGCTGTTGCCTTCAAAGGGCCGAATGTCATTTTAGGACTGTATACATATAACTACTCCTTAATGGGTAAGCGAGCCAGATAAAAACAAGGTGCCAGGCTGGATAAAACAATGTGGAGGGCTGGATTCAGCCCACGGGCCTTGTGTTTGCCACTTGTGCTCTATACCCTCTTCCACCTTTACCCATTCCCCTACCCCCATGCAATCACCACACTGTTGTCCATGTTCATGAGTATTTTGTTTTGTTTTTTTTTTGCTATATCCCACCATCCTTTCAATGCCCCACCCCTGCCCCTGTCAGAGCTGTCAGCCTGCTCTCTGAGTCCGTCTCTACCTGACTCTTTCAGTTTATTCATTAGATTCCACATATGGGTAAAATCGGTGAAACCATACAGTACTTGGCTTTCTCTAACTGGCTTATTTCACTTAGCATAATGTTCTCCAGGTCCATCTACCCTGTCACAAAGGGCAACTTTAATCCTTATCTGATATAAGACTAGAATAGGTGGTGCCCCATGTAAAGGTGTATTAAGTGACATTCAAGTTCAATGACATCAGATATCCTTAAGCCTGGAGCTCCTAGGAAATGCAGTCCTAGGAGATGAAGTGGGGACCATGGTGGAGGTGGGACTCTGGGAAGAGGAAAGGAGGGTGAAAGCATGAAAAGAAGCAGCTATTATGCTTCCAGAGCAGACCTTGTCTCAAAGCAAGGGAGGTCATACCAGTTAACACTAAGATTTAGATGAATTTTTTATTTCAACCTGACTCCCCATCAATGTTCAAAAGCTTTCTAACAAAGATGAATCCTCCCACCTTACTCAGGTGTAAAGAAAACTTGCTCAGGGGCATTTTAATTTCGGGATAAATGATCTGGCTGGGCCCAGCTCTGTCACTTATTAGCCATGTTAAGTGGGGACAATTTTCCAACTTCTTCATTTGCTCATCTGTACAAGGGGTCAGAAAACACCTCCAGGGCTTTGCTTACCATAAAGATCAGTACATATTAGTACCAAGGAAATGCTCAACAAATGTTTTTAACATTACTTTTGACAAGACACCCTCCTTGACCCAACTCCGAGCCCCCTATGCCTTGACTTGGTGTCTTCTTGTCAGGCCAGTATCATGCACTGGTGGCAAGAATTTTGGTAAATCAGTTTAAAGAGAGCTCCCCACACCTTAATACCTGATCAGTTTTAATATCTGATCAAATTCTCTATCTCCTACCCTTGGTATCAGATCACCCTGGCTTGCCTTCAAAAAGCATCATTTCAAATTAGTTTGGCCACCATTCTGCCTTATGCCTGATGTTCCCTCCAAGTAATTTTCCACCCGATGACCCCACCCTGCTGCTTGAGTATAAATCTCTTGTTTTCACTGTTTTCAGAATTGAGCCCATTATGTACTGAGAGTTCCTTTCCTCTCTTGCAGTGGTTCCTGAATAAAATTTGATTTCACCACTTTAACGTCTGCTTGGCCCTGAGTTCTTTAACATTGCTGCTATAAACATTCTTATTTAAAAATCTTTATATACATTTTCATGTTGGGTATCACAACTCTAGGAAATGAATTGAAAACCAAACCCATTTCCTCTGTTTTCTCTTTACTTATTTGCTATGTTTAAATTAGGTTTAATCTCATTAAAAGTCTTCTTTTTCTCCTTATATTTTGCAATACACATGCTTGAGTGAAAATTCACAGACACATTCTAAAAAACGCATCCAGGTGCGAGATAGAACATGGGCTATGGAGTGGAAGACCCACTTTTAAGACTAATTGAAAGTTAAGATAAAATTTCATTCCTATAAAATGCATGTCAAAGCACCCAATCTGACTGAGGAACTTTTTTTCTACGAATGACTCAGATGAAAGCTTAATGTTTAATGGATACAAGATATACTAGGTTAAACATTCTATTTCTGAAAGAGGTGATTTATTTGCTCTTCTAGTTATAAAATTCATTTAAAGCACTGAGCTTTTATTGATAAATGTCTCAAAACTACTCATTTTTTATTTTCTCAAAGACATACTAAAAGATTCTTGCAAAGCAAGGTACAAAAATTCCACTAAAAGGAGTGGAGAGTCAACATGCTCTCCGACAGCTCACACCAGTTAACAGATACCAAGCTACGACTCGAAGTGTAGCTTGTGGACCATTGGCTTTGCATCCCTTGGGATGCAGATACAATGCAGAATCTCAGGTCACCCCTGACCTACTCAATCAGGGGTGACTAAATCCTGTTAGACCTGCATCTAACAGGAACCCCAGGTGACTTATATGCACACAAAAGTTTGAAAAGCCCTGACCTACAGGGATCTGTATTTTTAACTTTGGTCCATCCCTGGTTCTGCAAGGATACCCATTCCCTCTTTCCTTATCCATTGGAGAGAAAAGCACAGCTAAACCCAAAGCAAAAATAGTGTCAGATGGGCATCACATGGTTGAGCTCAACCTGAGTCTGCCAGAGCACTCTAGAGGCCTCATGGTTTCCATATGCTGACCTATCATGAAGCCTGACTTCACTCCCAAGACACTTATCCAATGTGGGTTATTTTGGTAGAATATTTGTATCAGAATGTTAGTGCTGAGGCACAAGAGGTGGGGATAGGGGGCCTTTCCCCAATGACATGTTCTAGTTTCCTGACTGGAAAGGGGTGGGTTGGGGTGGGGGTGGGGGTTATAAGCGTCAGAAACACAATAGTACTGAAAAATGCAAGTTCATGAAATTAGCTGTATTAGTCAGTTAAGGATATGATAACAAAATACCACACTTGGTTGCTTATACAGCAGATATGTATTTTCTCACAGTTACAGAGACAGGAAGCCCAAATCATGGCATAAACTGATTTGGTTTCTCCTGAGGCCTTTCTCCTTGGCTTGCACATGGAGCAAGAATCAGATGGCTGATTCTTGCTGTTTCCTCACATGACCTTTTCTCTGTGTGCATCTATTCCTGATCTCTCTGCTTATAATAGGACGCCAGTCCTATTGAATTAGGGCCCCACCATTATGACCTCATTTCACCTTAATTTCCTTTTTAAAGGCTCTATCTCTAAATAGAGTTAAGAGCTTCAATATATACATTTCCGGGGGACACAGTTCAGTGCATGACATCAGCTATGTACATAATACAACATGACTGCTGGTTTGATATGGAACTTTAAAAAAATATTTTATTTATTACTTTTTAGAGAGAGGGGAGGGGAGAGAGGCAAAGAGGGAGAGAAACATAAATGTATGGTTGCCTTTCACTTGCTTCCAGCCACAGACCTGGCTGGAGACCTGGCTTTCAACCTGGTTATGTGCCCTGACTAGGAATTGAACCAGAGACCTTTGGGTTCACAGGCCAGCACCTTATCCACTGATCCACCAGCCAGGGCTTGATATGGAATTTAAAATTAATCAAGTTAGAAACAAAAAACCAAGGTGATTTATAAGTATCGCATGATATAAAGACAGTTCACTATGGTAACCCATACTAACATTCCCCCAAATGATTTTGAGAGCTATTTCTTTCATCTTTCCACCTCCTCTGGAGGCCTCTTCAGGTGGCACCATGCCCAAAAGCAATGTTTTAACTGTATTTAAACTTCACTCCAATTCCCAGTGCAGAGCCTTACATGGACAACCATGTATTAAGTCATATCTGACATATATATATCTCAAAAATGTTTTTACTGGGAGTTATTGCTATTCACCCCAACATGAAAGGGACATTTTCAGTACAAGATTGTCTGGTGCAACTTAGTTTCAAAATTTCCATTTTGGTGGTGGCTGGAGGATATATGTGAAATCTTACAATCTCAAAATTGGAAGTGACCTGAGCGATCACCTCATTCAACATTTCTAATTCACTGTTGGCCTGAAATATCTAGAAATGTTTAATAACTAGTACATGACCACTTAGCTAAGGAAAACTAAAACCTAGGTCTTCTGATTTCATATGCAACTTGCCTCTTGAACCTTATTAATTATGTTATATACACAAGTGTCAGTATGAGCAACTGTGTATTAATACACCACTAATTTGAAAAATTTATTATGTCAGGTAAGAGTTATAAGTTTTACCACAATGGCCATAAATGTACAACTCTGTGATTTCCTCCTATGCAACCTTGCAGGGATGACTATAAGCACTCTTGAAAATAGAAAGAAAATAGAAAATACAAAAACAGAAGTCTCATGATATCTTCAATATGAAATGGCTTGGGCTCATGTTTGCTTTCATTGTTTTCCTTAACTCTTTGGCATGGCAGAGGCCTCAGGATGGGCTGGTATATATTCTTGTTGAAATTCCCTTCTTGTTTGGGCCACTATAATATTATTATATAAAAAAGAATCAAACTGCCACATACTCCCCGAAGAGGGTCCCAAAGGCAGGATACGTTCAGAACAGTGCTGTATATTATCTGATAATTGTTTTAATCCCTACTAATTAATAATAACCCAACTCATTTAGTGTGAGCCCTGGGAGAATTCCCTGTTGCTACTGCTCAACACTAAGTAGATCCTACATCATCCCCCTTTGAATTCTAAACGGTTTTTATATTTGATAGCTCTGGAGTCAGTTCTCACCAAGAAAGCAAATTACCTTTTGTTCTTAAAAATTTGGCATGATTTTTTGAAAACTAAATAACACTTCTGGTAAGTGAAAATATGTTCATGATTAAAAGACATTTTTAGGCCCAAAAATATAGTAAATATATCATCAGTATATGACTTATACCAAAAATTATCCTTCCCCCTTTCACAGGCTCCTAAATGAAAACATACCAGCTGATGCTGGGCTCTATAGGTCAAAGGTTACACAGGGTCCCAGTGATATGAAGGTCCCTGCTTGTATATCACAGATTTGTAAGTTAATAATTTAATACCACAGTTCTGTATTTTGAAATTAAAATTTATGAACATGAACAATAGGGTGAACTGGGGTCAAGAGCAGTACTGCTTTTACAGACTATGGTATGTATCTATGTGAGTCTTAAATTGTCCTTAATCTAATTTACATAAAAATGAATTTTGCAGAAAATGTGCAAAGGAAACTCTTTAAATTTCAAATTTTAATAGTCCAAGTTTTTCCTATTTGTAAGTGGCCACTAAGGCCTATAACACATTGGGGTTTGTCATTGTGAATACCCATTTAGACTCTGTATGGTCATAAGGAAGTCAGGCAGGCAATTAAAAAGCCTGGCCTAGCCACTGGCCCAGCATCTGCCCTTAAATGCAAGTTTGTTTTTCTCTATTCCTCATCATGTTGATAATAAATCTGCTATGCTCACCAAACAACCTGGTTTCTTTGTGAAAAATATGCTTCAAAAGAAACCCAAAGGCTTGTGTTGGTGAAATGATCCAGAAAGATGATTCGTAAGACAAATCTTTTGTGATATCAAGGGCATGTCAACTCTCTAGGTCATATTGCCTTTCAAAAAGTCAGACAATGGAACCAACATAATAAAATGTCTTTGACCCAATTTAACTGATGTGATTAGTCAATGAGCCTTGCTTATTCATTCAGGTCTGCACACATTCATTCAGCAACTGGTTATTGAATCTGAGGTACTGAGCTGGAATGGATTGGAATCCAATATTAAGACATGGTTCCTCTTCTCAAGGAGTTTTTATAAACTGGCAGGAAAGATAAAGTATGAAAACCATGAAAAGGTATTAACAAACTGTCAAATTTCTGTTGAGAGGAAGCAATAAGCTCCTTTTTAGAGGCATTGGAAAGATTTCATGGACACTGTTTTGAATTTAAATTTGAATTTAAAGAGAGGAAACAGTAAGAGGGGAGAAATCAATAAATATAAGAATGAATGCTATTTGGACACCTTGCATTTGTAAGATGAAGGGGCCTCCTCAAATTTAGAAAACAGCATTGGGACTCAGAGGAAAGGGACTCAGCCCAACTTGGGATTCTGGTAGGTGACAACTCATCTGAGACTGGAGGGAAAAAGAAGCACCGAAGTCAAGAAAAGTAAAAACTTGATAGTCCAAAAGTGAGGCAATAATATGATCAAAGGCAGGCAGACATGAGCCAACTTGGTATACCATGAACTAGAAAGCATTCAGTATCAATGCAGGAAAATGTGTAGAGAATCATGCAAAGAGGAGAGACTGTAGTTCTTCCAACTCCACCCCATCTGGAACAATTCTGTAAGAGGTTGGTCTAAGGATGAGCCCAACTGTGACATCTTGGCCATGCACATTTCAGGATCAGTAAACTGGAAATATGGCAATGATATCTGTCCCTGCTATAGCCCTTGCATATGTGACAGCTTGGTAGCACTGGCATCTGAGAGGCATCTGAAAGGATGTAGATACAGGTCCTAGAACACACATCTGATATGTGCCTGGAAGAGCAGTGCTGAGAGCTTTTGGAAGCATTTTGCTCTCAGAAAGTAAGCAAAAGGCCCAGAGCATGGGTAAGAGCTGGCGTAATGGGAGGGTGAACTCTTTGGGGTATAAGTAGCAAAAGCAAGGAGTGCTATTACTAGATTAATTCTACTGTTGCTCAGGGAAATAATTCTTCCATTAAAACATAAAAATCCAGGAAGATCAGAACATGGTTACCTTATGGTGGGTGGGTAATTGAGGAAGCTTTTGCTGGGGTACTGGAAATGCTCTGTCTCAATATGAGTGGTGAACCCATGTGTATGTTGGAGGGAGTAGTCTATAAGTTCATTAAGATTCACTTACTGTATTCTATGAACGTTATATTCAAATAAAAAAATAAAACTTATGAGAGAAGAAACTAGAGATGAGGTAGTCACAATTCCTGGTCCTGAATCCTACTGTGGGCATGATTTATGCATTCACCACATATTTATGGTTGCCACTCGGCATGAGGCACCATTATCAGTTGCTATTCCTTCACCATTTGGATATCATCAAATTTTGCCACTTCATTATAATCCTTTTTTAATGATCTTTCCTCTTTAAAAAAAAGAAGTAAAAAAGGTATTCAAAAAATGATTATTAATAAACAATTCTAGAAGTCTTCCTGCAAACAATTTACAAATGCCAATGGAAACCAATATTGTTTTTCTCTGCTAGAGTGCTTCATTATATTTCTCTAAGGTCCTTATATTTGTGCCCCAGAAACACTCATTTACATGCAGGTGTGGGGATGCATGAGCTTCTCAGCAGTGACTCAGAGTGCTGATGGACCCCTTTTTATGATTTTTCCAGACAGAGAGGAATGGTTCTGTATGTTAAGTAGCTACAAATGGTATGATTCAGCCCTAAATGGTTGCTCCACATGATTGCCTAGTCCCACTAAATTTTTTTCACCTTAAATGTCATGTTAATACACTGGAATTTTGTTTCTCTTTCTCTCCACTTATTTAAATGAAAAAAAGATCCAAAGTTCAAAATGCAAAATTGAAAACTCCTCTTCAAAGCATTCTGAGGTAACTACTAGGGATACAGAAAGAAATGAGGGGAAATTACATTATGACATTCCAGAAAGCTCAAAAAGAAAGAATGCTCTTTGTTCAAAGGAAGCACAATAATCATTCATGTTCTCCCAACCATTTGTCAGTTTACTATGTGAGGTACGCTAGAGAGCATACATTTATACCATGGAACTTCTCCTTGGCCAGGTATGTTAGGCCATGTTTCCTAAAAACAGGACCTAAGCTGATGACACTTAAGCCAGTGATTTATTGGGGAGGCTTTCAGGAGTTACATATATGGGAATAAGCAAAGTAAGATGGGGATGGGAAGCTGGTGGGCAAAGATGGGGTTCAGCTGTAGGCTAGTCTCAGCCTGATCCCCAGGGTAGCTCTGTAGTATGCATGGTACCACTGTATTCCCAACCTTAGGTAAAAGGTATCGAAGTTACCTTTGATACCACGCTGAGTAACCCATTGGCTACAGGCCATCCCTAGGTGTGGAGTATCATTAGCTCCTATGAATTTCTAGTCAAGGCAGCACCTGTCAACTGAAAAAAGTGGCATCTCTGAGTTGTTAGTACCCAACACACAGAATCTGCAGGATGAACCTGCTATCTTAATAAAGCGATAGAGCAGGGCACCAACTGAACGGACATTGGTTGCCCTCCACTGAATCTGCCAAAATTCCTCAAGTCAGCCTAAGGCAGCGGTGTGCTGGAAAGTGACTGAAAACCAGCTCTGGGTTGGGGGTAGAGGAGAGAAACCCCAATGTACAGTATTTGTTGAATTCCATCATAGAAATTCTCCCATCATGGCCAATTACATTCTGTCAGTGTGATTCACTGCATGTGGAGTTGAGAAAATAAATGAGCAAAATCAGCTTTTGAGAGCTGGTGTGGGTTGGTTCCAGCACAACATTGTCTTTACCGCCCATGGTTTCTTACCTAGCCTTGCAAATCAAGCTTCATTGTCAATGTAACTGAACGATAGTTGAGTTATAGAAGTTTGCAGAAGAGGAGTCCAGATCTCTCTAATCCAAATTTCTGAGTTCACAGGAAAAATATTCAATAGCTTTTCTTTGTAAGTGATACGGCACAGCAAACCTAGGGTAGCCAATCATCCTGACTTTCCTGGTACTATCTCAGGTTTGGCACTGAAGGTCCCTCCTGTGTCCCAAGAAACTCCTCAGTTCCAAGCAAACCTGGGTTGTGAGTCAGTCTAACAGACTCCATAAAGTGCTATATCTTTTAACACCTCTCCTTCCTGGTTGTCCAAAGTCATTGCTGTCTGTATCATATGTCACAGCGTTGAGTTCTATTCCAATTAAAACTTCATCTCATAGGCCTCTTGAACTCAAGATATACAAAATTGAACTAATTACCTTCAAACCATATTTCTTATAGCTATCTCTGAACAAACCATGCAAGACTTTGACTGTCTCCTGAAGTTCTCTCATTTTCACCTCCCATACCAAATGTTCACCAAGTCACTTTGTTTACAGCCATTGGCCAGAACTAGTCACAGGTCTCCAATTTAACTGCAAGAAGACCTGGGGAATACAGGGAAGTATATGGCACATTTGTTTATTTATTTATTTGGTTCTTTCTTTATTTATTTTTAATTTAAAAAAATCTTCTTTATTATTTTCAGAGAGGGGAAGGGAGAGAGACATCAATGTATGGTTGCCTTTCACCTGCCTCCAGCTACTAGACCTGGCTGGAGACCTGGCTTGCAACCTGGTTATGTGCCCTGGCTAAAAATTGAACCAGTGACCTTTGGGTTCACAGGCTAGCAACTTATCCACACTTATCACACAGTGATCTCAACCACACAAATACCTACCATGGGCTGGACCCTTCATTAAATACTGACAAAGATGTGAAAAACACAGACCAGCTGCCTACCCTCAGAGGATTCTAGTCCTTCACAGAAGAGCCTGAATAACCTTTAAGAAACATATTTTTACGTTATTTCCCTGCTGCAAGCTCATTGATCATTCCTCATCATTGGTGGGGTAAAGCCCCAACTCCTTAGTATGGCATTTAGTACCCTCCTTGATCATGACCTATTTCCTGTTTCACTTTCTTTCAGATACCTAAGGTCTGGTCATGTAGGAGGTGTTTGCAGTTCCTATGACATGTTCTTTTTGACCTCTGTGCCCTTGCCCATATTCCCTTTGCCTGAAATGCTACCTACAGCCACATATCAAACTCATCCTTGAAGTTCCACCTTGAAGGTCTCCTCTTTAAAGTTGTATGTAACTCATTTCAACAGAGTTTGTGCACCCATTATTTTTCCCTATAATTTATTCTCACTGAACCATGAGCTCCTTAAGGGTATAAATGGCATTTGATTAAAAAAACAAAACAGCACATATCCTAGTGCCTGGCACACAGTAGATGCCAGGTAAATCACTTAAAGTGCATTAAGTTGGCATTGCTTTCTATTTATCTCCTATTTCTTCCCCTGAAAAAGCTCCATGCATTCAGAGAATGTCATATACTTCACACACATATAGAGTGGGTACTTAACAGAATGCCGAGATAGTCCTATGTTACTGCTGAACCCTGGAAACAAAGTCCTAAAAAGGGACAGTATAGCAAGAAGTTAATGATGTAAACCTCAGACAGGACTGAGAAATCCTCTCAAAAATACTTTGAGAGTGTTGTGGGCACTGTTTTTCTGATGCTCTGACAACTGGAGTCTTGCTGACTGACAATGGAAGTACATCCCCTTCCAGGGCTAGCTGATTCCTAGAATAGTAAACAACTCAAGTTAGAGGTTCGTATGCAAACTAGCCAAACCAGAACTCCATGCAGCTCTCCCTCTTCCTCTGTTGGGCTCTTCTGCTCCCTTGTACTAACCCCCAGGACCAGCCCCTACTTACTAAAGCCTGCTGAAATTATTCAAACCGGCCAATCCTAAGCCTGCTTACTCTGTGTTGTCCATTCCTTCCAGTAAAAACCAAACTAAAGGTCTTATTCACATTTCCTCTTGCTCCCTCTATTTCCTGACTGACACTGGTGCTTCCCCAATGGTGCCCTGTGGCACGGTGTACCCTCCCCTTCTTGGGAACTATGAGTAACAAACCATTTTTTCATGGCAGTCATCACCAGCTCTTTTGGCCTCACTACATTTAAGTAATAGTAAAGCCTACATAGTAAAACAGGGGTGGCGTTTTCTGTGGGCCAGGATGCAGGGTTTATCGAAGAGTTTGGAGAAATGGACATGTGTAGGCCCCCATCAGGAAGAGATGTAAGCAGGACATAAGAGGCAGGCTGTCAGTGAAATGGCTGCCACAATTCCGTTCTCTGTAACAATGACCTTGCAGGTCCCCCATTCTCCTGTCCATGGTTTGACCCCAGGAAAAAGTGACTGTGATGCCAGCAGAGGTTTTAGAAGATCTTGCCCACTGGGGCTTACCCTCGTTTGCTGCTGAGAGTCTTTCTGCGGCCATGTAAATAAGCTCTGGTCGGCCTGCTGGAGGATAAAAGCATTCTCGGAGAGCGGTCTCAGCTAGTCTATGTGAGAACCCTGACCATATGAGCAAGGTCATCTCTACTGGCCACCCAGACCAGATCTGCGCAGTCAGCCCACAGAACACTGAGGAATAATGAGCATTTATTGCTCTGTTCTCCTCCATGCAGCTGAGGAGATTGCCTTCCAGAGCACGGCTAAAGTCTACTGACACATAATCAGTTGGAAACATTTTATATAATTCAGAGAACTAGGGACAGGCCAGCTGGATTCCTCTGCAACCACTCAGTTCTTTGGCGTGAGAAAAAAAATAAAGAGATCATAGTTCAAACTTTCTCAAAGTTTTATAGAAAAAAAAATCCATTGTGTATTTATTTTGATAACCCAGTCTCGAAATAAAATCATGAACATATTCAAGGTATTGCTATCTATTATCTATATACTTCTATAGTTATGATTACTAAAAAATGACTGTATTTGAATATTGAAAAATTAAGGTGTATTAGTCAGCTATTGTCTTATTAATGCCATGTACCAAACTCCCCCAACACATAATGGCTTAAAACAACAGGTAGCAATTTAACTTGTACTTCCGTGGGTTGTTTGTGCAATTCTGTTGATGTGGACTAAGCCCATTCACATGCACACAGGGACAGTGCTGCTGGCTGACCTAGGGTGGCCTTGACTGAGACAGCTGTGGGTACTCAGTTCTGCTTCATGGGTTTCCTCTTCTGGCAGGTTAGCCTGGGCATACCCTCATGGCAGTGTCAAAATGCATCTCAAAGAACAAGCCTGATTGCACCGTGAATTCATGTCTCCATGAATATTATATTTGCCAGCATCATATTTGCCAGTGTGAGTCATACTGCAGAGCTCCAAGTCAGAGTGGAAGGCAATTATAAAAGTACATGGTTACAGGAGGGCAGTAAGTGGTAGTGGTACAGACCTGGTTCCAATAATGCAATCAATCTTCCAACAAAGAAAATACCAGCAAGTTTACTGAAGGGCAAATAGGTGCTCTGAAAACAAACTAGAATAATATTTTATCATTTGTCATAATGCTTGGGTATACATTTATTAAATTATTTCTATTGGGCTACTATTTATTCCTATGAAAGTGTGATTGCTATAAGAACTTTCCTCAGATCTATATATGTATAGCCATCTTATTATTGATCTACTCACTTGTGATTACATGAGAGAGGCCTAAACAAGAGTTTAAATATTATCTTCAAGTTATATTGGAAAAGAAGGAACAGTGTGATTTATTTATTAGAATGCAGGTCATGGATGATTTCTCTTTTGATAACCCTCAGTGGTAACAGATGAAGAAAAGTTTAGTATTTAAACACTCAGAGAATGAAAACAGGAAGGGCATTTTCCCCTATGAATTTAACCTAATTTCTGTAATCTGGACAGTACTTGGAACAATATTAGATGAGAATATCTTTGCATTGAATTTTCTACATGTAATATATCTTCTCCTCACATAAGGAATTTAGATGTGTTCTCTATCATAACTTCTAACTAAGGCTTTTGTGACTAAGCAGCACTTTCTCTGTATCCAATTGCTTATTTAGGAGGCACTATTTTTATTAATTTTGAGGGGTCAACAGCTTTGTACTTTTTACTCATTGTGCTTTAACAGATAAGGACTGCCCAGATTTGATCATGTATAACTTCACACACCAAACTATCACTTTAACCCACCTAGAGAGGATTTATTTTATAGAAGCAGCTATCTCACGCCATCCAAATGAAGTTTGTTCACTCAACAAAATTATTAATATTAATGGCAGATATTAATGACAGATATAGTATGTGCCAACCCCTGGGTTGGAGCCTGGCGCGCGCGCGCACACACACACACACACCCACACACACACAAGTTTGTATTGTTCTTGCCCTAACTTAGCTATTAATCAGTGAAGACAAAGATGAGTACACCAAAAGTAACTCATAAAGGCTTACAAAGGCTAAGATTGTGAGTTAATTGTTAGTAGGCTTTATTAGAATACAAGGATGAAAGAGATCCCTATGGGCTGAAGGGGTCAGGTTTATTAGTTACTGGAGCAATTTTTAAAAGACATGTTCACAAAGGTGGAGGCCTCACAGCCCACACACAGCCTGGACCTCATTATAATGAGAATCTGGTATATATAAAAGAAACAGGGTTTTCACCAAAACAATAAGCAATAATGAGCTCTCGTTGGCATTTTAACTATGAAAACTAAAATCAAACAGGGAAAACAAGGGGGAGAAAGCTGAAAGAAATTGATAATGTATAAATTAACTCAAAAGAGATTTGACATGGTTATTGTCCATGAATTTTATCCATTTAGATTTGTTATTATATTATTTTAAGTGTCAGTTCTCATCAGGTCCCTTTGATACTAAGGCTCATAAACTAAACTAGAACTCCATATCATGAGGGAATTTTTAAAGTGATTTTTCTTTTGTCAGTTAAGACTGTGAGGTCTCAGAAAATATGTGAAACTGTCTTATGCCTTAACATGACCATCTTCAGGGCTCTAAAACATGTTTATCTCTGATATGTCTACGGATAATGCAATTTTATTTTTTTGTAATTGTTTAAGTATTTATCATCAACTTTCAGTTTTTCACCTCTAGCTCCTACATTGGAGTTCTCTATTCTCTTTCAATGACCTGGCTCTACAGAATTACAAGTCAGCTCTTCAATATTCCTTCTTCAGTGACTCTGTTTCTTATCTTAACTACAGGTCTCATTCCCCACCACATATGGCTTTCAAAATCTCAGATAGAAATTTAGGTGACAGATGGTTATTAACTATGATAAAGAGTTACTCATTGACAACCACAACATAAAATATTAAAATAAAGCAGCAGAAGAAACATTCCCACATTTAATTTCAGCTAGATAAAATATTAAATGAATGCTTAAGAATACTAATAGGAGAGATGAGAAATGAATTATTTTAAGATCTTTATATATATATATATATTCCCTAAATAGTTCTAATAGTTCTAAAATCAGCTTTCATTATTTAAGTACACACACACACACACACACACACACACACACACATATATAGGCCAGGTGGCTCAGTTGGCTGAGAGTCACCCCATGCACCAAAATGTTGCAGGTTGCAGGTTTGATCCCTGATCAGGGCATATACCTAGGTTACAGTTCAGTCCCTGGTCCAGCACATCCAGGAGGCAACTGATTGATGTTTCTTTCTTTCTCTCCCTCTCCCTCTGTGTGCGTGTGTGTTTTGTGTGTGTTTGTTGTGTGTGTGTGTGTGTGTGTATAATATATAATCTCAAAACCTTTTGCTACAAGTGAAACAAGAGATTCTTCAACTATATTTAGAATTAGAAATGTCTGGTCAGAAAGAGTTCTTTTATTCTCCTTTGTCTTTTATTTATGGCTTTAAACTTTCATCATCCCAGGCTGAAGAACTTTCATTAATAACAGAGATGGGCTCTTAGGAATGCCTTGGAGAGCACAGCACAGTCTCTAAACTCCTAAATGGCATTCTTTTATTAAGATATGAAATCAGGTTAAGTGCTTCAAGAGGACAGGTTGAACTACTGCCTTTAATGAAAATTAGACATAAATGCCCACCAACTCTCAGGATTTTGCAAATATTAATTTGTGAAAAAATTAAAATGAAAGAAATTGTATTTCTAACACTTTTTTAAAAGCATACTGCACCTGGATTTGTGAGAGTATGTGTGATTTTAACAGGTTATTTTAAAATTTTTATTGTACAAATTAGTCTTTGGCATTTATGATTTAATATGCAAATGTTTTAAAACTGGGTATTCCCCACGAGGCAGGAAGGTTTGTTTCTTCTTTTATTTGATCAGTTTCAAAGGTGACTAATAAGTCTCTATGATTATTATTATAAAATAAAGGGATAGAAACAGGCAGCATAGACCACAATCTCTGGAGGTGAGGTGAATATCAACTCTTAGGTGATGTTGGGTCAAGGGGAAATCAAATCTAGATGATTATAGGTAGAAATTCCATTTTGAAGTCTGAGCTAGACTTAAGCAAGTCAGATCAATATCAATCCCTCAGGTAGCACTTTGCCCACTTAGGGTGAATCACACCTGTCTGACAAATGGAAGACCAAAACTCCAGAACAGAGAATTTATCTCCAGATGACATGCTAAGATGGAGTCACTGCTTAATGCTGATGTAGCTCAAAGCACAAGAGAATGTTCTACCCATATCCCATGACTTTCCCTTGCCAAGTGTATGTCTGAGTTAAAAAAGAAAACATGGGAGACACAGAGACTCTAATCCACAGACATATTCTGTGGGCACAACAGTTAGCTTCCATGGCAAAAGGAAAACTCTTCTTGGGATCCTAGGTAGTGTCTAGTCTAGTGTCC
The DNA here is from genome assembly GCA_004026585.1 of Noctilio leporinus. NCBI lineage: Eukaryota > Metazoa > Chordata > Mammalia > Chiroptera > Noctilionidae > Noctilio > Noctilio leporinus. The sequence goes on along the minus strand of PVIW01001650.1, from coordinate 165,224 downwards.
TTATCTGTTTCTGAGTCTGGTTGGAGCCAAGTATACACTGAACAGTTTTCCATTTTGAAATGCTTTATATGAATGTCCATAAGAGTTATTTTCTTGTTCTTTGTCTAAACATTTGAAGACACACAATTTACTGACGTTCATCAGATGCATATATTAACACAACGATATAAAATGCTGATTTTTCTATTACATTGGAGCATCTGAGCAAGTCACTTAAAATGTCATTGAGCCGCCACGTTTTTATTTGTCCATCCATGGGGTTAAACTCAATGGCTGTTTTCCAAAAGGGTTGGGAGAGGTCCCCATTTGGAGTAGTATCAAAAATAAATAGTGGAGGAACTTTGTTTAACTTTGTTAAACAATTAAACTTTGTTTAATTGTTGTGTCTTCCCAATGCAACCCTCTGTTGGTATCCCACTCATGTTTCCCTTCCCATTTTATTGCACTTGGATTTGACTTTTAACTGCCAGGCTCAGTATCTTTCTGGCTGGGATGATTTTTCTGTGGCCAAGGTCTGCTTTGTGTCTTGCGGGCTAGAAGTGCTACAGATAAATATCCCTGGAAACAGCCCTCAACCAGTGACTGAAGGAATAGGTGGACAAAAATCCCAATTCCCTTGAATCTCAGGTGGAAAAGCTCTGAAGTTTGTCTTTGACCCTGTTCCCCCTAGTTTCCAATGGGATTGACTCACAGTGGGAACTGGCTTGATAACAAACACTTCCTTTGTTGTCCACATCCTTTTGCTGTCTCACATCCATTTCCTGTGGCATCCTTCAAAATAAACTTTCATTCAAATCTTTGCCTCTAGGCAACTTGAGCTAAGATAATTCGCACCATTAAGAGTTTTATGATGGAAAATGATTAAGAATCATATTTATTATTTTCTTCTAATGACTCTAAAATCCTATGATCTTAGGAGTCCCTAGTCTTAACCTTAGCATTTTTAACAGAGTACTGACTGGCTCTTGATTTCTTCCTTTTTGCTGTGTAAACTAATTTTTAGGAAAACTTTTGACATCTAATTTATATGTTTCAAACATTAGTCAAATTTTACGAAAGTCTGAGGAAATTCTAAAAAGATCTACACTTTCCTTATTCTTTTGCCCATGAAATGATGTTTATCAACTCCAGACTACCCATGTAAATGCTCAATTACTCTGAAATAACAGGCTTAAGGAGGCAGGGCATTCTTGCCTTTTGTTTTCATTTGATCATGGCCTGAAAGTCATGAAGGAAACTATTGCTCTAATCATCCATTGATAATTGAGAGTCTTGCTCAGAGAAAAACAACAAACAAACATTTAGAAGTCTCCTTATGCCCCCTGGGAGCTGAGAGTAAAGCTTGATTAGCAAAGATCAAAGTGAAACTCAAAGCAAGACCATTTAGAACTTGGGGTCAGGAAGAGTATTTGACCAGAGTCTCATATTCATGAATTAGGATGTAAATAATTGAGAACTCTTTTCTCAGTTGATGGGAGTATAAATTGATACAACCAATTTGGAACATAGGTGTATGCATAAAAATTTGTAGAAGTATTGTTTTCAAATACAAACTATACTTAGAAATAGTCCAAATGTCCAATAACTTAGAAAGGATCTATAGAACTTGAAGTAGGTTCATATAATGGAATAATATATAGCATTAAAATGAACTTCCGCCATGCACATCAATAGCCCTTCCTTGATACCTCATTATTCTGCAAGCAAAGTCCCATTTCTCTGATCCTTTTCTTAGGAAAAGATCTTGAAAAAGTTGTCTACATTGCTGTCTTTTTTGTCATGGCACATCATCTCCTGAATGTTCAGTTGAACAGCTATCCTTACTAATTCAAAGAGATTGCTTTCATCAATATCACGGATGACCTCCATGCTGCCAAATCTAATAATGATGTTTCTGTTCTTATTGTGCTTAGCTTTCAATATAAGTGGCCATGCCTCTCAACCTAAAATATTATCATATGATGGTTTTTAGGTTTTTGCATTCTCCTATTTTCTTCCTACTTTAATGAACATGTTCCTCAATATACTTTGCAGGTCCAACCCCTTTTATGTCACTGCAGCTTCTAGGATTTTTTCCTGAGTCATTTTCTTCATTTGCATATCTTCCCTGAGGTGGTCTCAGACTGTCTATTGCCTTAAAATTTTAACATATAAATCCTAAGGATTCCTAAATCTCCATCTGCAACAATGGCCCTTCCTCAAAACACTAAACTCAAATACCTATCTCCTAGACAATGCCACATGAATGTAGGATCATCATCAGGAGTGTGGGATTCTGTGCAAATGCACTCAGAAGGGTTCATGCTTGGTTTAGTTTTCTGCAGTCACCATTCTGACATTCTTCATCACTTGGGGAAAATGAAGAATTCATATGGGCAGAGGAGATGTGTATAATGTGCATATTCATTCTGCCATGATGCCCCAACCAATCAGATAGAGCATTTGCAATGCCCACAAGCACAGAATTCCTGTGAATGCACAATGCAAAATGAGCACAGTACTGACAGCCATGTGAGACAGGCTTTCCATTAGAATCAGAACTTTCTTCAAATGCAGAAAGAAGGCAGTAGCATTCTCAGAAACATGAGAGACCAAGAAGCCCTATCTTATTTATGTGATTTCACTATATTAGCCAGCCATTACACTGGAACTGATGACAGAAAAAAAGGGAAAGACAGGGCAACCAAAATACATATGCGTACATGAACTATTAATTATGAATTTATAATTGTGATCACTGTCTATGAGTTAAGTGCTCTTATATTTGCTTTTATAAGGGCATTGTATAATATAAAGATGAATGGTAAAATTCACGCTAATACTGTAAAATTTTAATTCTCCTTAATTTAAAATGACCTTAAGTGGCACATTATAGACAGAACTAGAGAATATTAAGCTAAGTGAAATAAGCCAGTCGGTGAAAGACAAATACCATATAATTTCAACTATAAGAGGAACCTAACAAACAAAATAAACTAACAAGAAAAGTAGAACCAGAGGCATGGAAACAAGAAACAGGCTGACAGTGACCAGAGGGGAGGGGGAGGGAGATAAAGGTAGAAAGAAGAAGGGGCTAGTCAAGGAATACGTATGAATGACCCATTGACATGAATAACTAGGTGGGGATTGACTGTGGGAGTGGAGGGTGGGCAAGGCAGAGGATGATAAAGGGGGAAAAATTGGGGCAAATGTAAGAGAATAACAATAAAATATTTTTTAATAATCCCATAAATCAAAAAAAGAGACAGAAGAAAGAAAAAGCTCTTACATTTTAGTACTTTTAGTAACACTTCTATTCCTGCTTTTTCAACTAGTAGCCCTAATTTTCAATTTTGCTCTGGGCCCAAAAGTCCATAAATGGACTGCGTACATGACTAATAGACATCTCAAACTTTAAATGTTCACAAAATGGTTTTAGTTTCCCTGTTTCCTTCCTTTCCAAATCTCCTTCACTAGCCTTTCTCATTTAGCTGCAGCCTGTAAATCCACCAATTACTCAAGTGAAAAAAAAAAAAAAAAAGAGTTAGTCTTTATTCTCTATTTTTTTCATCAGTACAGCTTGTAGTGTTACCTCCATAAAGTGCACCCTCAGGTGGTCCACTCCTCTTCATCTATCACTAACTACCTTCTAAGTTCCAATCACCGCCATCTCTTGGCTGGACTAGTATAGCTGTTACTTAACTGGAGTCCCTGTTAACTCTCCACAACCCGTTTTATAAATATTCTATAAAGAAATCTTTTAAAGACATAGATGTTTGCCCTTTCCTACTGCATATACTCCAATGTATCTCAATGTTTTCTGCATGATACTCAAATTCCTGCCATGGTTTCCAAATTTCTACATGACCGGTTATCTATTTACCATTCTAAACTCTTAGTCCACTCTGTTTCTTACACTCCTTAGCTCTGCCTTCCAAGGCTTTGTGCAGTTTCCCCACAATCCCAGGATGCTTGGATGCTTAGGTCTTTTGTACTAATGGGCCTTCTTTTTGGCATGCTCTTTACCCCTGGTGTTTCTTCTTTTCATAAAGATCTCAGTCTGTTTCCTCTTTAAAGAGTCCTTTCCTAACCACTCCAAAAAAAAAAAAATCTATCTTATTATCCCAACAGGTATCTTGTTTTAATTTTTTCACATGATTTATCTAGTTTATTCATTTATTTATTTATTGCCAGCCTTCTTCCACTCAGATGTTAGCTCCATGAGATTGGGGACCTCATCTATTTCATTCAATGCTGTATCTGCAGTGTTGAGAATAGTATCTGGAATGAAGTAGACTCTTAGTAAATATGTGTTGATTGAATGAATAAGTGGACAAATGAATCAGCTTGATAGTTCAGTTTTATTTCCTCTGTAGATGAGTGTATATGTCTGTGCATATATGTATTCACATATAAAAATGCACACATACATATAGTATATACCACAGTCGATACTGGTATTGCTTTCTCAGCATTTATGCTATACCTCCCTCACTGGGCAACAGCCATGGATTCAGAATGAAACTGACCCACCCACATGTGCAAAGAGGTCCCCTATTTGGCTTGGAGCCAATCTTTTCCATTGCCCATATGTTTGATTCAATGACAAACAACTCAGAACTCTAGGATTTTGTTCAATATTTGAGGAAGAGAGGTCCTTATTGTGATCCTCAGTCTGACAGGGCAGCATCCAATCCTAGTTTCTGTTAGCATTAAAGTGACAACCAAGAGGACAGCCTGCTTGAACATGAAGCAGCCAGTACAGAAGGCAGAATGAAAAAGACCCCAAATGGACCGTTACTGACATGGATGAGCTAAAAATCCTCCCTGAAGCCCACTTGCTGGGCTTTTCAGTCACACAAGGCAAAAAACTTTTTTCATTGTTTAAGACAGTATGAGCTGAATTTTCTACTACTACTTGCAAATAAAACATTGTACTCAATACTGATTCTAAATTCTAATTGCTGTTAGCATTTTGGGCATATTTCCTTTCAGTAATTTATAATGTTGTTAAAAAGTAAGATGTAAATGGAATGCATATATACTTCTGTGTATTATCCTTTTCTACCCATTTTCATGCTAATATTTACCTTCACAGCCATAATTTTGGTGGTTCTATAAATATCACTTGATTGAGCACACTATAACTCAACCATTTCCCCATTTTTTTTGGACACATAGGGTATTGTCACCCTTCTCATGTTTTGATTAACTTAATACTCATTTCCCAGAAATCCAATTATTAGGTCAAAGTATATAGAAACACAATACCAAATTGCTTCTTAAAATAATTTTAATATTTTCAATACCATCATGTACCTTTTCACTGTTTGCAAAAATTTAACAGCTACTTTTGGTGGTGACAATCTCCCCATGGCAATAAGTCTCACCCTAAGGATCTCCCTCATTCCTCTCCAGAAGAGAAGAGCAGGTGCAAGAAATGCCTGGTGCAGAGTCCCAATTCCTACATTGTGGGTGTGAAATGCATAGGACGATGCAAAATCACCACTGTCTTTAGTTTCATGTGTTGACTGCTCCACGTCCTCTGTCAGCCTACAGGGGAAAAGTGAGGTTTCCAGAGGATGTTCCTTTGGAAGGAAGCAGCACTAAAAGCACTTGCATCAAGACAATAGGGAATCATTCCAATAAACACAGTTTGGATTTAAACAATAACTGATTAAATAACAATGATTGGTTTCATACTATGTTTTAATTTGAATCTCTTGATTAATGGGAATTTGGATAATTTCTAATAGATATTTTACTGTTGATCTTTATTCCTTTGGGAAATACTTATCACTTTGTAGTTGGAATGTATAGTCAAGTTTGTGGACTCCCTGTGGCGGATGCTGGCAGTGTCCTGGCACTACCTCCTGGATTCCTATCATTCCTACGGATCTGGGCCCAAGCATGGGATGAGCAGGGAGTTGTAGAGTCAAAAGTCCTCCCTCAAAAGCCAGTCTTTATCAACCAAAGACTAATAGAAGTTGGTATATAGACACCCCAGCTCCTTTGCCCCTCATGTAAGATAACATGAGCATTTGTGTTTTACATTCCCACCCAGAGCACATCAGTGGGATTTTGTTCCAGTTGCCCACCATGGCAATTTGCTCGATGACTCACATAATATTGGCCACCTTCTCTTTCCTGTATTGGTCCCCACTCCTATAGTGCTACATGTTGACATCACCTTATAAATAAGTCCCCAAACCTTCCTTCAGGCTGTCTCTAGGGAGCCCAACTTAAAATACCCATCAGATGAGGCTCACTATTGTGTAATGACTGAGGCTTTAGAAAAATAATTATTGAACATTGGAAATCATCCTTACTCTTGGTAAAAAACAGTCAAAATACAGCATTTCACTTTCCTTTGAAAATAAACAGAAGTATTTTGTCCAATGTACACTGGCCTTTGAAAATTCTTAAGTCACTTTGAAGAAAAAGAGCAAAAATAACTAATGATTTGTTATGCTCTTTTAGAAGTATTTATTTGTTATATATGTGGCTTCAAGACTTAGTTTCTTTTCTGTGGGTACTTGCTTGAGCTTTGGAGAAGTACAAATTTATTTCTCTCTAGGCTTTAATCACCACTTGGAAAGGAAATCTTTTGAAATGAAGGCAACATATGTTGCAATAACGAGGCCCTTTCATTAAATTTATCCCTTAAGAAAAAGCCCACACAGGAACTGATTTTTGACCTCAGTTCAAACAGAACTTTGGCTAGAAAATCCTCAGAGGTAAAATACCAAGAGTAATGGGAACATTTCGTATTTTAAAGTTTTCCAGTAACTGCAATACACTTTATCCAGCGTATATTTGGTTTGGGCAGTTTGACACTCTCTGGGAGTTTAGATGGTGTTCTATAGGTTGTCTGAACAGTAGAATATGTGACCTCCCATTTTGAGGAGTAATATTGTAAGAAGACAACCTTCTTTTAAAGGAAGTCTGCTGCTAAAATAGCATCCCAGTTTGAAATGCATGTCCTTGCAAACACTGCATCTTAGAACTTCTAACTTCAGATTTCCAATTGTGGTATGATATCTAAAATTCAACAGATCATAAATTCCCTTTAAAGTATAAATTTACTTCAAAGCCACAGCTTTGGCTGCTAAGCTCTAACTTTTAAATAACGTCTTTGCAATTTTTTAACAACTTCAAATGTATATTTCAACATTAGCAGCCTTAAAGCAGAGTAGGAGCATATACCCCCTACTAATAATGATTATTGCTTAAGCTATTTTAAATGAAAGTAACATAAAACAGTTTCTGATGTATACCAGTCGTATTACAGTTTTATGGACATGATGATGTAAATTCAAAATGTTTGGAATTTGGGATTTTGCCAGTACAATTGAGAGAGACCTTCCACAAAGATTTTAATGTTATTGTAGAATATCTGATTCATGAACATCATGTCCTGTTCATAAGTCAGACTGTCTACAAGGGCAAAATGGGAGGTGTGGATGCCTGGATAATTTAGGCTAAAAGCTGTTAATGTAATTGAGTGAAAGGGTTCAAGAGAGGAGGGAAGATGAAATTAAATCACTACAGACCTATATTAGAGACACTATTTTAGCAGCCCTCCTCCTTTTAACTGTAATGCCTTTTCCAAACTCCCAGTACTTGTTCCCAATTTGTAGGAGGCTCAGGGTTAAGAACACACAAATCAAGAGGCTACCCTAGAAGGTACTAGCACCTTAGCTGGCTGAAAGAACTAATCCTCTTCAATGTTTGAGACCAATAATGGCCTCAAATGCCAATAGTACCCTCACTGACATAAAACTAAACGTGGTCTAATCAAGTTGTTCAGACAACTGGGGCAGGCCCAGAATCATAAGTTCTATGTTTTGTCCTTCCCACTTAGAAATTATGCATTAATTATTACCTACCAACTGAGCACAACCCTTTCCCCACTAGTAAAATTATAATTGTCTATTACCTACCAACCTGAACACAACCCTCCTCACCACTAGTAAAATGATAGTATCAACATATTCTTACGTTGGTAGAGTCAAAGGAGTCTTTAATATACATATACACTATGTTTCCTGAAAGTGTGGTTTCTAAAATTCAGAAGTGATTTATATTCTCTCTCAAATTAGATAAGGGAGGTTTAGAAAATCTAAAACAAGCTTCATCACCCTTAGGTACTATGATTGGTAGTCATGCATCATAGTCAATTGCGCACTAAATTTATGTTATCTCACCAGGAACATTCCAGCAAAATTCAATAATGTCTATTTATTCAATTCAATGCAATAATTACCAACCAGGAAAAACAAAGCTAAAATATATTTCATGGAAAACAGAACTGCTTAAAAGGTGTTCAACAGAAATGTGATGTTTATTTGGTGAAATTTAAATAATGATCATCATCTCATCCATATTCATTTGATTTCTAAGAAATGTTGTTTTCTATGTTTCCAAGAGAAGTCATATGCCATTACCCAACCCTGCTCAACTTTGAAGGTGCTAGGGTACCGGTTTTCATGTTTATTCAAGACAAGAAACCTTTTGATAAAGTGTTCACTTGGCTCGTGTGCTGAAAAAACCAGGATAAATTGGGGTATGTTCATTTGCTCAGCTGATACATTAAGTGGACTATTTTTTTTATATTTAATGATATCTCCATCTGTTGATAAGACACAAGCTTCCTCTCAAACAAATATGCCTCATAAGCTACAGCCTGTTGCAAGGCAGCCAACTATGTAAAATCACAAACAAGTTGGTGGCCTAAAACTAATTTCAAAAATTAAGAAATGATCATTTAAAATACCTATATAAATAAACTAAAAATACTTTTATCATATTTTATTTATATACTGATAGCAGATAAATAATAAGATGAAACTTTTGAATGGTTGAGCATTTTTTAAAAAGACTATTATTTTGAGAGAGAGGGGAAGGGAGAGGCAGAGAGGCAGAGAGGCATCAATGTATGGCTGCCTTTCACCTGCCTCCAGCTACGGACCTGGCTGGAGACCTGGCTTGTAACCTGGTTGTGTGCCCTGGCTGGGAATCAAACCAGCGACCTTTGGGTTCTCAGGCTGGTGCCTTACTTACTGTGCCATCAGCCAGGGCTGAGCTTTTTTCTTTAATATATAAAAATTAATTTTTTCCTTGTAAAACAAGCCAACAGTAGGGATCCAGGGCTGGCGTGGTGGCTTCCATCACTGGGAATACAAGACCCTTGTAAGTTTCTGCTCTGTGATCTCAGCAACAACTTCCAGCTACAAGGTTGCTTCATGGTCCAAAATGGCAGGTGGGGCTCCAACTTTCACTTCTACATTGCAGGCATCCAGAAGGAGAAAGGGAGGGAGGATAAAAGGCAATCCCTGCTGTATATATGCTCTTGGAAAAAAAAAAAAAAATCTTCCTTAAGGTTTCACCTTACAACTTTTGATTATGTAACATTAGTCCGAAATTAATCACATGCCAAACCCCTTCTTTTAGCTGATTGTATTGCCACCATGAATAACAATGGGGTATGTTACTGAAGGATAGGAAGGGAAAGGATATTGGTTGAGCAAATATAATGTGTATTTTCCATTTGTCCATTCTGACCCAGCTTCCAACCTTCACCACCTTGTTCTGGGCCTTAGAGGACAGCCCTCTGTGCTCCAGGGGACAGACCTAGTCAGTCTTCACCCTCTGCCTTGAGTTTGGACAGTGAGACTAACCAATAAAAGATTAAAAGGTGGGAGGAAGGACATGGATTTTTGTTTTTCCTGCCCCAACTCAGGCCAGAGCCCTGATAGATAAAAAGTAAATTATTTTTCAAATAAGACCTTTTAACTTGACTAGTTTTTTAAAACAGATATTATTTATTATTTGTAGAGAGAGGCAGAAATGAACAGAAACATCAATATATGGATGCCCTTCACCTGACTCCAGCTACAGACCTGGCTGGAGATCTGGCTTGCAACCTGGGTATATGCCCTGGCTGGGAATCGAACCAGAGACCTTTGGGTTTGCAGGCTGGCACCTATCCACTGTGCCACCAGCCAGGGCTTTGATTAGTTTTTTTTTTGATAGAGTGATGCTCCCTACCATTTTAAGAAAATTAGAGTTGCTTTCTAATTCTTAAGCAAACATTTATTTGGTTGTATGAATGAATGCATCTTATTTGCCAATTCATACAAGGACTATTCCAACTGAGAATTATTTATAAATTGGTTACCTTACTACCCCCTGTGATTTAACATGATATGTAATTCCTTCTTTTGCTTTCTTTCTTTTTCTTTCTTTCTTTCTTTCTTTCTTTTCTTTTCTTTTCTTTTCTTTTCTTTTCTTTTCTTCCTTTCTTCCTTCCTTCCTTCCTTCCTTCCTTCCTTCCTTCCTTCCTTCCTTCCTTTTTTGGGCAGTCTCCTAGGTCTCTTTGGTTTATTCACTATAAGCCACTAAGAAGGTGCAGTTTCATGCAAGTGGTCTAGTTAATACCATTAATGGCCTAGAGATTAGTCAGCAACATGTATCTCATAAAGATGAAAGGCTGTTTATTTCATAAAGCCAGGCCTCAATTATGTACTTTTCCTGGCTTAGAAATTATTCTAGCTAGTAAAAATGGCATATTGCCCAAAATGTTACCAAAGGCAGGACTCTGATAGTAGAAATAATCTAGAAGTTACTCCATTTCAGGTATTTTTAATGTGAAGATTACCCCCATGTGAACCTACATTGCCTAACTGCTTACAATGTCAGTTGGTTATATTTAAATTGGGGTATGCTTATTTAAAATGCCACCCATTTTTTAAGGAGCAATTTCCAGTCCACAAAGGAGTTAGTATACTGTTTGCGAAAGACTGCATACCATTCTGTTAGGTATGCTGTCCTTAAGTCTGCATTTCCCTAATGATTAGTGACGTTGAGCATCTTTTAATGTACTTACTGGCCACCTGTCTATCTTCCTTTGAGAAATTTTTATTCAAGTCCTTTGTCCATATTTCTAAACTATTTTCAAAAGCTAATTGTTATGTGTGGTGTCTGAATATCAGTTCCTTTAGCTTGTGGGTGACTGGTAGTTTGACAGAGATTTCTTTCAATGTCTAGAGCAAACCAAAAAAAAACCTCTCTTGGATTTGGTGGCTGGCTCTGTATTGTACATTCTCAATGCTCAGACAGGCTGTTTACAATTCGGAATTAACCTTCACTTCTGCTGGCATGGAGCCTAAAGATCTGCTAGAGGTAAAAAAAATTCAGCATCTTTCCAAACCTTTTCTAAGCATACACCCTACCCTGGGTATATGCATGGCTTTTTGTGAGTAGATTCTTTATTATACTAGAATATTTCCAAAATCCTTATTTCCCAAAGTAACTCTCTCCAGCTGTTCCTTCTAGGCATAGGCACATTTATTGCTTACCCCAACTGTCTGCTTTTGTCCTTGGTAGTGGCGGCTTGTTTACTTGCTTTTCAATGTTTTTGAGGAATTCCCTCCACACAGTTTCTTTCTTGCCCTTAAGAAACTCTGGGTTAGGCAAAAGAATGGCAGGCACCTTGTGTCATTCATTCAGGGAGCCCCCCAGGCAGGTCAAGACAGGTGAACATAATTCCATGATGTTTCTTCTAGAATCAGGTATGGGGAGCCTGGGCTTACCTCTTCATCATCGCTGCCATGCTGACGGTGGCATGGCCTTGATAAACTGCCATAAAGCTCCCTAATAGTGTTAAGTCACCTTTTTCCAACATAGCCTTTTTGTGGTTACTTTAAACCTTCGGTTATTTCCCAGAGCTCTGATAAAGTTAACTAGAGCTGAAGCTTTGCTTATGTTGTCATTGTTTCCGTGAAGCAATGGATCCTTAAGAGTTCTCTTCTCCCCCACTTTCGCTTTGTTTTTAACATATTTAAGAGCTGATTTTAAAGTCTTTGTCTAGTTAGTTTTGCTCCACCAATTTACCACTAGATTTTTCATCCTTAACTCTGTATCCTTACGAGGGTTGAATGGGATTGGAAAGCAGGGTAGGCAAAGGGTCAGGCTACCAAGCTAATGGTGTGAGCTTTGAAGTGAAAGAGGCGGTTCTGACCCAGTCTGAACACATACGTGTATTCCCTCTCTCTTCCCCATCCTTCCCATACTCATATAATCCAGAAGCAGGCAGAAACATCAACTCACAGACTGACACCATCCACAACTACCCAGAATGCTGCACCTCACTCCACATGGGACCTTGGCTTAAGCTTCTAGAGGCAGCTTTTATGACTTAAGCACCTTTGAGGGCATCCCTTCTCCCTGCTGGCTGCTTTAAGTCCTCTCTGAAAGGATCAGATAGTTGCACTTTTCCGTAAATCTATAGCTTTCTCTCAGTTCTTATTAAACTTCTCTTTCAGTTGGGCAAATAAAAACAAGTGTAAACATTTTGTTTTAATGATAAGATAGGGCCAGGATAAAATACAACACATGCTCCTGTCATCAATGTCACAGGAGCTATTTTGTTGTCAGGCTTCATCAAAAGCATCAGAAAATTGTTTGAGTTGGAGGGGAGTAGACTATAATTTCCATTTCTTCACCAAATAATCAGTCTCTGACAATTTAGACAATCATTGCCAATAAAGATGAAGTCAATTTTCTCTACTCCATCAAAATAAGCATATATTTTCCGAAAGAGCTTTAAAAATAATTTCAAGACCTGACTAAATTACTAAAGAGACAGTGAGTCATAGGACTGATTTTTAAATGAGGAAATGTTAATAAGTGACCACAAATGTCTGTTGATGTGCTGAAAAGCCTAGCTTTGCATGATCAAAGATTTATCTAGTAATAATCAAAATATCTAGGTTAACTTCAGAGCAGAAAATTCCTTGAGAGCTAATGGGTCCAATCACTCGATTGTCCCTCAGCTTTCCTCGACCTGGTCTTGTGATTACATGTGTCTCTTCATTTTAATTATTTTGCTTTACCCAAGTCCCAAAGACTTATATTTATTAATTGGTATTATGCAAAAGGCCTAGAGAAAGACACAAGTAAAGGGAATTGTAGTACATTCCACGCAGTGAAGATCTTTCTGAAGTATGAAATGTCCAAGTGTTCAGAAAAATACATGTCCAGCTACTCTGAAAGACTATTAAATATGCAGAAAAGAATTTGGTCAATGCCACATGGGAAGATGGCTAATATGAGACCCCACCAAAAAACAGAAGCAATCACAAGAAATTGCCACAAAACTGGTTAACATTTTTTAAGGCTTTCATTGAAGAGAAAGTTTCAATTTCCTGAGGAGTTTCCTTAAATGCAACAGTACCATCTCAGTGATTTCCCATGATTGAGTCCTGCCATTGCTGAATGTGAATTTAGCATCTGAGGTTATATAGGAAAAAAAACCCCAGATAATATCAACATTGTCAGACAAGAATTCAGAAACGGAACAATAGCTTTTGTTCATGTTAATGGCATCTTACTGAAGTGTAATCTATACTCAGATAATGGGTCTTAATTTGGCAATTGTATGGGACCTTGCAGTCATCACCCAGATCAAGGTTTAAAGCATTTCATCTCTCTAGAAAGTTCTCCTCATGCTCTTTTCTACTCAACTCCCAGTACTCCAGAGTCAACCATTTTGCTTTCTCTCACTATAGAGTGCTTTGTCTATCTTTGAACTGAATATTAATGGAATTGTGGAGTATTTTCTCTTTTGTGTTTCTTTAAACCTCTTGAAAAACATGATTTTCCATTTTGTGGACTGTATCAGAATTTCATTCCTATTTATAGCTGAGTGGTATTTCATTATATGATATACCACAATTTATTTACTTATTCACCAGTGGATGAACATCTGGTTGTTTCCAGTGTGGCAATATTATGAATAAAGCTATCATGAGTATTTATTTATAGGTCATTATATGAATGTTTTATGTCTTTTGAATAAATACCCAGGAGTAGAATTTTGCATCAGAAGATAGGTGGGTGTATATTGAACATTACTAGAAACTGCCAAAAAAAGTTTTCCAAAGCAGTGTTACCTATTTTATATCACTACTTCATGAGAGTTCATTTATTTTACATTCTTGTAAACACTTAGTCTTAGTATTTTTTTATTTTATCAATTTTAATGAGTATATGATTGTAGAGTAGCTTTTGGAGAATTAATAGGTTTTATTAAGCTTCCTCTTTTGTTTTTCTAGGCTTATTTGCTTTTTAAAAAAATTCTCTGATTTTTAAAATATTTCCACTCCCCAAATGCTATCAGCAGCTACAAACAAAAATAAAAGATTAAAACAATAGTCTTCACAGAAACAGACACATAGGAGAAAAGTTGTATGTTTACATAGACAAGAATCTATCTTTTAAAATAAGAACCTTCAAAGAGCTGAAATGTTTGTAGATCTTAAAACAGATTTCTGCACAAAAGTGTTGCTTTATTTCAAGAAATTATTCCACCTTAACTTTGAGCTGTGCTGACCTCACTTAGTGACACTTGTTAACTGAAAATTTTGGCATTCCATTAAAACTTCAATAGCCAATCTAAATAGTGAGAAACGATAGCTAAACCCTGCCTTCTAATATGGCAGAAATCAAAAGCAACCCTGAAATTGCCTTTTCACACTTGTAAGAGTGTGCCTTTTGAATTTTGTGATTAGTGTCACAAGCAACTATATGATGCACTCAGGCTAAAAAATCACCCTGATTTTGATAACTGATTCACATGGGGCCTTTTCTTGGGCATGTGGAGACAAAAGCAGCTTCTGAAGCTTCAGCCCTGCTGCTTAGCATGCAAGTAAACCAGGCTGCATGCAGGGGTCCTCACCTCTGCGAAGAATGCAGCTTAGCAATAAGTGTCATTGGACACACCTCCCCCGGTTGCCTGCCAGCCAAGGCTTATCCTGAATTCTTACTATCTCCCTGAGGTGATCACCACATAATCACCATGAAATCAGCATAAACATGCTTTTCCAGCTAGAACACTTAAAATCTGGAAGAGGAGCTGGGAGTGCAGGACCAGATGTTAAATGTCTGACCTGGGGATAGTAGTGGCCCTGGCATCTGGCTTTGGACCTGGATTAAAATCAACCAGGCATACGTGATCAAATAGCAAATGTTCACTATGACATTGTGTTCGTGAGAGAGAGGGAGAGAAAGAAACAGAGAGACATATGCTCAATCTTTTCTTTCTTTCCTGTGAAGATTTTGAATCAAGATGAAAAAGAGAAACAGGAATGAGTATAATTTCCTGAAAGTCCAATGCACTGCGCTCCAGTTAGGCAGGCATTCAGTTGTTTATAAATGCAGTGGGGCTACCATATAGAAACGTCTCTATCTATAGGAACCTGCTCAAATGGAAATGCTGACAAACTTCCAAGAAATTCATCAGGTATTGATCTCTCTATTCTTTCTTCTTCCACCTCTTTCATCTATTCACTTTCCTAAAAATCCAGCACTATTATCAGTTGGGCACCAAGAACTAAAGGATGTCTTTACAGAGAAAGGACAAAAGCTGAGTTAGGAGAATAGAACTTCAAGGAATTCTCTATGCAATAAGCAAAGAAAGAGCTCTACTCTAAACCTGGGTATGAGCTATGCCCAATTAACCACAAATAACACTAGAAACATTGCCCACTCATTATTTGGTCAGTTGGTGCCTACACCACCAGATCAGAGTCTTCAAAGCTTTCTGCTATGACAAGGGACTGGTGACCAAGGCAGTGGTTGTGCCCTCTACAGAGTCTGGGAAGCAGCTATTTACTAACTGGCATAAAAGGATTTCAGTATTTTTATAGCTGATTAAACATAACAGTTTTATTAACCTGGCTCAAATTAAGGAACAAATCTCATTTTAAATTCAGCCTTCTATGAATGTCAAGACTCTTCCTCTCAGGTTGTGTGCTTTTCTTCCCCTTGGAAGCAGACACTCTCACAGGAATCCAAAGTCATTCTATTTTACTGAAAGATCGAAAGCAGGGGCATCAAACTCATTTTCACAGGGGAGCGGATAAAACAAGGTGGAGGGCTGGATTCGGCCCACGGGCCTTGTGTTTGCCATTAGTGATTTAAAGCATAAGTAGCTTATTTGGATGCTGATGTCAGAAGAAACTTGTAGGGGAACAGGACAGTGAGAAAGCGGGGAGAAGGGAATGGAAGGGAGACAATGGAGGCTGTATTGATGAGCAGTTACCACTGTGGTTTCATCCTTCAGGGACCGTCTGGGAATGGTGTATCCAGCCACCTTAGGGATGAGAAGCTGGGTATTTATCCAATAGCTCTTATGGATCATAGCATCTGAGGGCTGCTTCTGGGAGTGTTCACCTCCCAGCACCCAAAGGGACAGTCAATCCAGCAGAAAAAACCCTCGGGCAAAAGGATCCAAGAGCAGAAGCTGGAAGACAGCAGGTGTGCTCAGGAATGGAAAGGTCACTGCCTCCAAATAAAATATCTGTTATGCCTTTTTGGAAGACATGATGGCTATTAAAAGGCAAGTTGGCTGAAGCCAAGAAAGAGAATAAATGCCCAGAAACATAACAACTATTCTTTATAAATTAGAAAAAAATGTCTAAGGATATTTACTCTCTTCAAACCAGTCTGTATTGCTCTGATCTTTCAGTGGAAACAGATCCAATAGTAGATGGTTTCTAGGAGAAAGACATTTTTTTTTTTTTAATGCTTTTGTTGCTGCCAACCTGAAGGTAAAATTCTTACTCTTCAGTTACACTAAAGTAAAAACCCACAACGTAGTAAGAGAGAAATTTATGAGTGATCTGTTGTGAAATGCAGTATTTTATGAAACTACACCAGATTCAATTATTCCTGTTAACTCCAGACCTTATTCCATAAAATGCATTAATGTCTGTTCTTTGTCCACTCCACCTGTCATTCACTGTTACAGAATTTAAACTGCTGAACTGAAGGGTATATATTTCAATCTGCTCCTGATAAAAAATTCATTATTCAGAGACAGATAGAGATACAAATAGACATAGAACTAGAGAAAAAGACGGAGAGAATGAACCATCAGCTGAAATTCTCCAACCACTTAACTGCAGGGAGTTGTTCTAATTCATTATGCATGGTGAGTTTCATGTAAGGTCCACAAGAAGTCATAGAAAAAAAACTTATAATGAAAGTGCTGGGTTAATTCCTTTCTAAGAATATACTCAAAGGACTGTGTAGAGAATGAAGGGAGGTTTGGGGGAAAGTATGAGTTAGGGCTCGGTTTAGTAATAAAAATCAAATAGTATACAGTCCCTTGGCCATCTGGACCTTCTAATGGGTCCTGAATTGGTCCTCTGCTGCTTCATTAGTAATTGGCTACAGAAATGAAAATATTAAAAGAGAGTACTGCCAACTTGGGTGTAGACAGTCTTCTTCAAGTCTACTCTATCTGTTTCCAACATAAGATAACAGTAACTAAGGGAGGAGGTTTGTTTTATGTGCTTCATTTGCCTCCTCATTTTCCTTTTAATTTCACTTGGTCTCCTCATTCCCCTTTTAATTTTGTTTGGTTTCCAAGAATTATGTCTCCCTTTCCTCCCTGCTTCACTGAAAACCATTTGCTGAGAGATGTTAAAATACCTCTTTTTCTTAGAATCTGATATTTTGCCAGTGGTTACTATTTGATCAACATCCAGAGCTCGGCAAAACACTTCAGCTTATTCCACTAATATATACTCAGAACCCACCTGTGCCAGGCACTGAATTAGGTGTTGAGTATATAAAGCTAAGCAATACCAGATGCAACCACTATTCTCATGGTGTTTATAGTCTAGTGGTGAAAAGTGTATGCAAGTAAATATCAAAGTGCAAAGGAGATAAGCACTCTTAAGTACAGAGATCCAGTCTTATTGCATATGTACATATAACTTATAGATGATAGACAGACAGACAGACAGATAGATATGTTGTTTAACCAAGAGAAGAAACAGGAGAGAAGGGTCAATTTCAATGGAGGTGATCTCATCCTCCCAGAAAAGAGGAGAATGGTAATAAATAGTCGGGAGAAATATGCGGGGCCAGAATATGCAGGGCCTTCAAGTTCATGATGAACATTCTGGTCCTGATACTCAGAGCAATGAAAGATACTGAAGGATTTTAAACCTGGAGTCTCACTAGATGTACTAGTTCATCTGAACGTATCCCTTCAGTGCAGTGTGCCGGAAAGGCTGGAGAGGAGCTCAGGTGAACAGTGGGGAGTTAGGAGGCTACTGCAAAACGTCACCGTGAACTAAGTGGGGAAGGTGAAAAAGGGAAAAATGAATGCATCCAGGACATTCTTGGATGGATTCCAGAAGTAATACTTGAGAATCTAGGGTGGGTTGCAAATGGGTTCGACAAGAAAAGTATCAGTAATGACTCCCAAGTTCCCAGCTTGCAAAACTGGATGGATAAAGGTGACACCATTTAAAGCAAGAAGGTGATGGCTTTATAATGCATTTGACACATCTCCATGCAAGACATTTCCTGAGTCTCAACCTTTCATTTTGTGGGAAATAACTTCCTGGTCCAAATCTGTGATGGACAGTTAGATCCTTCCTTCAATAATATCTATGTTCAAAGGTGCCATAACGATTTATTTGAAAAACTAATCCTGGAGTCAGCTGTAGGGCTTCAGTGAACTCGACAGTGAATCTTGCGCAGACAGACAATCACAGAAAACAATCTGTTCGATGCTGAGTAGCCTGAAGAAACAATAAGCTGGTTTTATTACAAGTTTGGGGAAATGAGAAAGTTCTGTGAAGTGAGAGCCTGCCTTTTTAAATTTTTCAGAGAAAAACTGAATATATTCTTCTAGGAATGTCTGCATTTGTTTTATCAGTGGGCCATTTCACCAGGAAATGTTAATGGCAGCCTTTGATGTCCACCAAGGGGGTGCCACTATAAATCTTCAGACATGTAGAGTAGGATACTCTACCTGGAAACAGAGAATTAGAGAGAAGGCAAAGCCACTGCCAAAAGATAATATTCAGAAAAGCACAGCTGATTTGAAAACAAGAGCACATTTTTTATGGCATAAAAACTCTTCTTTGTAAAATAGAACTGTAGTTTCTGTCACAGAAGTTTAGAACACTAGTCATTTCTAGACAAACACACAACTTGAATAAGAAACAGCCAGAACACAACAGTGGTAATGTTGTTTATTATAGTGTCATCAACTGCTCATTTCAACCACAGATCTCATATTCGTCAGCCATGCTCCAAATATACCTGTTTTCAGAGCTACGTCTATTTAGTAGGTGACCGAGCTTTGAAGCATAAGTTGTATTACATTAATTTTCTCCCAGATAGTGAAGATTTGGTATGGGTTTCCCTGTAGAATCAGTGGCATTCTTAGAAGTATAAGAAAATTCTAAATCATGATGTATTTATTCCCAAGACATAGCTTAGAAACTAACATGTGTGAATAAAATAGTACGGAAACATTCGTTGGAATCGGTACCCATTAGAAATGATCACTGCACCAGGAGCACATCCCTGCTTTCTAGATTTTGTAAGACTATGCAGACATTTTCAATACATTTTACATTGCTTTGCAATATGTCAGGGAGGGGAAACATTCATTTTCTCAACAACGTCAGATAAAGCAACTCTGTGGATCCCATGCCAGGCTGTCTGCTAGACTGTGTTGCAATGGTGATGTACAAATAATACAATATTTAGATTTCTTCTTGAATGACAGTTTTGCCAATTTAGGCAGGTTAGGTTACTTCCTGAGCCTCAGTCTCTCTGTCTGTAAAACTGGTGTGAGTTTATTCTTCTCACAAAACCATTTTGAAAAGTTAATATAATAATCCACATAAATGTATCTAGTATAGCTGTTCAGGTAGCACCACTAAGTCAGTATGTCTTAAATATACATCATTCCAGGAGTGCCTGATATTTTCCTGACTTTGTGACTTGCCTCAATCCACTATCTTTCAACCTATGCACACTTTCAAGGTTTTTCATTTCGGCTGGAAATATGAGTCTTCTCTGATATCTTCTTCTTCCCCACTGTCCTAATCCAACAGGTTTTATAGACCAGCCAATTAATTAATAATTAATTAAATATTAATTATTTAATACCAATGTTACTTTCATTTATACTTACCTTCTTATCCCTACACCTACTTTACTAGTTCAAGTCTTTATTTTTTCTCCCCCTTGACCACTGCATTTGTTTTCCCACTGGCCTCCCTAGCACTCATCTCTCCCAGTGCGAATGCATATACAACAGAACTGCCAGGTTCGCCTTGCATTGACACACTTTGAGTCATACCACAGTTCTGCTCAGAAACCTCCAGTGGTTTTCATTTCCATCCAAGAAAGGCTGACACAGAAAGCCTTCCATGGTCTTGTCCTCACTTCACCTTCTTCAGCCCGATCTGCCACACGAGTGCCCCAAATATAAACTCCCTCCTAGCCAAACTGGCCAGCACATCATTCCAGAAGTACATGTATTTTCCTGATTCCATGACTTGGCTCAATCTGGTCTTCCACCTGGGATGCCTTTCTTGTTCTCAGCAGATTTCTGCTTGCTCCTTAATCCTCACTGTAGACACCATCTCTCCCTTCTAGGAGACAAGTTTGTAACCCCTTTTCCAACTCCATTGCACTACATGTTTTTCTTGCAATATTTTCCACATATGGTTTTGCATCCAGATAATTTTTAGAGACACGTTATCCATCTTTGCAGATTGTCTGACATCTCCTTGACAATGAAGACTGTTTTATTCAGGTTGTATAACCTTTCATACCTTGCTCAGTGACAGATGCTCAAGAAAATGTCAATAGGTATGTGAATATAAAAGTCTACATCAAAGAGATTTTGTGACTTTCAATTTTCTTACATATGTCCTCTCTTTATGAGATACATCTTTGCCTTTCACCATTTTGTCTTTTATTGAACAGACTCTATCTAATGAATACAGAGTGTGCGCTGTGCCTATTTTGGGAACATTTCATGTAATAGGGTATTTTGCATGGAACATCCACAGAAGATGATCAAGCCCTAGAAGTGTTTGTCAGTAATGGCTGATCATTGGGATCCTTTCCAGCCTCTTGGTTGCATTGATATGGATACAACTTGGAGAAGAAAAGTTTAGCAACCACTTACATGTATACAGTGCCTTGTAATTCTCAAAGCAACTTACCAGCTCTTAGGTTGCATGCTACCCTTAAACAGCAAAGTGGGAAAAAGTACCCTGATCACTACTTGAAAGAGAAGAAAATGGCCTTCCCAAGAAGAATAAGAGACTTGCCCAAGATCATAAAGCTAGGAAATAAAAGAAGTGAAAGCAGAATTGGAATCTTGTCTTCCAGATGCTGACTGTGTTTCTTTCTTTCAGTATCACTTTGGAATCCTTACTATTTTATTCTGCCAACTCCCAAGGTTTTGGGGGTTCTGCAGTAGTTTTTGGCAGTATACAGTCTTGTACATGCACACATTTGCTTTTCTCCCTTGGGGACCATTCACTTCTGGGACTGTTTACCTGGTTAGACAAAGAGAGCATAGAGAGCATTGGAGAGGGAAGTTTGGCCATCAGAGGCCACGATGTGAGTTAAATACATGAGTTCCTATGTAGGCAGAGCATCCTGAGCCCACAGCTCCTGCTACAAGAAGTGCTTTCAGTCAATTCAAAATTCTACCTCTGCAGAAGGATAATTGCTCACAGCTGGATAATGAAGTCACATCTGTGCTCTGCAGCTAGCTGAAGCCACCCCATTTCTCTGTATCTGATCTTAATTGTACAGTTATTTCAAAATTGCATGCAAATATAAAGAGAGGGAAGTTAGAAAAGAAAGTTCCATCTCAAAACTCATTGTGGCTTCCAGATGTGAGGCATTGCTTAAAGGTCAGTGTTGATTCAATACTTAAATTATTAAACCATTACATGAGTGCTCACTTCGACAGCACATACACTAAAACTGGAAAGATATAGGGAATTTCTTCTACAAGGAGACATTCTTCTACCTTTCATCCTTACCTGAAATTTCTGTCTTCAAATTTCAGTATCGAGGATGGTAGAAGCCAAATGGTTTTTCTTGTGTCCTAGGTTACTCCAGTTGAGCTTAGCACCATGAAGGTACCACAACTAAAGTCAAAGTCATGTATAAATTCCTGTCCCCCGAAGACCACCTGTATCTCTCACACTCACACAAAGTCACAAACATTTGGGAGCATGACAAGAGCAAGAATGATGGACTAGGAGATTTCATCACTTGTACCTCCAGATAAATCAACATCTCTGTACTGATGAGAATAGCTCTGAGAGAGCTCTGCAATACAATGCAGGAGATACAGCAACTTAGTGGAGCCCACAAATCAATGATGGTCACATAGACAAGCGGAGGCAGCAGTTTACCTGTGTCAGCCCATCCCCTGGTTCTGTATGACTTACTGCCCAAAGGGACCCCCTCAGCTGTGACCTTGGGAGGAAATGGACAGCAGAAGGACCCCAGCAGCATTCACCAAGGCCAAGCAGCTGCTGTGGCTGTCAGGGACACCCAAGGCTTTTGCTTCAGTCTTTGTCCATGCTAATCTCAGCAGATGGAGCTGCCCAGAATCCATGCCACCGAGCCTCCCAGAGCAGGAGCAAAGGCTGCGACTCCAGCTACACCGGCCCTGGCCCAGCCACAGTTTTCTGGCTAAGGAATGCTTACCCTCCCAACTGACGGAGGACCAAAACTGTTAATAAAGTCAGAATGAGGCCCTGGCTGGTGTGGCTCAATGGACAGAGCACCGGCCTGCGAACCCAAGTGTTGCTGATTCGATTCCCAGCCAGGGTACATAACCAGGTTGCAAGCCAGGTCTCCAGCCAGGTCCCCAGCTGGAATCAGGTGAAAGGCAATCATACATTGATGTTTTTCTCTCTTTTTTCTTTCCTCCCTTTCCCTCTCTCTGAAAATAATGAATAAAATCCTCAAAAAAAAAAAAAAAAAAAGAGTCAGAAAGGAGGCATGAACACCCCATACCATCAGTGGTTAAGTATGAAGTAAATGGACATTAATGGGATTCAGGCAAAAGTTTTAATACGGTACTACCCAAGGTGGTACAGGCCAAAAAGACCTGCTACTTACCCCCCTGGATTAAAAAGCCCCCAAATAAATCTGCTTTATTTATCCTGGTCTGGAGACATTTTGAAAACCAGTATTTAAGGATTATAATGAGAAATCTGACCTGCAATTATTTTGAGCAATGGTTAGAGAAATGAATCAAGATGAAGGATGACAAATGGACCAGGGTCCCTTGACTCAACCACTCTCTTGGGACCCAAAACCTTTGCATCAGAGTGTGTACAATGCCACGAGGTGAACAAAAGAAGCTTCTGGATGCCTTGATATGGGAGCCCCATGAACTGTGGTATCAAAATCCACTGGTGAAACCCTGGTGTGGACTAAATTAGTTTGAGGGAACATAAAGGTTGTTCTCCCCAGGAAAGGGTTGATGGGATTATGAAAGTTAAAATGTTTGAACAGTCTTATGCAAATAACTTGTGCCTTCTTTACCTGAATGGTTTATGGGAAAAGGCATTCTGCCTGGCTAAGGAATGTTTACCCTTCCAAGTGTTATAAAACTAAAACTGTTAATAAAGTCAGAATAGAGGCCATGGTGAAGAAAAAGAAAATAATAAAAATAAATCATTATATGATGCATGGAGCGCATCATATAATATATATATATTTCAGCTAACATTAAAAAAAATAAGTACGAATTATTCAAAAGAAAATTAAACATCCTTTCCTGAACTCTCATCAGTCAGTCAACTTATCTCCATTGCATCAGATTTCTTTCTTTATCTGGTTTGTCAAGCATTCCATCATCACAGTCATTTGCAGCATAAGAAGGTGAATCAACAGTGCTTGACACAGAGCACTTATTTGTGTCCCGAAGAAGAATGAAGTTTACTTGCCATTGCCTTGCCATTGACACTCCCCTTTGCAAGTTATCTTGCAGCTTTTCTCCTACCGTGCTACTCCTCTGCTTCATGGCCTTTAATGTTTCTCCTCTGCCTGTGGCAGAAAATCTAAACATCTTAGAATAGCGTTCAAACCCTTCCTCCATGTCTGAAGGGGGTTGGTGGTTTGCCGCACCACCCATCAAATCTAAACATCTTAGAATAGCATTCAAAACCTTCCTCCATGTCTGCAAGGGGTGAGTGGTTTGCCGCACAACCCATCAGTGAAGCACAAATATCAACCCAGATGGGGTGGATTCTAAAGCCTTAATTCCTCATTTTTTACTTACATAGCCTCTCAGGCAGTCTATGCTTAGTCAATCCAAAAATGCTTTACCAAAATAAGATCCTCACTACTTAAAATAGAAGAGACTATAGAAAATAATTAGGGGGTCTTTTTCTTCTCAGCCGTAATGCGGGATCTGTATGCTTTTTCTTTCCTTGCGTTTGTGTTTGTGACACGCATGCACTGGGCAGAACCGGGTGGTTGTAACATTATAATATGATAATAATATGCCTCATTACTTGAGCAGTGGAAGAATTATTTAAAAAATAAATATAGGAAATCAGGGCTCTAAATCATTGGCTCAGCACAGCCCTGGAAAAAGGTTCTATTTTCATAAGTTGAAAACAAGTCCAAACTTCAATAGATCAATTGTAGGTTTAACAATGTTGCCTTTATTCGCTGTCTGTCAACAACGTGGAGAAGGTGGGAATAATTCTAATCATTAGTTATATCTGACACAACCTCCATCCTACATTTCATCAACAGAAGGTCTATGATGAGGTGTGCTCTGGTGGTTTGGAAACATTTCAAAGGAAAACGAAGACTTGTGGGGTAACTTGAAAGGCAAGGGAGGGAGTTGTCTGTCAGCTCCAAATGCATCGGAGAGGAGGCTTGCGTGAAAGGGCTCGTTCAGCCTGACAGGTACTAGGGGTAGCCTTTCTGCTATGCGATGCTTCTGATCGCTGGCTGACAAACTTTTCTTTTTATGTCTGCTGAAATTTTGTAAGACTTCTTCCATGTTGTGATTTACCACTGGGTTAGGTTTCCCCCACCTGCAGGCCTGTGCAGTCCCTGCACTGTGTTACCCGTGAGGGGCGATGTTTTCATAGCACCAGGTCAAGAAAGCTAGAGAAAGGGAAAGTCTCCTTCTGCTTTCTAGATGGGATGGTTATGAGAAAGCAAGAGGCCCTGGCTGGTAGCACAGTGGGTAAGGTGCCGGCCTGCGAACCCAAAGGTTGCTGGTTCGATTCCCAGTCAGGGCACATAACCAGGTTGCCAGCCAGGTCTCCAGCCAGATCTATGGCTGGGGGCAGATGAAAGGCAGGTGACTAACCATACACTGATGTCTCTGTCCTTCTCTGCCTCTGTCCCTTCTCCTCTGTCTGGAAATGATAACTAAAATACTTAAAATGAAAAAAGAAAGAAAGAAAGAAAGAGAAGTTCAATAGCCCATACGCCAGTCACCAAAGCTAAATAAATGAGGACTTTTGTATCAGTGAATTTTGCAGATAAATTAAAAAAAAAAAAAAGAGCTGCAAACCTGCTTTCTTGAGTAGAGTATAAACAGCCTCATTTAACATTTTCTTGACTAATTGATACCATTCTTAGGAACTTCAATGACTATGTTGTCTTACGTGGAAAACAAAATAGATATAAATGATTAATTGATTACTTCTATTGTCAAGTCACTGGGCTAATGCTGGAGGTTAGATGGGGAATAAGGTGGACCTAACCTCTAACCCCTAAGATAGGGAAAACATTTGGTCAAATTTTAGTCTGCAAAGCTTTCTATGTTTTCCTGTTGTTGTTTTTTCTTTTTTTTCCATTGACATTTGTGTTTAAGAAATCTCATTTATTTAAACAGCAGAAAAGAAAGAAGGAAAAAGCAGAGGAAAGAGAGACAGTGGGGAAGGAAGGCAGGAAGGAAGGGAGGGACAATTGACTCTATTCTGCGCCAAGCATAACCTGGGGATACATAACAGTGCAACAGCAAGCAAGACATTGAGTCCTTCTCTGACCCTTTAGGGAGAGATGGTAACTTATTAATCATCTTTAATTCTGTATTCCCAGTATCAGCCTTGTACCTAGAACAGTCACTGAATGTGTGTCAGCTGAGTGACTGATGTGGTCCTTGAATAAGTAATTATAAATGGGTATGTGAAAATGTATTAGACAAGTTGGTTTGAAACACATCCCAAATCAGAGACAAATCCCAAACCATTTCTTTACTTTAGAGTCTTTATGGAATCAAGTCTTACCTCTCTTACAAACAGTTCCATCTAAGCCACAGGTAGCAAACACAAGGCCCACGGGCTGATCCCGGCCCCCCACCTTGTGTTATCCAGCCTGGCACCTTCAGCCCGGCACCTTGTTTCTACCCAGCTCACTTAACTGTTAAGTAGTAGTTACATTTATACAATCACATTTTGCATAAAATTACATTTGGCCCTTTGAAGGCCACCACAAGGCCAATGGGGTCCCCGGTGAAAATGAGTTTGACACCCCTACTCTAAGTAAATGAAGAAAGTAAGAAAGTTTCTAAATGGTGTTTTTAGTACAGCTTTGATAAATTAAACATAAGAATTAAGTGTACAGTGAAAATATTTTTGCCTTTCTTAGGGAGAGGTGGTTGCAAAGTTGGTTGCAGAAATAAATTGGGAAATGGAAAGTATAAGCCAGTTTTAATTTACTTTTCTAGTCACAGAATTGAGGCACTGAAACAGGATTGCTCACTGTGCTATGTGCCTGAAACTAATACAAAATAATTTAAGGGGAAGGAACTACGCAAAGAACATTATGAATGACATTAAAAATTGTAAATAAAAAAGGAAACAGGATTGTTTGCTACCTTTGAATAGACATCAGATGTAGCATATAACTTGGCAAAGAAATGCAGAACAAAGTAAAATAATGGTAAGTGCTGGTTAAGTTATGGTATAATAGAATGCTTCTAACAGGGGGATTGAGTCTGTCCTATGTTGATGCTTGCAAATGTATCTTTATTTCATATGTACATGTATTTTAATTATTTTAACAATTTGCTCATTCATCATAAGTAAGACTAATTGAAGCCATGGATTATCAGTCACCCAATGCAACTCACAGCTCTGGTAATTTTCTCAGACACCTAGAAACAGTACATGAATTTCATCATCCAGCAGAGGGACACTCGTCAATGATTCTGATTAATTTAATGCTGATTTGGGTAGTGTTTAGTGAGTTCCACTTCCTTAGTTACTGAACCAAGCACTTTACAGTCATGAAAAGGTAGGCTTCTTAGCTGGAGACACCTTTCCAGAGTAGGAAGTACATTGTATCTTCAAAAATTAATCCCAATCCAAACATAGTTACTTGCCACTTAAAAAATACATTAAAATGCTATTACCAGTCCCAAACAAGCTAGACCCAAAGAGGATCACACCAAGACACATAATTAAAATCCCAAAGATTAAGTAAAGATAAAGAGGGAATCTTCAAAGCAGCAAGAGAGAAAAAGAAAGTTACCTACAAAGGGGTACCTATAAGACTATAAGCTGATTTCTCAAAATAAACTTTGCAGGCAAGAATTATTCTAAGTGATGAAAAGTAAGGGCCAACAACCCAGATTACTGTATCCAGTGAAGCTATTGTTTAGAATGGAAGGGCAGATACAGTGCTTCCCAGACAAGGTAAAGCTAAAGGAATTCATCATCACCAAGGCATTGTTATAAGAAACATTAAAGTGCCAGATTTAGGAAGGAGAAGACCAAAACTATGAACAGTAGAATGACAATAAACTCAAAACTACCAATGATAGAATCTAAAAAGAAAAAACAAACTAAGCAGACAACCAGAGAAGGAACAGAATCATAGGTATGGAGAACATTTGGAGGGGTGTCAGCTGGGAGGGGAAGGAGAAGGGGGAGAAGGCACAGGGATTAAAAAGCATAGTTGGTGGGTGCAGAATAGACAGGGAAATGTTAAGAATAGTACAGGAAAGGGTAAAGCCAAAGAACTTACATGCATGACCCATGGACATGAACCTAGGGGGTTGGGACTGCAGGAGGGAGAAGGCATGCTGGGCAGAGGGAACCAAAGGGAAAAGAAATGGAGACAACTGTATTAGCATAATCAATAAAAATGAATAAATTAAAAAATGCTATTACTAGTAAATATATAGAAATTTCATCTAGATACTACTTTTCTATCGTGATCAGTTCCCATGATGGAAAGTTATACTGGAGGATTTGAGGACCATCCTGCTTGGGAAAGCATTCTACTTGTCCAAATGATACTTAAGAGCTTCTATTTTCTATAGCTGATTGTCAGGTATTGTCATTCTTAATCCAGATGTTCCGCATATCACAGGTATGGATATGCCTTGATACCGTTTCTTGAGAAAGCTATTTAAGTCCACATATAATTATTCACTCTGCAGGCCCCAGTGAATCTGCAATACCAGTCAGTCAAAAATTTCTCCCACTGTTGGCATCACTAAACACTTGAGAAAAGAGGGACCGTGAGCTCTTATGTAAGACTCTCCTCTTATTCTTTCTCATAGATCTATTAGCTTCCCAAGATGTTCTCATATGTAATAAAAGCATAACAAAGGCTTAAGAAAAAAATCAACATGACTGAGACCAACCACAGAAGTCATTTCCTAGCGATAAGGGCTGTACTTTGAGAAAGGAGAAGTGGGCATGCTTAGGATTACTAAAATCAGTACTATTTTAGAATGCAGACTATCTAAATGTACTGAGAAGTAAAACTGATAGTCTGAAATCTGTTGAGGTTATTTCCAATCCTGAGGGTTTTTCTTCAGATATGTCCCTGGATTTATGGAAGTTTTAAACTTCATACACTCGCAATTCATGGACATATGGATATAACTAACTGGTATGAATTTTCATCACATCCCTATTTGTGGAAAAGATGCTTGCTCTATATTGCCGTCCTCTCCTTTGCTTATGACAATTCTACATATCAAATGTCCCTCACTGTGGTATTGTGTTCAAAGACAGCCACCATCAAGCTGCTCCTTCTCTGTGTATGACACTTTCTCATTGAAAGAAGATGTCTGTCCTTCCA
This sequence comes from Noctilio leporinus, assembly GCA_004026585.1. Taxonomy (NCBI): domain Eukaryota; kingdom Metazoa; phylum Chordata; class Mammalia; order Chiroptera; family Noctilionidae; genus Noctilio; species Noctilio leporinus. Next base: position 136,313 of record PVIW01001650.1, on the reverse strand, counting down.
CCCTTTACAGTCTGGGTCTGATTGCTAAGAGGACTGGTACTTTCTGCTTCTTGCTTCCTGGGGTACCAAGCTGCCATACAGGGAGGTCAGGCTGCCCTGCTGTCAAGAGAGGCCCCAGTGGGAGCACAGAGACACCAGACATGTGAGTGAGGACCAAATGCGATGGCGAGGCCAGTGGAGCCTCCAAGTGCCATTTTACCACAAGTATACGAGACACCCCAAATGAGAAACACCCCACATGGCCCAGTTAGCACATTGGGTTGAGGGGTGGTTTGCTGTGTAGCAACAGACAACTGGTTCCAGTTCACATTCTTAATGAAATAGTTGAACACTAGTATGAGTGACGGAGCTATGAGACCAGGGTGAACCTCAGGGCCAGACTGGGAAGCATAAGATCAAGATTTCAACTACAAAAACATTTATAAGGGGCTTAAACTGGTGGGGTTCCTCCACATTTTTTTCCTCTTGTAAATCTAGAAACTTTCTTTTTATTGAAAATAATTTACTTCATCATGAACTAACATAACAGCTTTGCAAAACATCTGGAAACTAGAAACTAGAAGCAAGATAAACATTCCCTGTCCTTACATTATTGCAGTTAGTTATTTGGTAAGTTCCCACCAGGTTCCCCCTGGGTCATATAAATTATGCTCCACCTCATTAAAATTATAACCAGAGGTGGATCTAGCTTAGTGGTGCCTGAAACTTGTATAACTTAGGGGTGTGGGGAAATAAAACTCTTAGTTCAAGGAGGAATTAAAATAATATTACATTTTTTAAAAATAAAACTGTAACCATACAAAACTAAAAGCTTTCGAAGGCCCAATGTGAGAGAAGCCCTAAAATCTTCAGTTTCACTAGCTTCACGATAAATTACTGCTGACCATAATATATGTATACATTTATATCCTGTTATTTTCTCCTATTAATCCAAATAATATTCCATGTTGAAGTCTAGCCTTTATAACATGAGCTTTAAAGGTTGCACATTTTCCTTTCAAGTCAGTGTGTAGTCTAATCGCCCAAATGCACAGCGTTCAAACCTTAGAACTATTGACATTTTGGTTTAGGTAATTCTTTGTTGTGGGAGACTCTCCTGCGTTTTTTCCCAAGTGACTCACTCCTAGGGGGCAAAATTACCCCTCCCCTTGAAAGCCACTTTCCTAATAAATACCTTACTGAGATTACTTATTTTCTTTCTCTGCCATCACAAGTAAACATGTTTACATGAATATGATTTTATTTGATGTTTAGTTTTTTCCTAAGTTAAACTCTTCGAAATAGAATTATTATGTTAAAGAGACTGGCTTTTGATGTATACTGTCAACATTCTTTCTCCAAAAGGCCTACAGCGATCTGAAATACAGGGCAACACAGTTTACTGTAGATGTAGACATAGTTAATAAATCAGAATTTAATATTATAATTAATTATAAAAATAGTATATTTAAACTATTTAATATACTTAATATGCTTGAAGTTGTATATTTTGTATAATAAACTTCTACTATTGTCCGAGAATCTACCCTCCTAGGGAATGGTCAGCAAATAAATTCTGTATTGACTTTTCTTTTAAAATCTGAAAATTATATTTAGAAAAGAATTTCTCTATTTCCATTAACCCAGCAAAAGGACTTCAAGATACCATTCTAGTTTGTTGTTTTTCCTTACCATCTGCCTGGTTTAGCCCTTCACAGGGAAAAGTCGGTATTTAAATTCAGAGAGCAAATGGTAAAACTGTTTCAACATAACTGACTTCTGGAATGGGAAGACTTAGGCTTCCTTCCACTCTGGTTGTTTTGTGAATAGAAAAGACAGACCAGGTTTCCCAGTCTCTGTCTATACCTATCAAGGTGGATAATTAACTGCAGACCTCTTCTCCTTTGTCATCACTGAAAAAAAGCCCCACCATTCCTTCCCACCCAAAGATAACCAAAGATCTCTATTCGTAATGGGAATAGAATCTAAAAACTGGCTTTTTGCTCTAATATCTGCTGTGAACATCTCTTCCAAGGAAACATTTCAGTTCTGAACCTCTTTCACAGATGGTTGAAAAGATTGGCACCTGTGGCTTTACTCCAGCTCCACCGTGTTTGAGGGGTAGGACAGACCTCTGTCATCTGGCAACCCCAGCAAGCAATGCTCTCCAGGAGCCGGTGGGCTCCTCCCACAGGACTGCCTCCTCCTCACCGCTGGCAGCTCTGAGCACCTGGTCAAAGCTCTCCACTATCCCGGCTACCAGAAGGCAGGTTTGTACCTGCTGGAGGAATGCACACAGTGCAGGCCCCCAGAGAGCCGAAAGTGTCACACAAGGAATATTCCATGACAGTTCACCTTTACGTGTAATTTTTCTCAAAGTGATACAAAGCACATTTCTTCCTTTCATCCACCTGTCTGTCTCCCTTCTTTCTTTCTTTCCTTCTTCCTTCCTTCCTTCCTTGTTTCTTTCTCCAAGTCCCTTACTTCCCTTCCTCTCACCCATTTTTCATCTCCCCCTGAAGTGTTTTCACCAAATTTCATGAAAATGGAAATGTAACAGTAATTTAAGCTTAATCTATTCTTATCTTCACTCTCAAATTTCACAAATGATTTTACAACTTTATGCATTTGTTTAATGTGAATCTTCAGAATCAGTTAATATCAATCTACCACATTTACTTCCCCAACATGTACCATGTCCCCGATAAAAGTTGACATTCATATGGAGTGCTTATGGCAGGGACATGAAAAACAAAGGCAGGAACATGAGAACCCCTCTAGTAACTCCCTAGGAAGTTTGGGGAGGTTGGTGTGAAATGGCCACAGGTCTGGAAGGCATTGCTTCCTTACCAGCTGCCTAGCAACCAAAATGTGTACGTGACCTGGCTTTTAACGACAATATTATGCAGGGCCTGTGTACTTAGTAACTGATACAACTGCTTTGTTGCTGAAGGATCTGATATCACCAAGAGCTCAGAAGAAATCAATAGGTTTCTAATTTAAATGCCCATTTTATGTTATGTTGATATAAATGCACTCAAAATTCAGGTCACATAGAATTAGTTCATAAGTGTCATAATTAAGACACTTTCTAGACTAAGATAGGAAACAAAATACTGACGTCCTAAAGAAGGTAACAAGTCTTGCTATATCCCAACTATTTTATTAATTGGGCTTTGGGTGGTGGGTGAAGGAGAGCTCCGTAGATCAGATTTCACCATTAAACTCATATTATTTTTATATTACTGTATTTATTATCATTCATTTCTGGTTTTTAAAATATAGTAAAGTGAAATGAAACTTTCATTTGTTTGTAAAAGTTACAAAACAAAATAACTTACACTTTAACAAATTCATGGGTCCTAAAATATTGAATAAATGGGGACAATTTTGTTTTTGATATACTATTATCACATTTTCAAGATCTACACTTTTTAATCTGTAAGAATTTACAAAATCTTGGTGAACTATTTTTTCTATCATCTTTCCCTTCCACTCACAATATCCAGGGTGGTCAATATTACTTTTTAAAAAACATAAGGGGGGAAGACATACAGGTAGAAGAAATATTGTTGAAATTTTATGAGTGTTAATTTCTATAAGTACCACATATCATACAAAGTAGATAATTACAAACACAGAACATTGACTTAATTTACTAGCAGGGGTTGTTTTAGGTATGAGGAATATATTTACATATTAACTTTAATGTCACATTTCAATAGCAACCATTACATCTTGCCATTTTTGTTCAAAAAGTAAATTTCATTTATCTAGTTAGCTCAACTGAGAATCAAAACACTATAAAACATGCATCCACCTTATTAACCCATTTCTCTGGAGACATAAGTACTGAAATTATAACTTAGCATAATGTTTATCTCCATAATTTGATGACTTATACAGAGCAAAGAGTCCTTTTTTACATGGGTTTAAATAACTGCTAATAATGTGCAAACTCTGTTGAAACTTTCATTTTCATTCATTATTGGCACATTCTTCTTTAGACAAAAGATCATGGCCCTATCTTCCTAAAGTCTTTATTTCACGTTTCTGACTTGGGCCCTTCAGTATGTCATCATATCAGGGCCCAGTTTTCCTTTTCATTACGGAAGGTTATCTAATCAAAAAGCCCCATTTTGTATGAACAGACAAGTCAGTGGAATAGGATAGGAAGTCCACAAGAAAACAAAAAATACAATAATTTCTCATATAATAAAAATGATATAACATAGGTAATGAGAAAGATGAATGATCAATAAAAACTATTGGGGAAAAAATGTTGGATCCTTGTCTCACACGTTTTATTTTATTTTTTAATATTTTATTTTGATACAAAATAAACCCAGTGTTTGAATAGAAAAGCTGAAAACATTAGTTATAATAATAATTAGCAAATAAGACTTATGTAATTGATGGATTGAACAGTAAAGACATAGAATGGTTGTAAAGTACAATCTACAATGTTGATTTGGTGGAGAATACATATATATTCAAACACATGTGAGCATTTATAAAACTTAATGACATCTTGACAGTAAAGCTAACACGTTCTTTGACTACAATGCAATTTAATTGAAATAAGTAACAAAAATTGCAAGAAATATCCCATGTTTTTTATAGATATAAATATAAAAACACACTTCTAAACAACTCATGGGTCAAAGCAGAAATTATAACGGAAATAAGACTATATTAAGAAATGAATTATGGTACGCATACTATGCATCGAAATTTGTTAGATGAAGTTAAAATCATATCTTAGAAGAAATTAAACAGTCTATTTACACAGAGAATAAGATAGGTTTGAAATTAAAGAATGCTGCGCTCCATTTAGAAATTGAAAAAATATAACTTAAAAGTACCTAAGTTATGTCCTTATGGGACATTTTATGAGTCAATTAGAAAAAATTACAAACCACCCAGTATAAATAAAAGGAATGGGCAAAATACTAAAGAGATAGTTCAGAGAAGTGATGCCTGAATAAACATGTGAAAAGGCGATCAATTTTATAAGTATACTCATATGTAACATGCATATTTAATCACAGTGAGATATGATTTCACACTCACTGGATGAGAAGCTTGGTATAGAAAGGATGTGGACCAATAACAACCCTCACCCACTCCTGATGGTCAAATCAATTAGACCACATGTTTGGAAAATGTTAATAATTATGTAGCTAGGTTGAAAATACTCATAGCAAACAGTGCAGAAATTTGAGTCCTAGCTATATGGTAAGAATTATAGAACTTTTGAAAATTTGGAAGACATTGACAATATTCCTAGCAATATTGTTTCAAAAAGTAAAAAAAAAAAAAAAAAGTTGATTGGTACACCAATCTACCGCTAAAATGGATAAATGAATTGCAATGTGTTTCTAAAATGGCACATCACACAAAGGACAATGAAAGAACTACTGTTCTATGCATCAACATGGATAATCTCAAAAATGTAATGTTCTGAGGAAGAAGCACATTATAGAAAAATGTATACTGTATGGTTGTATTTACATTTATATAAATCATATGCTATTTAGGAATCTATAAACTTATAGATAATTGTGCTATTTAGGAATATATAAGAAGTGGCAAAAGCCTAAAGTGAAAAGGGGGATCAGAAATAAAAATTTAGTATAGTGCTTACTCATGTTGGAGATGGAAGTACCAGGGATGTGTTTTGGGAAGGGCCTGCATGGAGTATCTAAAACTCTGGTGACATCCTTTGTTACCATAAACTTGCTCTACAGAGAGCAAGTTGACATTACTTACTAAAACTGCCAAGGCACATACCCTTATAAGAATGAATATACATTCATAATAATGTGTAACCAAGGTTATTCACAGCAGAACAGGTTTTAATAATAAAATACTGGAAACATTCTAAATTCTATCACTAAGGGATTGGTAGATTAAGTTATGGCTCATCCATGCAATGGAATTGAATGGAGCTATACAAAAGATTGCTGAAGTTGCTTATGAATACAGGAAGACCTCAAAGACAAAGTTAAATATTTGTGTACTATATGTCTACATTCGTATAAAGATAGGATGAAAAATATATATTTAAATATGTATGTAAATTCAAAATAATATATTTTAAAGTACATGCAAAATTAAGATCATTGTTAGAGAAGAATTACACAGGGTGGATGGGAGACAGTTAAGAGGGAGCTTTCTTTCGCTATTATTTTATACATTTTTAAACTATATGTTATTTTATTTTGTTATTCAATTACAGTGGTCTCAATTATCTCATTGCCCTCCCCTGCCTCCCTCCTCCTGCTCCCACAGTCAATCCCCACCCTGTTTTCATGTCTATGGGCCCTTTACATTTGTTCCTTAACTAGACCCTTCTCCTTTTTTTCCCCATTATCTACCTGCCTCCTCCTCTCTCATCACTGTCAATTTATTCTTTATTTCCATGTCTCCGGTTCTATTTTGCTTGTTTGTTTGTCTTGTTCATTAAGTTCCACTTCTCCTACCCTCAGTGACAGAATGGGTGGAAATGGAGACTATTATGCTAAGTGAAATAAGCCATTGCGAAAGACAACAGCCGTTTTATACCTTTTCTATGTTGAACTATATGAAAACATGACTCTAGGGAAGGGAACTGGAGGAAGGTGTCAAAGACAGATTTCATCATTCTTTATTTGTTCCTCTTGGGTTCTGCATTTGCAATACAATGTTTATATTAGCTACTGATAAAACAAACAAAATGACACTAAAACAATAAACAACACAACCATCCACTTCCTATTTAGGATTCTGTCAAAAGACTAAACTGAGGATCTGTCAATGCCTAATGGAATGCCACTGAAAGGCACTTCCTTAAAGAAGTGAAACTTTTCTTTATTTGTAAAAACATACCACAAGAAGTAATAGGGCTATTTTAAACCCCTACTAATGTTCTACGGGCATATGTTGGAAGCCCTGGGGAGAAGCCTTGCTGTTCACACACTCTAGATGGAGGAGGAGTAAACTACATTTACAATAACATGGGCGAAAATTAAATTTTTCTTTTTCTGATTAAGATATAAAACTTAATGACAGGAAGAACACAGAAGGGCATTTTTGCACATATTTTAATCATTTGGAAAATAATTAAATACGATCATGAAATTTCTACAGGTTTTTAAAATTTCTTGATGAGAACACAATTCAAAATTTGTCATGAACACTTCTTGAAATGGAATGAGAACAAACAAGTAAAATATTCAGTAGACACATCAAATGTGTGTGCTTGAGTTATGCTAAACATCTGACATTGAAGAGACTGGAAGTGCAAATCACACACACACCCACAATGTGAACTGTGGAAGCATCATATCTTTAGCAGTTTCCCCTCAGGGTTTCTTATCTCATAGTGTTTGCTTTTTTAGTATGATGCAGCAAATATCCTTTCAATCTTTCTGGGAATTATCATGGCCCTTTTAATCTCTTTTTTTCTCATTAAGGAGACTGAAAATTAAATACATACAATCTAATCTCAGCTGTGTGTCTTTGGACAAGACACACAACCTCTCTGGGCTTTAATATTATTTTGTGTAGAAGCTACTGTCCATTCCAAGCCTGTCATTCTATAATACCAGAGTCAATGTCTGTCTTTTGGGATTCCTGCAGCCCTCATTAGACTCATTTTCAAATGGACACAAACTAGAATGGTATTTCTTTGAATCTTTCTTACAGAATGCTATCAGCTACAATGGTTAAATAAATAAGGCTTCACCTTCTTTTACACAAGTATGAAAATATATAGGTCCTGGCATTGGTTCACTAGCTCCACAAGCTTAGGACTGATATCTACAGTTCTACTGGGCAGACCCTTGAGGTCACTTGATGGCTCCTGAAGATGTTGCCAAACAGAGGAAAGACTATGTCCATCACCTGGCAATTCCCCACCTTCCTAACAGAAGCAACCAGTCCTCCAATACCTATCACCACAGACTGATTTTGCCTTTTCAAGAAACTCATACAAATGGAATCACACAATATGTAATCTTTTACGTCTGGCTTGGTTCAGTCAACATTTTTTCCCCCAAAATTTCATTCATGTTGTCATTGTTATAATACTTGTTGTAATAAGTATTATTGCATTCTTATGACTACAACACTATTTCTTTACCCATTCTCCTATTAATGGATGTTTGATTTGTTTCCAACTTGGGGCTGTTATAAATAAAGCTGCTATGTATGAACATTCATGTATAGATCTTTGAGTGAACCCATATATCTTCATTTAATTAAGTAAAAATCCAGAGATTGAATTGCTGGGTCATATGGCTAATGTATGTAACTTTCTAAAACACTGCTAAGGAGTCTTCTAGGATGGCTGCACCATTTTTGCATAGTTATTTTTGATGACTGCATAATTCTGGAATTGATGCATCATTATTTATGTATTTTTTGCAGATTATTGCAAATTTAATTTATATTGTTTTAATGTTGGTTTTTAAAATAATAAAAAATGCTACAATAAACACCTTCATGCAAATGATTTTTTTTTCTTCATTTTTTTTTATTGTTGTTATATTACATCCATCGCCTTTTTGCTCCCCTCCATCCCCCACCCCGCAAATGATTTTATCTGTTACTGAAACATTTCTGCTGTTGGAATATTACTTGAGGTAATAGGGGCAGAGTTACTGAGTATTGTTATAACTTCTTTTTTCTAAAGATTTTATTTATTCATTTTTTAGAGAAGAGAAGGGAGGGAGAAAGAGTGGGTGTGAAACATCAATGTGTGGTTGCCCTTGGCCTGCAACCCAGGCATGTGCCCTGGCCGGAAATTGAAACTCGACCCCTCAGTTTGCAGGCCAGTGCTCAATCCACCAAGCCACATGGGCCAGGGCTCATAACTTCTTAATTTCCCAAACGTCTCTCATAGTTTATACTTCCTCAATAACTTTGAAACAATTAAGTACTAGCTATTATGTGTACAGTAGCTCAAGGAACTTTTACATATGTAAAACTCAAGAGCTATGGCCTAGATCAAGGAAAAGGACATTTTCAGCACATTCTGAACCCTCATCCCTCTCACAGACTATATTACACCTCATAGAGGAGCCTACTCTTCTGATCCCAAAATGATTGTGTTTCTGTTTACAGTTCACTGAAACGGAATCACATGGTTTACACTGATTTTTCTCATATGCAAGGTTTAAAAGACAAAATAGAGCTTTCATTCAAGTCCAGTTGTAATTTTTTTATATGGATGGAACATTTAATAAAAACAATGGTCACCATTTCTTGAGCCCAGGAATCCACACCAGGTGCCACCAAAAGAATTCACATCCGTGATCTCATTTGATATTTTAACAACCCAATAAGAAAGATATAACTGTACCCATTTTCTGGAGAATAAATCTGAGGCTAAGAGTTAAAATCAGTTTGCCTAGTCTCACAAGGCTAGTAAATGACTCAGCGAGAATGCACATCCAGCTGTGTCTGACATCACAGTACATGCTTTACCTATTACTGGACATGAGTATTTTAGAATTGCAAATGCTCAATCACCAGATAGAATACCTAAAAAAGCATCAGAGGATGCTTGTACTGGCCCTGCTTCTCTCTTCCCTCTAATAAAAGCTAATGGCAAGCTGCTGGAGTGGAAGTATCAAAAAGCCAACCTGATGACAGATGTAATTGTCAGGCATGATTTTTCTGAATCAACCAGGTTCTTCAGTCATTATCAGCTTTACTAGAAAATTGAAACGATAGGTGTACATTCATGCTGCAGCTCATAGCTGGCCATGTTACTACTAATTGAGGTTACTGTTTTCATAAAATAAAATTACCCCCAGGACATCAGTATACAAAATTATATATAATGTGGCCCTGGCTGGTGGCACAGTGGGTAAGGTACCAGCCTATGAACCCAAAGGTTGCTGGTTCCATTTCCAGCCAGGGCACATAAACAGGTTGCAAGTCAGGTCTCCAGCCAGGGCTATAGCTGGAGGCAGCTGAAAGGCTCTCTCTAAAAAAATAATAAATAAAATCTTTAAAAAATTATATAGAATGTAATGAATTAAGTAAGCAACATGGGAAAAACAGCATGGAATCAAAAAGCCCACTGTGAGTCAAGATAACTCTTACACTGAACATTTTACATTTTACCATGTTGGAAGACAGTAAAGTTGTTCACTGACAATGAAAAAATAATAGAAAGGTAAATCAAAGCTGGGGCATACATCTGAAGGTGGCTGGAAGCACAGAGCACCATTTCATCCAAGTGATTTTCTAATTCAACTAGGAAGAAGATAGTAATTTTTGTAATGGACTGGAAATTACAAGCAGGCTTTTGCATTACAGAAACAGTTCCAGCTAAAAAAAAAATCAAAGAAAGATTTTAGGATACATATGATTAAAATGCATGTATCTGGGGAACTTGTCATCATCAAAGGAAATGATGGAGTCGGTACTTGGATAAAATTTTAGAGGTCTCTGTGACAACTTCATTTATAGGAATGAATGTAGGAACCCAACTGCGTTTTTTAAGTAAATTCCTTTGAAAAACTTTTGGAGTATAAAAGAGGTAAAATTGTATATTGTATGTGCATAAGTCATAAGTACAGAAGCGAATGAAGTTCCACAAAGTTACACCAGGCAACCTCCGCCCACAGTATGATACAGAACATATGACTGTCCAGCAGCGATCCAATTTGCCCCATCATTGTTATTACCCCTCTCCAATATTCATCACTATTCCACCTTTCACCTTAAAGATAAACATTCATAGTAATGCAAGACTTCAGTACGGATACTGATGCTTTAGGGAAAAAAATAATGAAAATTATTATCCAATCTCAATTAGCATTTGAGGAGTTGAACAAGTGTTGTAACAATTTAACATAGTTACAGTAAGAAAAAGTTGACAACCCCCTTCCCCCATGCAAAAAGTTCATTTTCCCTCATTTCTTCTTGACCTTTTTTTCTTTTTAAGTAAGCTTCATTTAATTTGGCTGTTATGGACAACACTGAGTTGATTTTTCTTTCAAATTTTTTTATCATATGATAGCAACAACACAACTGACTGTTGGTAAGACATGAAAATTGAGTTAGTTTTTCCAGCATCTATAAGGAGTGATTTCCCTGAGGTCTGCTTTTCAAGATCTCCTGGTGCCCACAGGCATAGCCCAATCAGTTAGACTTGGAATGAACTGTGTCCCTTCGGTTCAGTTTTCTAGTGTGAAATTAACCAGCCTAATTGAGACTGATTAACTGAATTTGACCTGATCAAAATTATAATCAAATTAACCAGAATATTATCATGCAAATATTTCTACCAAAAATAAATGCAAATCTTGAAAATGCTTAAGAATACATAACACTAATTACAGTCAAATAACATGCATTTCTGCTGAGATTAAGCTTTTCTGTAATGGGCTCCTTTTTTTCCTATCTGCATATGGGTTAACAGGATACTTTAAAATGAATTTATGTCCCTCTCTCCGTTGCCCAAACTTCCTATGATTGTTTTTCCTTTACATAAATGTTTTGTTTGTTGGTGTTTGTTTGTTTTGTTTTTGTCAGCTGCTTCCTTCCAGACTGGACTAGAAGGCTTTATAAAAAGCAACAGCAGGGATTATAGAATGCTAATCATGATTTTCTTTTCAATGTTCTTGTTTATATATTTATTTTTCTGAAAGCAAGTGGTTGAACATTTAACCTCTGCTCATACTTCAAATACTCAGTGCGAGGCAACGCTACCCTGTACGTGGATGATCTCGTCAAATATTCTCAGCAAGCCCCAAAGACACACACGGTGGCACTCTGCAAGGGGGTGTGACAATGTTCCCCGTTCTGGCAGTAAAACATCCTGTGCCCCCTTCCTCCTCTATATCCCATCCCTAACAGGGAAGAGTCAAGCTACTTCTAGAAAAAAATGGAGACGTTGTGAATTACTCTGATAGTATTTTTGGACGCTCTCTGAACATCTTTTAACAAATCTTACAAATCACTGTTCACTTATGTCGAATACCCAACTCTGGTTTGTAAACAGTGCTCCCCAAAAGTTTTACGATGTCACTATATTTTTATCATTTAAGTAGACCATGCAGTGTGACACTAGTTTTATTTCTTAATTGCATCTTCTGCTCCATTTAACTTTACCCAACCGGATTTATAAATATTTAATCAGATCGTTGCTGCCTTCTTAAAAAAGAAAAAGAAACTCTGGCTGCTATTATGCTTGGCCAAACATGACCTTGAAAAGACAAAGCCACACTTCCAATGTTAACTGTCATCCTGATTTGCATTTAGGAAAAGGAAAAGTGCCATAATTGATTAGCAAAATTGAGTTGTTAAAAAAAAGCTGAGTCAGGCTTAGGTAGCTTGGGGCCACTTTTTTTTTTTTTTAAAGCATTATTCCCGTCCTTCCCATAAAACTCTAGAGATTAATTGTTCCCACAACTCACTAAATTTTCCAAATTGCCACAATTACAAAGTTCTATTTAAATATTTGTTTTTCTTTAAACATCTTCTCCAATATTAGATTATAGAATATTACAGTTGTGACTATAGAGTATACGAATGCAACAATCTTTCTACTTTGGGGATAGGAGGCTTTTGACATTGAAATGAATGAAGATTTTTTTTTTTTGGCTTTTCTATGTTTGTTTTGCTGCCGTTGTCATGTTTCTTTTTCAACTTTTAAGGGAACATGGAAATGTATATGGGAAGTTTTGGGGTTTTCTTTTCGTATTTTAAAATCAACTAATTAAATAGTGGAAAAGCTTGAGTAGGAACACTGCCCTGCCTGAGTTCATGTACACATGCTGGCCCCTGGGCAGGAGAGGCCACAGGGAAAGTATTCAGAAGCCTCTGAATTGCTTCCTCTGGGCACCATTGGGCATCTGTCAGCCACTAGGATCTCCAGGTCTCACCACAGACTTTCATAATGAACCAGCATCTCCTACCTGCTCCTCAGTCCCTGTTAATCTAAAAGTCACCTTGATCCCCTTGGTGCTGAATAAATTTCATATGTTCCTTTCAGTACACCTAAAACAGCGGTTGACTGAAAAGATGTTCACGGACACCATCTCGTACCCAAACATTTGCTCCAGCTCACACCTTTCCGACTTCCAGTGAAGTCCTTTTACTGTTCCATTCCATTAATTGATGACCCTGTGTTTTCCTTTCCTTTGGTCCTTATTTTGGTCTTTGGGGTGGTATTCATACGTACATTTTAGTAGCATTAGGATCCCTTACAAAGCTTCCTCTTGACTCTTATTCCTGTTCCACAGACACTTATCTTTTTCTTGAATCCTCACAAACTCAGGAGCTTCCTGGGCCTTATCCAGCCTCTTCCCCATCATGTCTGGATGGCCTGGACTGGTGCTCAGCACAGAGCAGGCTCTTGGACATGTCTGCTATCAGTACATCACACTGGACCATCTCCTTTTGGTAGAGGATGGTGAGAATCTACAGTGACGCATCCTGAACTGCTTATTCCGTTGAGGATCATCAACCATCTGTGGCCAACAGCCATTTAGTAACGTGGTTTGACTATTTCAGCCATTTTGACTAAAATACCAGTTTAATTCAGCCATACTTTACCTTGAGACTTTCTCATTTGAGAAGCAGAGGCACGTCCTGACTTTCTTGCCACTGTAGATACGTGTCAAACAAACACAGGGGTGGGCAAAAGTAGATTTACAGTTGTTTGTATGGAAAAATAATCTAACAGGACCCTTTGCGGGGTCCTTCAGTTTTAATGGGCCCATTTTTTGCCCACCCCCCAAAAGGGAAATTTTTAATAACAGAGTTTGGTGAAAAGGAGAGGTATTTTGTTTATATAATGGTTATACAAATTTATACTAAAGGTGCAATTCTACCATTAAGTCCCACTTCCTTTTAAAACACCCAAAATATACTGTACAGTCCTGCCAGATCAGGGCAGTTTTAAAACAGACAAGCAAGAGGTACTGCGCTGTCTTTCAGAAACACAAAAGTTCACAGCATAGCATTTCCAGTCATAAATTCAAAGTTCCCGGCAGCTGCTATACTCAATGTGGGGAGGATCTTGCGCATACTCCTAACTCTTACACTGCCTGCAATTCCCTGTATCTGCACAAGCTGCCTGTCTCCTTTCCTCCCTTTGCCCCCCCCCCCCCTTTTTAAAATCCCCTTTGATGTAATGGGTAAAACTGTCCTGACCAATGAGAGAATTTTGTGCGACACTGTAACCCTTGGCATGATTATCCTCTGCATAAGGCCCCTCCTGTTTTCTTGACATGCAAAGGATAGGAACTAGGAACTAGTCTGCTGAGCCTCACCCCACCCCCCATTTCCAAACTGCGGAGTGGGGGCTATTGGCTTTCTCTCACTCTGTAACAATAATGCAATAATTAATAAATAATAATACAGGAACAAACTGTTTTACATACTCAAAACTATAAACCTAATTTTGCCCACCCCTGTATAAGCCTTCACTTAATATTCTTATCTTGATTATCTTCCTATATTTAGAATAATATACGGGCACCATTTTTTAAACCCTTTTTGTGGTCGAGAACATTTGTTTCCTAAACGTACTCATATCCTTATATTTATCATGGTAAAGAATATTTAACTCCTTGTTTTTAAATCACTTGTACTTAAAAAGGTATGGTCTCCTTTTCATACACAGAAGACCATCCATTTCATCGCTGCAAAATCACTTTCTTTATGTTGCCTTTTTCTGGTCCAAAGAAAAAGTCACTGCAGTTTGTTTTGACTGTGTGTATCCAGTAGAGCAGGAAGTATGGAGAATAAGAGAGTGGAAGAAGAAAAGCTTTAGTTTTCTTGGTCCATGAAAATGGCATCTGTCCTCCATGGTGGGACTCTGGGGGAAGAAAAGAGTCCACGGAGCAGCAGCAGAGCATGAGGACAGCACAGATGAAGTGGGTGTCTCAGAACCTGAGAGGTTCAGTTCCCTCACCAGACCCTGAGATAGGGATGCTTAGAAAGTGACTTATTGGGGTGGGGGGCTAGCAGGAGTAATCTTCAAGACCATAAGAAAAGAAGGATAGGGATGGATAAAAAGCCAAGAGAAGATGCAGGTTCAGATGTTGAATCGTCTTTATCTGGTCCCGAGAGGGGGCTCTGGAGTGTGAACTGCAATCTTAGACTGTGTCCAGCTGTGATGCAAGGGGGCTGGGTTTTCATACCCCAGGGTCAGATATTCTTTGCTGATAGGATTTAGGAAATGTGGGGGCAGTACAGGACTATCCACTAAGGCTGTAGAAGGCAAATCTAATTGCTCAAGGACAATCTTACATAGCTGTTTGCAAATTGAAACTAGCACTAGCACCTCGTAGAAGCTGGGTGATTCAGATTGGGTACCAACCACAGTTGCTACAATGGAGAAATCCTACATTAAAAAGAAGAAAAGGATGCATTTTGCAATTCTGAGCTTTGCTTGGTTTCTCTGTGGTTTAAATATACAATTTCACTTTTTGCTGTAGGTTTTTGTGTCTCCTCTTCCTTTTAGCAGTTGTTATTGTTGGCCCAGGGAGCATGAGTCTCCCAGCATCCCTTTATTTTCTTAATTCTACTGCAAGTGCCCTTGAATTAATATTGTAATTGCTCTGAGCTCTGCATTCTTCTCACCACTCCAATTTTTGATTGTTGGCTATATTAATTTTGTTTTTCTCAGCCTGTGGTTTAAAAAATTATATAAGTATAGTTTGTGTATAACATTATATTGGTTGTATGAGTTTCAGGTGTGAAATATAGTTATTCTACATTTTTATACCTTACCATGTGATTGATTCTACACAAATACTGACTCATTAATTTTAAGATACATTTTTAACATCTCAGAAATTAAAATGATATACCATAATAATAGGCAATTTTTCCCTTTAGTATTGTTTACATAAATAGGGGTGCCTTTTATAGTCAATAGCTTCTTAGCTTTGATAAAATACACACATACCTGGATATATAAAATATTTTAGGAAAATAGTATTTATTTGTATCTGTGTTTCAATGGTAAAATGCTGACTTGGAGGTAAACTTTCACAATGCAGCCCATGCTCAAGTACCAATCAATGTATTTGAATTTATACTCTACTGGAATGTATTGCATTCTATATATTACAACTTATTAGAAGGATTTAATTTATTAATATAGGAGACAGCGCCTTGAACCATGAGCACATAGTAGCTCCTTAACACATTTGCTTTTTTTCTTTCTCCTCCATCTCTTTCTTAAGTTTTAAGATGACTCTGTAGAATTCTACACATAAATTGGCACCCCACTAATTTTGTAAGTGAGGAGGGCCTACCTGAATTAATTCTGATGAAATTAATGGAAATTATTGAAGAAATAAAATTTTAAATTCAAGAAGAGTCATTAACTGAAGTTTATTGAAGCACTGTCTAGGGCTGGCCATTAAGACAGTACTCCTAATAAATGGATACAAATTGAATAGAGTAATTTATAATTAGCCTTTCTTTTTTGCACTTGAAAAGTACTTAGGAAAAGCTTATCTATAAGGTTAGACATATTTGCTATTGCCTGCAATTTAATCTATTTTTTAAATTTATTTTTATTTACTTTTAGAGAGCGAGGAAGGGGTGGCAGAGAAACAGAGGGAAAGGAACATTGATGTGTCATAAACACATTGATAGGTTGCCTCTTGCACACCCGCAACTGGGAAACAGACCTGCAACCCAGGCATGTACCCCCACTGGGAATCAAGCCAATGATCTTTTGGTTCCCAGGCCAGTACTCAATCCACTGGGCCATACCAGCCAAGGGCTTATCTCTACTTTTAATATGTTTCAGGATCATTTTATTCAGCAGTCTGTAGCTGACTTAACACAGTTCCTGCTTAAAGTAACTTTCAGGTTAAGATGTACACTCGACCCTTGAACAATATGGGTTTGAACTGCACAGATCCATTTAAGCTTGGATTTTTTTTTTCCAATAAATATACAGTCAGCCTTTGTATCCCCAGGTTTCACATCTGCAAATTCCACCAACTGTGGATTAAATGTAGTATTTTCATTTTACAGTTGGGAATTCACAGATGTAGAGAACTGGTTATATACATAGTTCTATGTCAATATTATATAAGGAACTTAATCATCTGCAGATTTTGTGGTATCAGTGGGGTCAAGTGGGGTCCTGAGACCAATCCCCTGTGGATAGATACTAAGAGATGGCTATAGTTAAGTTTTTGGGAAGTCAAGAGGTATATGCAAATTTTCTATTGCACTTTAGGTGGGGAGTCAGCACTCCTAATCCCCGAGTTGTTCAAGGGTCAACTGAATGGATGAAATTTTGGTCCATCCAATATTTATATATATCTTGGGCTATACTTAACACTTCAGAAATCTTTAAAATGCACAATTTTGAATAAAACAAGCTAGATCCAAAAGACTATGTACTGTATGATTCTATTGATATGAAGTTCAGGAATAACCAGTAATATATGATCATACAAATTGAACTGTAGTTGCCTTTGAAGGTAGTGGGTAGTTAGCTGGAATAGGTCAAGTTGAAATTTACAGGATAATGTTCCATATCTTGATCTGGGTGATTTTTATATGAGTTTGTATATAGGCCAAAGTTCTTTGAGCTGTAGACTCAGTACTTGTACATTTTATACCTTAATAAAGTATTACTAGCAACAAAAATGCATAGCTTGTTACTTGGATCTTGGGTTCAACTTTAGAGAGGAGGTTAACACAGAAAAAATTATATGAAAAAATTAGAGTAGTTAAATAAAATATTATATGTTTATATGATTTATCCAAACTCCAATCTTTGTCCTATCACCTAACATAAACTTTTGGTGGGGCCCTGGCTGGCGGCACAGTGGCTAAGGTACCAGCCTGTGAACCCAAATGTCACTGGTTTGATTCCCAGCCAGGGCACATAACCAGGTTGCAAGCTAGGTCTCCAGCCACGTCCATAGCTGGAGGCAGATGGAAGGCAACCATACATTGATGTTTCTCTCCCTCTCTGCCTCTCTTCCTTCCCTCTCTCTAAAAATAATAAATAAAATCTTAGAAAAAGGAGAAAAGGAGAAAAAAAAAAGAAAATGAGTATTAAAAGCATCTTACTTTAAAGAAAAAACAAACTTTCTGCTATCTTTACAAACTGGAGGCTAACTCTTAATTAATCAATGAGAGATCCTGAAATTCCTAAAATGAAATTTCAAACTAAACTCCTTCTTCACTATGTCTTTAGTTTCAACAAGAGTCTTTCAACAGTGTTGCCACAGTAAGTTAAAATGTTAAAAAAAATGTTAAGAAGACCCACCAACATTTTTTTTTGTTTTTTTGTTTTTTCAGGGAAAGTGCTAATAACCACCACAGGGACTAGACTTATCACTCTGTCACCTACGTGGGATTTTCTAAGTGGCTTTTCTCTGTGCCTGCCAGGTTTGAGAAAACCTGAATTCCCTCCTGATTAAAACATGAACCTTAAAGTATTCATGATTTTAAAAGGAAACTATATATTAAAAAAACTGAGTCAAAGGTGCCAGCCTGCGAACCCAAAGGTTGCAGGTTCGATTCTCCAGCCAGGGCACATAACCAGGTTGCAAACTAGGTCTCCAGTCGGGTCTGTGGCTGGAGGCAGGTGAAACGCAACCATACATTGATGTCTCCCTTCGTCTCTGCCTCTCTCCCTCCCCTCTTTCTAAAAAATAATGAAATAAAATCTTAAAAAAAAAAATAAAACTGAGTCAATGTGTCTTATTATCATAAGAGATATGTAAAGTGATTGCTATGGGCATGTATTGCAGTCTTTTATGGATACGAAATAGCCAATGAGAAATTTGAGAGCTAAATATTCTTTATCATTTAATAAATGATATCCTAATAATGCCTTAAAATTATTGAGTAGAGTACAGATATAATAATTTTCATATATTTTTTAATAAAAATCAAGACTACATAACAATATTTGTATATCATTTTGGTGGGTTTCTGGAGTTGGAGAGGTCTCTTAAGTGGCTCCTACGGTATTTTCTGCCTTTATTTATCTAGTAAAAGTAGGCAATTATACAAAATGAAAGAAATTACACAAAAATATTGAGATCCCTAAGAGCAATGCCCTTACCTAACATTTTAATCATCATTGGCTGTAGAGGGAGTTACAAGGGATAAAGAGAGCTTGGCTGTTATTCATGATATTTTATATTTTGTTTTGTTTTGTACTTTGTATCTCCTACTCCCTTTTTCCTTTCCTGGTTCATCTAGTTTAATTTTACTCTTCTATCAGATTTCAGCTCAAAATCCCTTCATCGGAGAGACTATTGCTTACCTTTCCCTTCTATGCATTTCTCCCTCTTTCATGATAAATGGACTCACACGTTGCCTATATTTCCTTTGTAGTAATCACTGCAGTTATAATATTAATATCTTTCTTACTCTACAAACTATAAGCTACTGAGAAGACAAGAACTGTGTTTTTTCTCACTTTGCAACTTTGGGTTCTGCTGTATGGATTGACTATATTAAATGCTCAATAATGTTACTATTTAGGGATAAATAAAGGCATGAATAAACCCATGAGTTAATGAAAGCTTCTCCTGAAACTGACATGGTGCTGAACTGAAACTGTGAGGGCAACACTGGTCCCTGAGGAAAGAGGGGAGATTTCACCTCATGGTACACAGTCCCTATTTGCCATTTCTCCGCAGTTGAGTTTCTGTCTTCAGTACTATCCTGCACCCCACCTCACAGAAGATCCTTGGTAATCTATGAGAAAGTTCTTTATCCATAAACATATAGTGGGAGAGACAAGATAATAATCAAATGCAACATTTCTGATTTATTATTCAGTGTAGTCTACCAATGCTAAGAAACAACTCCCCAGTCTAGGTGGCACCAATGTTAATTTCTCAGTTCATATTACAGTCCAAATGGGTCGAGAATATTGTGGTTCTTTTCCTCACACAGCCATCCTGGAACCTAGGCTCTTTCTATCTTGCCCTTTCTTCTCGAGGTCTTAAATCTTCTGCATTTAATGAGCAGACAGGCTGGGATGAAAGGTGGGGTGCCATGCTTTCATTCACATTCCATTGACCAGAGCTTAGTCACATGCTCTCCTAAGTACCAGGCAGGCTGGGAAATGTAGACTATTGCATGTCCAGAAGAGGAGGAAAGAACATGAATGTTGCAGCAGTTGTTGGAGCTGTTTCTGCTACACGAGAACCACTGGATCTTCTTTCTGCATTTCCTTCACCCCAAATCACACTAACACCATTTACAAAGGCAAACTTTCAATGGATCAGGCTCTGACTGATGACCCCATTGCATCAGGAAACTGACACTGGTTCCAGTTTCAAATGCAGTCAAGGCCTCTCAGAGCATCTTCTTCTGTTTCATGTCTTTTTGTGTCCTGGTAACTCCTACCTTGCTTCTATATCCTGAGTAGGTTCTAGGTCCACCATGAAAGTACCCACAGAATCCAGCACCTGAAAGAAGGTATCAGGTACAAACACAATCCTACACCTTAACTTGTAGTTCCATGCATGGAGCATGATACTATTTTTTTATAAAGAATGCTTCCTCTAACCTCCTGGTGAAATTTCCTCATCTTTGGAGGTTCAGACCTAGCACCCCCTCTTCTTTCAGGTGGTTAAACTCATTCCCTATGACAGGAGGCATACACATAACATATTGGACCTGCCATCTAATAACCTAATATTGAATGTTTTATTCATTTGTCTGCAAATGGTATAAGACCTATAAAGCCTGCAATTGTGCTGTGTTCATCTTTTTAATGATCTTTTGGTTGAATGAGTGCCTGGCCCCCTTAACTATAACTAACTACGACATCTATCTGGCCTAAGACTTGAGTCACCAGATTGTTTAGAATTTAAAACCCTTACATGTGATAGTAATAGATAGAAGCAAACTGAGAAAAATAACACATACATGAATGTCAGGGCCATCATTTCTCACTTTGCATAAAAACTTGAGATGAAAACAAACAAACAAACACACAACCCTGAGATCCTT
Organism: Noctilio leporinus; assembly: GCA_004026585.1. Taxonomy (NCBI): domain Eukaryota; kingdom Metazoa; phylum Chordata; class Mammalia; order Chiroptera; family Noctilionidae; genus Noctilio; species Noctilio leporinus. The sequence continues at coordinate 115,367 of PVIW01001650.1, read as the reverse complement.
AAAGATCCAAAGCAATCCCCATGTTTCTAATTTGGCTGAATACAGCTATATCTATTTTGTATGTTAGGGAAATAACTGGCTCACAGAATTTACATATTACTTACACTTGCAGGTATAAAAGGAAAACACCCTATGGGAGTTTAGATCGTTATCCTGGAAGAGTCACTCCTTCTTTTTCCCTTCCTTGGGAACACAGTGCCTCTGCGCTCCACTGAAGGTAGGCTTGGTCATGTGACTTGCCTTAAATTCTCGGGAACAGAGTGATTAGATACTGGGCTCAACTGCATGATGGGCTTTGACCAGCGTAACATTGGCAGTTGTGATGCCGTGGAGGCTTGACATGTGCTTCCATGGCTGAGTGTACTCTCAGAGGCGTGGACCTTTAGCAGGAGAACCGCATGGCTAAGAGAAGGCACATGAAGTTCATGTTGCAGAGAGCCATCCTACCTAGTCCACTCAGCTGAGGTGAATCTAGATGAGCACCCACTGACGACCCAACAGGAATGATAATAAATGGCTTCTGGTTAAACACTGCACTTTGAGGGGTTTGTTATGCATCAGTATTTAATGGGCCCATTTTCTAATGTGTACACGTCTGATATGAAAGTTATATTGTGCCTCCCTCAAAGCCATGCAAATTACTTGTGATGGAGACAATAAACATTGAACTGACCCGGATTGTGGAAAGCAGAGATTGGGAAAAAAGTTCTAAATAACTATTCTCAGAACTGGTAATGCAAGTTTCTAGACAGATGATGCATCCATTTGAATAACTATATGGGATATAGGAACACAGCTACCTAGGGAAGCTTGCAGACCCTGAGATAAATTCCCAGAGTTATGTATGTGATAGGAAGAGAGGCACTGGAGAGGAAGGGTATCAGGATAAAATTTCTAATATTTGTATACAACCTGAATATACTTAGTGTCATAATTATAAATGTAATTAACAGTAATGGTGCCTTCCTGCTAACAATCATTTGTTTAGTGAAACCACTGTTCTAATAAAGCAGATGTTATCACTGAAACAGCCCTCTGATTGAAGGGCTATTATTACAGTCACTTGAAAGCAGAAATAGCAAATAAGTGATGGAACTATTAAAAGTGTGGGCTGTTTATCCAGGATAGAATACTGTATATTGAAACTTTGATTGGTTTCTAGTAGACAGTAATACTTTGTGCCTTGACTAACATTTGCCTTCCATTCTCTCCCCCTCCCCTCCTTGACTAATAAGCTGCTCCTTGTCAATGAATCTAAATGTCCTTTACCCAAAGACCTTGTTACTCAATATGTGGCCTTTAGGACAGCAGTAGTAGTAGCAGCAGCAGCAGCAGCAGCAGCCCTGGGAGTCTGCTAGAAATGTCAGGTCTTAGGTGCCAGCCCAGAATTGGAGAATCGGAATCAGAATCTGATTTAGTAAGGTCCATGGGTAATTTATATGCACATTAAAATATGCAAAACACTTCTCTGAAAGATAGTTCCTCCATAGGATAAAGAAGATGTAGAATCTAATGAACAAAATAAGCTAACAAACAAAAACAGACTCATGGACACATAGAAGACTGACAGCTGTCAGCAGGGAGGGTGATTGGAGAGGTGAAAAAGGTGAAGGGATTAAGCAAAAGACAAACAAAAAAACAAACAAAATACAACAAAAACAACCTCAGACACGGACAAGAGTGCAGTGATTACCAGGGGAGGTGGGATGAGGCAGGTAGAAGAGGATATATAGGGCATAAATGCTGATGGAAGGAGACTTGATTTTAGGTGGTGAACATACAATATAATAAATGGATGATGTATTATAGAATTGTACAATTGAAACCTATATAATTTTATTAACCAATGTCACCCTAATAAATTCAATAACATTTTGAAAAGGAAGATAGATTAGAATCTAATTTCCAAAATTTATAAAGAACTCTGGAGACATTTCTATATAAATGAATTAAAGTGTTCTTACTCACACTGTGGTCCATGGACCTGAAGCTTTCACGTTGCCTGGATACTTGTTAGAAACCCAGGATTACAGCCCACCCCTGCACAGTAGAAGAATATGTTTTAACAAGACCCTCATGTGGTTTGTATGAATATTAGAGTTTGAGAAGCACTGCTCTAAAATATATTCTTCCTATGGAGTTACTTTACATAGGAAGCAAAAGATAATAATATAAGAATATTCATTCATAACACTATGTGGCATGAGGCTAACTGAAACATGTCGCTCTAATGTTTAGCCATGGTGTTCATTGCTGGGGCAGAAATGCTAGAAGAGCATGGAGAGGACTTTATTCTTTGGGATACAAAGCTGTTCAGGAATAGGGTGTTTTATCATGAGATATAATCTTTCTTCTAAATGATGAAGCTTAAAATGCTTTTGTTTCTTCAGCTCAGGTAGCACTTCATCATTTCTGTTGAAAGCATTTTGGCCTTATCCTACATGCAGGAGGCTTTAAGGGAATGCTATCTTATTTCAGAGGATGTTTAATGATAGCAACTGGCAGAAAGCAAATAGAATTCTTGGGAATGTAACTCTTGGTTTCAGTACCTGTTTTATAGTTTGTATATGTCTTCATTTTTAATTGTCCAACGAATTCCAACACACTTGATGCATTTAAATGAAGGCAACTGCACTGTAAGAAAACGTAATTGGTCTTACAGCAACTTACTATGAAGAGAGTGCTTATTCTGTGCCCTGATGTCATATAATAGATTTCCTCTCTTGTGTTTAAATGAGTATGTATCTGTGTCCTGTATTGCTGCATAACACATATCTATAAGGTCAGGTGCTCTAATGCTGAGAGCACAGATGACTGCACTTGTTCAAAGCTATACCCCTGTGTGACCTCCTCCTAGGTAAAAGATATACCCACTGATCCTGAGGTTTCCTCTTGCCTCTTTTCTTGGATTAATATTTCCTGTTCTTGTACATCATAGACATGGAATAACACAGTACGTATCTGTCTGTGTCTAGATTACATATTGAATCATTTTGTTCAATACTAAAAAAAAAAAAAAAAAAAACCCACAAAGAAAAGGAGAGAAAAGTTGATACCACATAAGTTCTCTAAGAATCTCAAAATGGTTTATTTAAGTAAATATTTTGGATAAGTTTTATTAGGTTTATATTTACTAAGTTTCAGTGCTTCCCTCAAACAAACCACAGAGAAAAGGGAGTTAAATATTTAGTTAAAATATATATCTAAACTATCATATGACTTAAACTATAGTACTTAAGATATATAAAGTATATTAAAAGAACTTAAGAAATGTAAATATAACATCTATGTCTAAATCTTGATTTTTGATATTGAAATATTCACTTATTTACAGAGCTTATTTACATGGGTTTTTCATAAATCCTCCTACTATCCTACTATCTCAGTGAATCAGAAATGTACTAAAAGTGATGGTTGTACACTTACATAGATTTCTATTTAAAACTTCGTCATTATTTTAATTCCAAAAGAACTAATCATTTAATCCCAAATTTAGAATACATGCCTTTTATTTTTCTGCTTCTATTTAAAGTAATGGTTGTCCTATCTAGGAAATTTTAGGTGACTGCATGGTAAAAACCTTCTGCTTTAAAAATAGTCCAACTGAAGTTTAATTAACTTCTGTAGAACAGTAAATAAAAACGAAGTCACTGCTTTGACAACAGTAAAATTTTAAATTATAGTTTCTATAGAACATCACTATCCTTAAAAAATAACTCAAGACAATTTTGTTGTGAATATAGGGGATTAGATTTGGATAGTGGAAAATTTTTAACTTGGAAGCAGCCTGTCCCCAGTTCTAAAGTAATTTGGTTGATTAGAATAAACAAGCTCCTCATTATATCTGATACCTGGTTCACTCTAATAATATCAGTACTATGACCTTTGAGTCTCATCCCTGATAGACAAAATGATGACTTTTACATCGATAGAAAATCTTCTCAGACTCTTTCCTTCTTACTGTTCACAAAAATCTACATTCATCAGTCAATTAAGGCATGATGTAGTCCTCTACTGCGGGTCATAAATGATAATCATCACCAGACATGACGGTGAAAAGTGTTCCATAATGTAATCCCTCCAAAGAAAGCAGAACTATAAGCAAGGACACAAGAAACAATGTTGTTTTGTGCCTACACCAGCCCTTAAAAGGCCTAATGGTGCAATATCAGATGGAGCAGCCTCTTGAAAAATAACAAGTATTCCTAAGGTCATAAAAAGGCTTAAATTGAAGTCAAGTCCAGAGTCTTAATATCGCATACACAGAAAATCACACACACTCACGGTCTGTCTTGAAAGTATCCAGCAAATGTCAGTAATTAAAATGCTTTGCACGGCCAAGACTTTCAGGACAGACCATATATATATTTAACCGACCTATTTTTAATGGTTTTTCTCACCCCAAAGTCTTTACTAGAGGGTGCCATTGTCTAAACTAAAACAGCATTAGGTTAATTAACTGATATGTTTTACTCTCTCTTTAATTTCATTTCACTGTATTTTTATAAGAAATAACATAGTTTGATGAATAACATTAGATGGATGTCTTCTAAAATACAAAGAGTGGTGAACATAGGCAGCCTTTGCTTTCTACCTCAGATTGATTGGATCTCATTGAGAGATTTTTCCTGTGAATTTGTGTTTATTTCCAATTCACCTGAAAAATAGGTTCAATATCGTCTTCTGCTTCAGTGCAAAATGATGACTTCATCAAGCTGTGAAATGTGTTGTGGAAGCATTCTGAACCAAGGCACCATTTCTATTGTCTAGCCAGACACAAACAGGGGACACCCATGATTTCTCTCTGTAGCAGTACATCACAAAGCCCCAATATTATTATTGGAGACCAGTGAAGTTTTAGCATTGAACTGCTATGACTGCAAAAAAGTTAGGTTTTGATGGCCAACAAGTTATAGGTTTTTGTTGACATTAAGGGAAAAATATAATTTAAATCTGAGACTGTGTAGGCAGTAATGCACATAATGGTGGGACTGCTGTCTGCCTCAAGTGCAGGCAATGAGGGAAGGCGGCATCCAAGCATGTTCTAAAAACAATTGTAACAAAAAGTTGGTTGCTTTTTATCTCATCCTTTCCTGGAAATTTTTAATAATGTCAGTAATACTATCCTCCCCTAAAAAAATATGTTGGTTTTACTCTGAAACAATTGCTGGGTTACTGTTGAGTTTTCATTTTACAATGTGTTTATACATAAGTATATATAATTAGATACAATTTATTTAAATATATGTTTGAATTGTGTATACATATAAGTTATGTATAGTTACATACAAATATTTATTAATATATACACATATACTTTGAAAGTATATGTACTGCCCTATTTCAATATATTTCTTTAAAGTATATATATATATATATATATATATATATATATATATATATACTTATATGTATTTTATATGTATACTTATATATTTCTTAAATGAGCACATTTTATTATTGAATGTGTGATTAACCATTACACTCTCAGGGAAGTTGTTTTGGAGAATTCCTACTTATAGTTGATCCCCTGCACATAGCTGACACCTACAGATTCCACACCGAATGTTTGCATTCAGGACAAGAAGCAGTAATGGTTAGGTTTGAATTCATTCACTATGGCCATGTGCCCAGCCTCTGTAGCATCACATACACCAGAGTTTAAACAGTAGATTAGATACAACACAGGATTGTACAATAATGACAAAGATGAAGAAATAGAACTTGAATCACTTCCAGTCTGTCACAAGATGTGACCACTTGGGATTTTGTCTGTGTTTAAAATTCAAAGCAGTGAAAGTATTAGTTTGAGGTGTTATATATTTGTGGGTAAGTCAGGCTTTTAGTACATACATGAACATATTTGTTGTATTTCAGGTTGCTATTTGAATTCAAATCCACATATTGTTTCACTTATAACACATTCCAAATTCTAAACTTTGGTAGCATAAACTATGCCAACCCCACTAATAGATAATAGATATGGGATGCAAGTACCCAATCATTTGATATATTTTTAAATTATGTAAGTAGACTTTTTTGTTAACTCTATAATTTTCTGATTAATTTGCCTTTTTGAAACATTTTTAAGTTGAATTAGCTGAAAAACTTTAAAATTATTTGGACACCATGGTGCACAGCTATCAAAAGATGCCTGGCATAACTATAATCCTCTCCTTTGGAAATAATTGATAATATAGAGGCTTGAGTGGCAGCTACAGGGTAAAAGGTATGAGATGCTCTAAGAGTACACTTTGAATAGCAAACCTCAAAATTATAAATAAAAATGAACTCAGTCACCCTGGCTGGTGGCTCAGTGGATTAGCACTGTCCTGTGAACCCATAGGTCGCTGGTTTGATTCCCAGCCAGGGCACATAACCAGGTTGCAAGCCAGGTCTCCAGGCAGGTCCATAGCTGGAGGCAGGTGAAAGGCAACCATGCATTGATGTTTCTCCCCCTTTCTTCCTCCCTCTTTGCCCTTTTCTCTCTAAAATAATGAATAAAATCTTTTTTAAAAAATGAGCTCAAAATTATAGCTTTAGAAAGGGAAATACATATAATTCCAATACTCAGTAAAGAATGTTTGATAAGGAAGAAAGTGTTCATGGATGGCCTAGACAGCAGTGTCATGATTACTTGGGGGAGAAGGTAGAAGGGGACTAAATGGTAATTAAAAAATAATAATAAAGTTTGAATTTAAAAAGGAATTTTTAAATTTCAATCCTTTTATATTGTATTTATCAATGCATATTATTAAATCATTTATTTTCAAGTACTGCATTCTTTTTTTTTTTTTCTTAAGATTTTATTTATTATTTCCAGAGAGAGGGGGAAGGGAGAGAGACAGAGAGGGAGAGAGACATCAATGTATAGTTGCCTTTCACCTGCCTCCAGCTACAGACCAGGCTGGAGACCTGGCTTGCAACCTGGTTATGTTGCCCTGGCTGGGAATCGAACCAGCAACCTTTGGGTTCGCAGGCCAGCACCTTATCCACTGAGCCACCAGCCAGGGCTCAAGTACTGCATTCTTAACCTCTCTATAGTTGATACATTAACATTATCTCTTCAACTTCTGGCACCAATCTCTCCAATTTTTTCCTTGGAAGGCAATATATAAATACCCTCATGCCTACCCCTCTTAGGCAGCCCTAGTTTACTATGCCCTTATGGCGAATTTTCTACTATTTATCAGATATCCACTAAGTCCTGCTTCTTGGCTTGAAACTTAAATTGGCTTTTGATGGATGCTGACCTCTGTTATTCTCTTTCAACCTTGACTTTGATGCTTGCTTACTGCTGATTGTGGCACCTGGGAAATCATTCTCCTTAGAACTTTCACTGCCCTGAAGGGTTTGTAACTTGTTACTTAGAGGGATCTTTGGTAACTATGACTCCCCACTTACTTTCTCCGTCATTGTTAAGGTCTCAGATCCCAATAGTAAGGAAGTAATCTCAACACATTTCTACCTACAGTGACTATTGTAACCTTATAATTTATTTTTGAAACCATGACACTTGTGAGACTTAAGATTTCTGGCTAAGAGATTGGTTTTATTATATAATTATACCTAGAGAATAGTTCTGTTAAAACTTTTAAAAATAAAATTCCAATAATAATACCCTATTACAGTGAAAATTCTGGGGCCAAAAAGAAACTGGACAACAGATGTCATCTGAGACCACAATAAATAAAATGGGGTAAAGGGTTTCTAAATGGCCTTTGGTTTAGAAAAGATATTCTCAGATTAGTTGTTGTAAATTAGATGGATTGATTATTTGAACTCTATCTTCACTGGCAATTCACCTTATAAAGACCCAACACATGGAGATTTATTTTCAATGGACCTACTGACCTTTTAAGCACATTTATAATTGTAGCTTCATTAAACTTCTGATTTTTCCTGACATGTGCTTTGGCTTATTAATATGTATAATTTTCAAGTTCATTATTTATGGAGAAGTTCTTTGGTTGTTGATTGGCATGTTAAAATATAGACTCTCTAAGTTCTATATAGAGAACATAAAAAATTTGATACAGATAATTTTACATTGGAGAGAGACAACTATTATTAGATAAGGAAGTTCATTCCAGTTAAGTTCAGTCTGCAGAGCTAAAATACTAAGTTGGAAATACTGACGCCAACAAACAATTTTTTTAAAACAAGCTTTTGATTTTTTAAAAGGTCAATGACTTTTTTTCCTAAAATTCTTGCAAACCAGAGAATGCAACCAAAAATCAGATAATTATATATTGACTCCAGTGTTATATTAAACCAACCCCTTGAGTAAGGCAAGAATAAGGGAAGGGAAACCAGGGAAATGCACAGACAGACCCAGTGCAATGATCTATCCAAACACCAGAATTGGAACTTAACATTCAAACCAGCAAGTTCAATTCTCCAGCTGTGCCAAGAGTTATTCCCCTAAGAAAAATGGAAAATAGCACTTTCCCAGTTGTCCATTTGACAGATTCCTCCAATAATAATGGCAAGTAATTTGCATGTAATCTAAGCCACCTTTAATTAAATTGCTACCCCATTCACTCCCTTACAGACCAACTAGTTTCTCCAAACAGATGTGGCACAATTACCAGCTCCAAAGGATTTCTTTCAACTGAGCCAACTGCATTTTCCCTCCTCTCTTTCTTAGATGCTAAAATTTCCAGTGGTCCCTTGGAGAAAAGTTCATCTCATTGAGCAAGTGGACAACCTCAGAAAATTGTCCCCGTCACATCTAGCAAAACAGGATTTATTTTATGAAGCATTTCTCCTGGCATTATAATAAGAAGAAATTTGTTGGGGCAAAGATTTCAGAGGCTTATGAATTTATATTAGAAGCAAATGCCAAACAGACTCATTGGCTATATTCCTCTAATTCTCGCTCCTTCTCTCCACTAACTGGAGAAGAACATAAACATTTGCTGCTTTAGTCACTGACTGCGTTAATTCAAAATGTCTCTGGAGAGGTAACTAAAACCAATACCCATTCCCTACATCCCAGCCTATGTTTCCCTAGTAGTCGCATGGGATTGACATGGAGCAAGCTGGTGACTCTCAACTGTGCCCTCTGCTCATCTAGAGGAGTCAACAGATGGCAGAAAGTGCAATGGACTGGTGAACCATTGTCAGAAGGCTATGGCAAAAAATAAAATTACCATTGGCCCTCCTTGACAAAAGTCTTGTTTCTTTATTACAGTAAGAACTACCCAATGTCCATGTTCTTGAAAGAAAAGATAAAAAAAAGTCACTTCTCAATGCCACCCTAGCAAGATCAGAAAATTCAGTAGTACCCTGTTCTGGGTATTTTTTAGAAAGCAAATATGTTAGAGGACACCCAGGTGGTTTGATTTTGTTTTGTTTTGTTTTGTTTTTCTGGTGGTTAAACTCTTGCTATCGTGCGGTCAGAGGAAAACATAAGAGAAATGAGGGAGGAAGAAAACAAGAATGGAAACAGAGGACAAAGGCTTGGGGGTGAGGCATGCTTACCTATTGGTTTTTAATTATGTGGATCACAGTTATAACCCCAAAACATCCTGTGGCTCAGATTACAACTAAATTTAAGCTTAAAAGGAATTCCACTTTTGACTTCCATTCCTCTGAAAACATCTATCAGTACTTTTTGCCATTATTTTTGGTATTTTTAGATATATGGGGGTGTTGCCTGTGTCTGTCCATTTAGAAGTTAGGTGTGGTTTGCCTTGACCAAGGAAATGTCAGATGAAGTAGACTGTGTCACTTGCAGAAGGAAACTAAGGACTAGGACATTTGTCACTTGCCCTTTTCTTCTGCCACAGCAATCAGCAATGCAACCAATGGTGGCTACTCCAACACACAACATCAGAGAGAAGAGCATACAGAACAGTTACTCTGTCCTGCCTGGGACGTGAATCATCCCTTTGTCTAACAGATTCACACTGCATATGCTTTCTGCCTGTTCCTCACTTAGTAGCTGTGCTGGTCATCAGTTCAGTTAGGGGGCAGGGAGGGAGAGAGGGAATGAGGGAGGAAAATGGGAAGGGAGGAAAGGAGACCACATTTACATATAACTTTCATTACAGTACATTGTTATAATGGTTGTATTTTATGATTACTTGTTAATCTCTTAGTGTGCCTAATTTATAAATTAAACTTATCACAGATAGGTATGTATAGGAAAAAGCATCTTTTGCATAGGGTTCAGTCAGTACTATCTGGTTGGCAGGCCAATGCTCAATCCACTGAATCACACTCGCCGGAGCTCGGTTCAGTACTATCTGTACTCAGGCATTACTGGGATCCTGCAGCGTGTTTCTAATGGGTAATGGAGACTATTGTGCAATGGAGCTGGATGGAGAAATACACACTTTACATTAAGCTTTTTGGTCAATACCCAATTAAAATTGTGCCTTTCATGGAAATCTGTTTTAAACATTTTATTTATTTATTTATTTTATGTTGTTGTTATATTACATCCATTGTATTTTTCATGGAAAATCTTTATGCTCCTTGGCATTTCTTTCTCCCTGCTCCCACCCTAGAGGTGTCCAAAGCATCCTGCTGGGTAATGGAAAACAAAACAAAACAAAACAGAAAGACCGAGGGCAGAAACAGTGACAAAGGTGACCACACCATTTTCTCCCCTTCCTTGCAAGCTTATAAATGAGGCAATTTACAAATGTGTTGAGTAAATAAAACTTCAACATGTCAGTTTCCTAGAGCTAAAATTTTTTCTATTGAATGTTTAAGTGAGAAATATGCTCCCATGATGCCAAAATTCAAAAAGTAAAACCAAAGTATACCACAAATGTCTCTCTCTAACCCCTGATCCTATCAATCCAGCTACTAAACTTTATTTCTTTACAGTAATCTATGCTTCCAGATAGTTTTAGATGAATATACAAGAGTTACAAAAATACATCTTTTAGTAGTAGCATATGATGTATACTGTCATGCCTTTAAATATCTTTATTAAAGACACTATTTCTAAATATGCAAGGTAGAAATAATTGAGATTTTTTTCAGGGAAAGGGGGAAATAAATGGATAGAAGTTGATTCAAAGTTTGTGAGATCAGAAATAAAGTAACTTTCTTTTCTCTCTGCATTCTGTGCAATGGCCCATGTACTGTATAGGGTTCAATAATTGGGGAAAAGGGAAAAAAGACAAACACTCATGTTTTTTGAAGAGTTGCTCTGTATGGCTCATGTACCAAATAAGAGGGTGTCAGCTACCCATTCAGGAGTGGAAAGTGCTGGAGGGAGAAGCAATGGCAAAGACGAGGCCATGTTCAATTCTGTGTAGGAGGAGGAGAGAGGCATTCTCCCAGGAACCCCAAAAAGAAAACACCAAGTGTAGTGTCTCTAAGCACTAAAGGAAATAGCCAGTGCAAGTAGCCACCAGCTTTACTTAGCTGGGAACCTGAATGTCATTGTAATGAGGTTGGGCACATACTGTTGAAAATGTGTTGGAGGAAATACTTGATCAGACTGCTGGTTAACAAGATTACTTCCTAGTATTCTGCTACTCCTGGTGGCTTTTGTGGTTCACTATCCAAAGTGCTTTCTACTCTACAAACTAATAGGAATATTAAGTTCTAAGGTGGGTCTCATTTTGTCATTGTCCAGATAATAGTGAACTCAGGTGCCAAGGTTTCACACCACTTCACTGGTCAGTGGAAGGGTCACACACCCCCTCCTCTGTTCAGCTGAACCCAGGATTGTTAAAGAAAGGTGGTTAGCCGGAATAGGATAGCCAAGGCTACGGATTTTCTGTAACATGGGAAATATGAGACACAGGAATAGTAGAAAGTTAAACTAATTTTTCAAACTTATTCTCTCTAGAAATTATCAGAAAATGGCAAAAATATTGTCTGGGATTGTGGTTTTGTACAATTATCCTACCAGCAAATAACCTAAGAATTCTGCAAGATGCATAAAAAATCCAAATATTTTCTCCAATGGTTGGAGATTAGCACTTGGCAAATTGCTTAGGACCAATAATGGAATTACTATTAACCAATCAGCAAAACTTTAAAATGTTTCTTATCTATGAGAATGCAGTTGTTCAAAGAATAACTAGAAGTTGAAAATGTGTAATGGATAAATGCACTTTGCTATGAAAAAAAAAAAAACAGTACTTAATTAAATGCAAATCAGTGTGCCAGAAAATAAGCATTTCACTTTTCCCAAACAAGGATATATGTATATTAATAACTCTGCAAATAATACAAGATTTCAAACTGTAAACATGTCCATCTGCCTTGTCAATTAAAAGATGTGAAATATTGATTTTCAGAAAAATGTATGGCTATTAATACATTTATCATGTAATGTAACAGAGCTGACAAGAATAAGAAAAGATTTAAATGTCAGAATAGTTCATGTCAAATATTTTTCCTTTATCGAGTGCTTTTATATGTATATTTTTAACAGTTAGACTATCTTCAGAGCCAACCCATGGAGCACTATTAATTTTAGTTTTAAGTTTACATAACAGAATTTTTAATGCAGTTGTCATTATAAATATTAAATATGGAAAATTATCTTAGTAACACAAAGATGTATATGTTTAATGCATGCAACAAATGTAGCAATGCCATTAAGTATACATTTTATTTCTGTATTTATTTATTTGGGGGAATTGCATTCCCCACACCTTAAAAAATATACCAACCTTAGGAGAAATAAAACAGGCATAATAAAAACAGGAAAATGCCCAAAGTATGCATATTTTTTCCCCAAAAAACTGGTGACATATATTATACACTGCTGCACTTTTTAATATCTTTTGAAAAAGAAACTGTATATATATGCTAAGACCTTAAGACTGCACATTGTCAAGTGAAAGCCACTAATTCAGGAGAATTTAGCTCTACAAGCTAAGACCATGGCATGGAGATGCTTTCATTGCAATTCATTGCATGGAATTAATCATGGGGTGGCATTTCAGGTCACCCAGCCCGAAAATCCAGCAGGCTCAGTATTGCTGTCTAGTAACTCAGGGTGAACAGTGCAGCCAGCTGGTACAGGCTTCTCTACAGAGGTAGTTTCAGAAGGTAGCAGAGTTCTCCACGCCCTCAGAGGGAGGCATGGTGGTGGTGGCCAGGATAGAGCCCAGTGCTCCCAAGGCAAAGGGCACATCTGGGTGATTTCTTCAAGGAGCACACACCAAGCACCTCAGGCACCATGCTGGCCACGTGGGGAATGCTGGCATGTGGGACAACATCAGAAAGTCTCTCCCAGGCTGGCATGACCCTTGAGGAGGGAGGTTACTGGGAAAATAAGAGAAGAAATGAATTTGGGGGTAGAAATTGTGCCAAGCAATCTGCTTCGGCACAGGTTGGTCTTTGCTAGTGAAAAGGAACTCTGTCCTGGGTTGTGAATGTTACAAGGCTTCAGTCTCATTGGTCCAGGCTTCCACAGTATGTTTCTCTAATGCAGGGGGCAGAGAAGTGGGGAGGGGGCCCCAGATCACTCTCAGGTGGACCAGTAGGTGCCTGGAAGTGAGTATGTGTTAGGGTATCTCAGAAATCTTAAAAGGAGAGCACACATCATGTGTAGCTGGTCCAGGCACTGAGGGCAAGAAACAGAAAACTCTTCTTTATTAGTCTTTTATGCTACATGAGGAAACAATAACACATTTTATGCCTATTTCATAGAAGTAATGCCAATGTGAGTACAAATATGTTCAGAAATACCAATAGCCAAGACTTCAGGAGCATTTGTGATCTCCAAGCACAGTTGTCAACTGTCTCAGGCATGATCTCACTTAAGTCTTATGATCACCCTGTGAGGAATTCAGGATGTATATCTCAAATTCCGTGTTAAGGAAGAGAAAATTACATCTTAAGGAGGTAAAACTACTTTTTCAAGGCAATAAAAATTATAGTAAGAGTGACTTGAAGACTTGGATTCAGGCAAGAAGACATCTGAGCCTTGACTTGTAATCACTGAGAATAGATGTATAACAAAGATGAGGAACAAAGATTTAGTAAAAGTTTATTAAACTACAGAAAAAATTTAAAGACAGGGCAAACCACCCAAGCACATAGGGAACTCTAAGGTACAAATTCTGTGATCCTTATAATTTCATGATTCTGTTACTACTCATATCACAATGGATCATGTTAAGATCTAGATTGTCACCAAAGATGTCAGCCCTCTAGGCAGGACTGGTTCCTCATATAACTTAAATGTCCTTACAATCCTAGAGACTAGAATAGTATATATATATATATATATATATATATATATATATATATATATATATATAATGGAACCCACACCAAAACATTAGTTATGCTGGTTGTAAAATATTCAAATTCTCAAACAAAGGAATCAGTTTATACAGTAAAAAAGAGAAAGGTATTAAACAGGTTCTACATACTTCTTCAGACTATGCTTCTTTTCCTTTAACTACTTTATACCTCCTGGACTGATTTTTATAGATGTTTCCAATAAATGACCTTTTCCTAAATTAATAAACTGCTAAAAAAAATAACTACTGTAATACCATATCCAGATCAACTGTATCATGCAATTTTTTTTCTAATTTCCTTCAGTAAAGTGTTTACATTATGAGCATGATTTTCATTAAAGATATTATCTGTAGGTTGTTTTTAAAAAGTAGAAAGGCTAAATTGTCCACCTAATATCCCACAGACTCTAAGTTCAGGGTAGCAGGGATGTTTATCAACTTTTCCCTACCACATAAATCATGCTTAGCACATATTAAGGATTTAAAATGTATCAGTTAAATGAATTAATGAAAAATACCAATAAAGAGAAAAAATTATGACTCACATAGAAATTCCAAATATTTACCTTTATGTGAATATTTTTAATATTCACAAACATTACACAATAAAAGTAAATATTTACCTCTGGCTTTTAAAAAATTAAATGTAATAAATTAACATACCTATTCCCTTAGTACAAATGTAGGCAAGTTGATTACACCTTTTAAGTACTTTAATACAATGGACCTTGGAGGGAAAATATTAGCACACATACCAAGAATATAGAGTATATGAATTTAAATAACAACAAAAATGCCTTAAATTTTATGGACCAGAGTTTAGAAAATAAGATTCTCTGTAATATGACCCTCTTTCCCTTCTCTTCTTTGAACTCCTGACAGCAAGTATTGGCACTAATGCTGTATATCTTCTTGGCTTCCCAAGGCAACAAGAACATAAAGTGCCTCATTGTTTGACTTCCCCCAATGTAACTCCTGCTCAGTGGTTTGCTGTAATACTGCATTAGTATTTGACAGGTCAGGTGAGTAGATGAGAGGGCATCTCTATATTGCATGCAACAAAGAAGGAAGCAGAATTCTATGAAAAAGGTAATGCTTTCATTTTTCTCAGAATAATGTTCCTTTTTGCCTGAACTATCCTATAAGTTTCTAAGTTTTGTTGTTGTTGTTGTTGTTGTTCTTACTAGTTAGGGAGATCCTAGTAAGATGCTTGTTTTCTGAATGAAAATCAAACACTGGGTCAACCTTAGACTGACATACCTCTGGAGATGAACGTGGACTTTGACAAGTTTGCTAATATCGCTGCATGAGCAGAATGAGTATTTTTCTCACAGGGTTTTCCAGAGAGGTGATCCTGGAACACTTGTAGATAATCTGGTCCATGTTTATATGGCATATGCTCAGAAAAAAAGGGCAAAGGCCAAAGTGTTTGCTTTTCTCAACTCCTGCTGCACTTGCAACTGATGCCCAAATGACCAGCATGTGAAAAATCTGGGCTCAATTGCTACAAAATGAGAGCCCCCATGAAGCAGCACAGGACATCTCAGTTGGGGACACCTGCGGTCAAACACCCCCTGCTCTGAAAATGAAGACTACTCCCCAAAACAGGGTTGCTTCAACTGAATTCAGCTTAGCCTGACCTAGATTTAGCAGAACCGCCCAGCTGAGCCCAGCCCAAACTGCAACCAGCTAAAACATGAGCCTAAGTAAAGAGTTGTCTTAGGTCACTGACTATTGAGACAGTTTGCAACACAGCAAAAAGTAACCTATTGTCTATGTGGGTTAGTCTCCATTGCAATGTCCTATGTCCTTTATAGTGCATCACAAACAATAACTGTCTTAGTGATTGGATGCTTCTTCCCCTAAGGATATAATTTCTAGGAGGGCAAGGACCTTCTTGAACCTCATTTTACTATGTATCCCAAACTCTTAAAAGAGTCCATTATGTACTAGTTGTTCAATAAATATTTCTATAGTGAATAAACAAATCCATTTCATAGACTTATTTGAAAGTTAAATAAAAGAAGCTATAAAATGAATATGTCAATTCCTGGCATTTAGTTAGCTATAGAAATAGATTTTTGTTCTTGGCTTTATTGTCTTCCTAAAAGTTAAAGAGTGATTAGTCTCCTGTAATAGGTGAGATCATATGGTATTTGCCTTTCACTGACTGGCATATTTCACTAAGCACTAATTCTGTCCAGTTCCATCCACGTTGTAGCAAAATGTAAGAGTTTCTTCTTTCTGCTGTATAGTATTCCATTATGTAAATGTACCAAAGTTTTTTGATCCATTCATCCACTGATGGGAACTTAGGTTGTTTCCAGTATTTGGCTATTGTAAATAGCCCTGTTATGAACATAGGGGTGCATATGTTCTTCTGAACTGATGTTTCAGGGTTCTTTGGGTATAATCCTAGTAGGGACTATGGGGCATGGATGGAAAGGGGGGAAGGGAAGAGCAGGCAGGGAGAAAGGGGATGAATGTAATACAACAACAATAAAATTAAATTAAAAATAAACAAATAAAATAATCTATTCTAAAAAAAAGATAAAGAGTGACCAAGAAAAAAATATCCATAAAGTCATTATCACATAAAATACAAATACAGATCTTAAATACTTGCAAAAAATACTATGCACTAGACTAGCAAATAAATGCAGTAATTAAAAATAAAACACTCCCTAAGAAATAAAGCTAAATTTCTTTAGTTCATGAGCCTCTTCTCTGTTTACTATTCATCAACTGATTTTTAAAATTCATGCAGAATTTAGATATTGTCCATATTTTATTTATTCAAACATAGTCTGTATACTTATCAAAAGATCTTATTAATCTTGTTTCTTTATCAGTCACACAGATAATCATTGTAATTAATCAGCAGTAAGTCAAAGTAATGCCATCTAAAACTAAATCTAACAGTCACAACTAATCCATTTTATGGTCAAGTGCATCATTAAATCTTTTATAATTAATTATCTTGTAATTGTTGTGAGTAGCCTACAGAAACAAACCAACAAACAAAAAGCAAACAAAAAACAAAAAAACAAACAAATGTCTTCCTTTTCAGAAAATGCCAAGGATAAAATGGCTAATTCAGGCAACTTCCTCCTTAAAATATACTTGATAATAATTACTGGGAGATGCAGAATTGTATTCAAAACACTATCTTCTAAGTTACTTTCCAAAATTACTTTTAGGCAGATGATATTTACATAAATCCTCATATAGCATTTTAAAGTTCAGTAACAAATGTAAGATGGATATTTCAAATATTCAATTTTTTAAGTTTAATAAATTAAAAAATTCTAAACATTTGCTATCTCTCTCTATATACATATATATATGCAGCACTTATATGCAAAAAATGCATATTTTCTGTTTTCTTCCTAATTTTAATGACTTTCTACATTAAATGTATGAGCCTAAATAAAAAATTTTATAGATTTAAAAAATTAATTTCCAAGCAATTAAATTATTTAGTGCATCTAATGTATGATTATATATCAGATTTCTCAGACACAAATATATATAATATTCACTGTAATCACAATAGTCATTTAAAATTTTATATCAAGTAAGCTTCTAATATCTTCAAAGTTGTTCAGATCTAGTATATCAAGACTCTGTATACTCCAGCTTTTATTTATGTATGTCATGTCTTTGACTGAGTTTTTCTACCTTATAAAATGAGGATATTATCTTTTGCTTAACCTTCAGCTTATTATAAAAATAAGCACGAAGGCTAATTTTAAACGTATCACTAGGAATATGAAGTTTTGTGCTATATATATTACTGAAACAAAGACCATTTTTTGTGGGCTCCAGGTCAATTTGATTCATGCATTAACTTGGGATTCACCTACACAGTCTTTGCCTGACTAATTTACAAGTTGCACCAATGGTAAGACAGCATTAAAGAAGGCCCATAGATCTACTCCAATATGGTGGGGGAGTAAGTGGAAGCTACACCAACCTCCTCCCAGGACTGATCTAGAATTACAACTAAATTGTAGAGGGAAAAAGAATTATAGAATTTTTTGAGCAATAAGGAAAAAAGTAAAAACTTTATTTTTAAAGAACTGACAAGGGGAGCATTTTGACACATTTAAAAAACATGCAGAATTACAGACTGAGAAAAGCCTATTTTCTCGCCTCTTTTAGTTCTGAAAGTACTTCATTCACTCTGACAGCTGGCTTTTGTTTTCTGGTTTAAGAGCAAGCTAGCTTCTGAAATGAATGAAAATGTTCAAGTATTTAAAGTACATTACTAATTTTAAAATATTGTGATGGATCATTGTATTTTCCCCACTACAAGACCTAGCTTGTCTAGAACACATTCTTATGCAATTTGAGTTAATTTCCTGGTAATTATTGTCTTAGAATTCCTTAGACATGTAATCATTTAACCTAAAATACCTCTGAACACCTACAAAATATTTAGAAAAATAGAAACTTTTCAAAAGCAAAAGAAAATTAATATTCCAAAGTGTTTTCTTATATTCTTTCAGTATATCAAATGCTCAAGACATTACTTATTACTTTTCAGAATCTTCTCAGATGGAAATGCAGACTCTAAGATATAAAGAAAGAGCTACTTAAGGTTCACCTTTGAGTTGTACTAAAGCATGCAGCACTCTAAAAACTTTATGAGAAATATAATATCACAATTTTCCCATTTGTTAAGTTCTGAAAATTACATCAACATTTAATCACTTTTCCAGAGACCCAAAGCAAACTAGCGCCCTACATCTTTTCTAACTAGTACTCCCTCTGGAACCTGCCAGAAAAATCTAACTACCAGTTAAAATCTAATGATGTGCAATCACAATCTTGGAATTAGAAGAAAATTAATTCATTGTGGAACCTAGACAAGATATTTAACCAATGATATACTACTTTTGTTCTTAATTCAGAGACTGTTTTTGGAATAAAGTGTTTTAAAAAGTCAATGTTGATCCCTGGCTGGTGGCACAGTGGATAGGCCACCAGCCTGTGAACCCAAAGGTCGCTGGTTCGATCCCCAGCCAGGGCACATAACCAGGTTGCAAGCCAGGTCTCCAGCCAGGTCCCCAGCTGGAGGGAGGCGAAAGGCAACCATACATTGATGTCTCTCTCCCTCTCTGCATCTCTCCCTTCCCCTCTCTCTAAAAATAATGAATAAAACCTTTTCTAAATTATTATTTTAAATTCAGTGTTGATTTTGTACAATTTTCTCATCCAAATAATAGAATAAGTTGTGCCCTTAATGAGCAGAAACTTTGAGAAATCACTGAAAATTGGGTAACACATACAAGTGATTGAAACAGAAAACCATAGCACAGAGGTAAGCTTTTAAGGAGAGGCCTATCTGTGAGCACTCAAACCTCCAAGGTAGCAAGTGTAGGTTCAGAGGGGTTACAGGGCCATCAGTGGTAGGTACTCATATCAAACCCAGCTCAATGATTCCCTCCTTGTACAAAAAAGGATTAGATAGAAGGTGATACCAGGGGAATTTCACCTTATCTGAGTTGCTTGACTTCTTTATAATGATCATGTTATTATTACTCATGCACTTCTATAATTAAAAAATAATTCAAGAAATAAACAAAAAAATGAGCATATACAAAGTCACCATTGCATTATAGAAATTAAGGCATGGAAACACATTTCCAAATTCAAGAGTTAAGTCAGTATATGGAAAATCTACCCCTGGGGATACTTTTGTTTAGGCCTAATTCTATCATAGTCAAGGAAGGAATTCTTAGTTCCTGACTTATATCTATATTATCATTTACGGAATGAGGAAATAGGCTGTTTTTTCCCATCTTATCACACTGAAACTATCAATATAAGCCATTATATTACTCCCCAACATAGGCACAGGAGGAAATCTGACTCAACAAAAACAAACATTTCCTGCTTAAAATATGTTGCAGCACACTATGTTATTTTTAAAAGGGGAAGAAGAGAAAAGATATTTAATTATGCCAAACATTTCCATAAAACTTTCTTTGACACAAACTTACAAAATACCTATTTGAAAGGTTTATCAATGTCACCAGAATTCCATTTGGAAGATGCAGTAACCTATTCAATCTACATAAAAGTGAGTGACTCACACAAGCAGTCAAATAAGTTCTTTACCTGTCAGAAAGGCTATTTTCAGAAGCTTAAATAATGGAACTCAACATAAATAAATAGGCAGTGGGGTACATTCTTTTTTAACAAAGAGGCTGACTCAGGGTGGTAAACACACAATGCAATATATAGATTATGTATTATAGAATTGCACAACTGAAAATGATACAATTTTATTAACCAATCACTCCAATGCATTTAATAAATATAAACAAACAAACAAGCAGGCTGGTTGGAAAAAATGGTTTGCAAAGCAACCATTCATTAAAAATGAACAGGTCTGAGCCCTGGCTGGTAGCACAGTGGATAAGGCGCTGGCCTGTGAACCCAAAGGTCGCAGGTTCGATTCCCCAGCCAGGGCACATGACCAGGTTGCAAACCAGGTCTCCAGTCAGGTCTGTGGCTGGAGGCAGGTGAAACGCAACCATACATTGATGTCTCTCTCCCTCTCTGCCTCTCTCCCTTCCCCTCTTTCTGAGAATAATGAAATAAAAATCTTAAAAAAAAAAAAAAAAAATGAACAGGTCTGCTAGTCAAGTATGTAGCCAAGATATATAACATAATTTGGAGACAACGTCTTTAGCTCACCATATCTTGAACCAAGAATATACATTGATTTCTAAATCTATGTAATTATTTCTATTTCCAGTCAAAATGCAGTAATAGGGATCAGCATTCTGACAATTACTTACAAACTCTCCTCCTTGAAACAATAACAGTCAAAATATACAAAATAGCTGTTTTCAAGAGGAAGAACATCAAATAATGACAGTGAGATCTGTCCCGTGTATAACCCAATTTATCCATAGGAACCCAGGCAGATCCCAGGGGTTCCCTGAGTTGAGGAGATGGACTGGCTAATCTAGTCAGACTAGGTTAAGAGTACTAGAGAAGAGAGCTGCAGAAAGAGAAGAACTTTGGAGATTTGTCCAGGGCCTCTACTGAGTACTCACCTTAGTATTAATCAGGTCAGGCATGTAAGGAAACTACCCAAGACTAGGGAAAGAACAGCCCAGGAGAATTAGAGATAATGAAGGCCAACCTTCACACCAGGGCTGGAATAACACCTGTTCTCACTAGCCAGCCTGGAAAAGGTCAATCATGGGATATTGGGTGGAGAAATAAAAAAGACTTTGTCTCAGTAATAGGAAATAATTAACAGTAGGCTGAGCAATGATGTGCTCTAAAAATTTCTTAAAGGCCAAATCCAGAAGGACTAAACAGTTTCTTAGTAATCTGTGTCCAGAACAAAACAAAAAATATTAAGATAGAAAATATGCAGTGCACAACAATGTAAAGTTCATGATGTCTGGTATCCATTCAAATAAGAAAATATAACACATACAAAAGAGAAAAATCAATCAATGGAAATGGACCCAGAATGGATACAGATGTTGGATTAGCATACAAAGACATTAAAATAGTTTGCACAACTATATTACACATGTACCAAAAGTTAAATGGAGACATAAAGGATAGAAAATAGACCAAGTCCAGATGGCTCCACTGATGAATTCAACCAAACTTTCAAAGAAGAAAAAAATGACTCTTAGAAACTCTTACAGAGAATTGAAAGAAAATTTAATGCTCCAACTCATTTTATGAGGCCAGTTTTACTGCAAGGCCAAAATTGGAAAAATTCACAGGCAAAAACCCCATAGATCAGTATCCTTCATCAACATAGATACCGATTTGGAAACAAAGTTTAAGCAAAATGAATCCAATAATACATGCACAGAATAATACTACAGCATGACCAAGAGGATTTTATCCCAGAAATGCAAGGGTGGTTTTAGCTTTTGAAAATTAATCAATGTAATTCATCATACTAGCAAAATAAAAGCAATAAAAATCATATAATCATCTCAATAGATGCAAAACAATGATGAAACCCAACATATATTCCTGACAAAAAAATTTCAGCAAAGTAGATAAAGGGCATCTATGAAAAGCCTAGAGTTAACATCATGTGGATACACGGACAAATGTATCTACTCTTACCACCACTATTCAATATTGTCCTGGAAGTTCTAGCTGGTACAGAAAGGCAAGGGAAAAAAAGAGGCATGTTTGCCTTGTAGAAAATCCAGTGGAACCTATAAAAATCTATTATAACAAATTAGTAAGTTTAGCAAAATTGTCAGATTCAATATCAACATAAAGATCAGTTTTATTACTATATACTAGTAACAGATAACCACATTGAAATGAAAAAAAAGTAAGCCCTGGATGGTGGTACAGTGGATAAGGTGCCGGCCTGCAAACCCAAGGTTGCTGGTTCTATTCTCCAGCCAGGGCACATAACCAGGTTGCAAGCCAGGTCTCCAGCCAGGTTCATAGCTGGAGGCAGGTGAAAGGCAACCATATATTGATGTCTCTCTCCCTCTCTGCCTCTCTCCCTGCCCCTCTCTTTGAAAATAATAAAATCTTAAAGAAAAAAGAAATGAAAAAAGTAATAGCATAACAATTTGGAATATTTTATGGTAAATCTGAAAATCAGATGTGAAAGAGTTGCACACGGTAAACTACAAAACACTGCTGAAAAATTAAGTAAATAAATAAATGACAATTATACCATGTTCATGGGTCAGATAACTCAATATTTTTAAAACTGTAAATAGTCTCTAAATTCACCTTTATATACTGTATAATACCAATCAAAATCCCAAATTCTTTGTAGAAATTGGCAAAATGATTCTAAAACTCTGGCTGGATGCCTACAATATTAGTTGGCCAAGCTACTCTATGTCTTCTATGACTTTTATGGGGAAATGGGTTATATTGCTTTCTTTGTTTCATTGCTCAAAGCAAAACACATGTTCCAGCCTTACAATGGGTTACAAGGATAATCCTTTTCAAGAGAGGGTCTCAATAAGGAAGGACAGACAAGGAACGGGCAGCAAATATTTTGACAATAATATAACCTACCACAGTGCTCTGGTATTCTCTTGCTTGGTTCAAGACATTTGATAGAGTGTTCTCCTTAGATTCCTTCTTTCTTGCCTCTAGGGATGACTAACTGTGAACATGATCAATCTAAAATGCTTTCAGTACAGCACTTCGAAGATGTGAGAGCTTTGTGTAGCTATCCTGGTGCAACGGCTGGCCGCACTGCACCTGCACCGCACCTGCACCTCACCTGCACTGCACCTGCACCTCACCTGCACTGCACCTGCATCGCACCTGCACATCACCCGCACCTCACCTGCACTGCACCTGCACCTCACCTGCACCGCACCTGCACTGTATCTGCACCTCACCTGCACTTCACTTGCACTGCACCTGCACCACACCTGCACCTGGCCAACCTTAGGTCACAGACCTTTGCCAAGACTTATGCTGCTTTCATGTCCTGGAGCCCCTTGATTTCTGGGGGCAGTTATGATTTTCTTCACCTGTAGGATCCAAACAAGAACTTGCTACAACATGAACATTTTGAAACCCTACTGAACCAAAACTACCCTTCAGACTTCAAGAATTTAGTAGAGGAAAATGAAAAAAGATAATGTGGGGAGCCAAGTTATGTTTTTTATAAAATGCACAGTTATATAGACACAAAGGCATTTCCATTTCATATGAGTGTTCATCTCTCTAGGCCATTCAGCTGAACTATTTTAGTTAGGTAATATTCACCTTTAATGAGAAAAATAATACTCAGCTCCCAGCAGAGCTTCTCTGAGTTCGCTTTTACTTTGCTCATTCCATTGCTCAAGTTGTACCCTGTGTCCTGTGTCAATAGGTCTGGTGTACAGATTTTTACTTACGGGCTATTTACAGGTCTTAACTCTCCAACACCCCTGTTTCCTCCCCACAATAGATTGTGGTATCCTCTTGGGACTAGGATCCATATTTCACTACCATGGGTTCCCAGCCCCTGGCAGAGCTGCACATACTTTTAAGGTATTCACTAAAATGTAGGAGGGTTAAATTATTTAATGTGGTAAACACTGCTTATCAGTACTACATGAAATGAGGTATTTTATTTAGAAAAAAAAGAAGCTTCCTAATCTCCTTTTCTCTTCTTAACTTGCCACTGCTGAGATTAAACAGGGCTTCTTTTTTTCATAACATAAGCTAGCAATTAAACGTTGATGTCTGTGACAACACTGTCCAAGGTAGAGAGAGTCATTAACACTAGGAAATTTACATAGGCTCATTGAATCCCTCCTATTTGGAGTTTTACTGTGTTTATAGCAAAACTGTAGTTACCAAATGCAGCGCAGCTTGATCAATTTTGATACTATCTTATGATGAGAGGACAGAAAAATTCTAAAAATGCCCATTTGTCACTTACAGAGCAATTCTGTGTTAAATGACCTGGATGAGTCTGGGAATGCTAATACATTCCTAACATGAACCAAAGCTTCCTTAGAGCAATTTCAATTAGTCAAAACAAAACAAAACAAAAACAAATTAAAAAAAAAAAAAAAACTAAGGTAGAATATTCTAGCATTTTCAGGTCATTTTAAGCATGAACCTTTGAACTGTATTCAGCAACTGATACTTCCACATGAGTTATTTTTTCTTAGGCAAAGCTGGACATTTTGTGCCTGTGAGTTGCTTCGGGAGGGCTCTCAGGAGAAACCTGTAAGGTAGTGAGTGAAGCAGGGTAGGGGTGGGGTACTAGGCAAAGATCTGGAATCTTGACCAGCCCAATCCGTGGGAGTCCTGGAGCAAAAGTCCTGCCTAGAGGCTAAAGAGTTGCACATCTACCTCCTTACGTGAGTCAGTCATTGCCTACGGTGCCACCCTTGGGTGGAATGTAACATAACCTACCAGGCATCTCAAGGGTGAAATATGAGCAGCTAAAATACATAGCAGCTGAGGGCTGGGTGCACTAGCCTAGTGAAAGGGATGTGAGTGTGGCACCAACACATCTGCTATTTGAAAAACCCTACCCACCCTCAGCTCGTCACAGCTTAAAATGATAAGGAATCGCAAACTCCTTACAATAGTAAGAACTATCAACAATCCAAAGCTCTAATAAACATCTAAATAGAAATATATATGATGTAACTACTAAAAAATAAGGTTTTGTTTAATTATAGAAAATACCAAACAGGAATGTGGATAGAAGAAACACATAAAGATCTCACAAGTACTCATTATTCAATTTGAACAAACATCAACCAGTGCTATCTTGTTCTAACTACACCTCATTCGTTGGTATCACTCCCTCTCCCTAAATTTTGAAGTAAATATCAAACATCATAGAGTTTTAAAAATATTTTTATTGATTTTGGAAAGAACGAAGAAGGGAGAGAGAGAAACCTCAATTGGTTGTTCCACTTATTTATGCATTCTTTGGTTAATTTTTATATGTGCTTCACTGGGGATTGAACCTGAAACCTCAGCTTATTAGGACACCACTCAAACCAAATGAATAACCTGGCCAGGGCCAAAATATCATATAAGTTTTATTATAAGGTTATTATAAGGCTTTTGAAGAATTTATAATGAAAGGTTAAAATATTCTTGTTATAAATGAAAACTAAGTTTAATAACCTAGGTAAAAATATCCCAGTTACATTTAGTACATGTATAGATCTGAAGAGGGAAAAGAAATGATAGTTAATAAACCAAAATTTTAAGAGGGATTTAAATGAGAATCATGTTTAAATATGTTTTTTTGTATTTTCCAAATTTTCTACAATGAACATGTCTTTCCTATTCGGCCCTCGAATGCCCTCAAAAATATATATACAAATTCTACATTTATAAAGCTGTTAAAAATTAAAAGGTAAGCCCTAGCTGGTGGCTCAGTTGATGGAGAATGTCAATAAACAAGCAGTTCCTGTGTTCCATGCTTGTACAAGTGTCAGCAACTCTTCAGATGATTTTAGAATAAAAGCAACTGATAAAAAATGAAAAATGCATTTAATATTGTACATAACTGATTCTTTTATTTTTCTGATTCTCAACTTTTTTAAAGTTGAAAGTCCAAATTGGGAAGTAACTGGGGCATTTGACAAATTTATACATCTGAATGCATAAAATCACAGATATTTGAGATACTCCATTGACTGGAGTCTGCTCTTTCTTCAACTTCTTCTGTCTTGTAGAGATTAGAATTCTTTTAAATTAGTGGGCCAGGACAGATTACTCAATTTTGCATGCTTCTTCATGTGGTAAATAAATTACAAGGTTAGAACACTAATGCCTAGATTTTGCCATCAGTTCAGCCCTGAGTTTTATTCATTTATCCAGTAGATACTGAAGACTTATTAAGTGCCAGGAATTGGTTTAGGTTCTGGAGATACCACAGGGAACAAAATATAGATCCTGATTTTATAGAGTGTACCTTATAGTGCTTTGTTCAAAACAGGTTAGAATACATATATTACTTCATTTTATAACAAGCTTCCTTTGTTCCTGAAAACCATTCAGAAACTGAAAATAATGGGTATAAAAATAACGGGTATAGGGTCCTGGCTGGTGGCTCAGTGGATAGGAACCAGCCTGTGAACCCAGAGGTCACTGGTTTGATTCCCAGCCAGGACACATAACCAGGTTGCAAGCCAGGTCTCCAGCCAGGTCCCCAGCCAGGTCCCCAGATGGAGGCAGGTGAAAGGCAATCATACATACATTGATATCTCACTCCCTCTCTGCCTCTCTCCCTTCCCCTCTCTCTAAAAATAATACATAAAATCTTTTTTTAAAGGGTATAAAACCATCAAGCCAGTTCTCTTTCATTCATTCTTATGAAGAATGGAATTGTCACTTTTATCATTCATCAACAGAAGAATCCCTTGCCCTAGCCAGTGTGACTCCATTGCAGGTTCAATCCCTGATCAGGGTAGGTATGATCCATGGTCCGGACACATTTGGGGGGTAACCTATCTCTGCTTCTCTCTCTCATCAATGTTTCTTTCTGTCCCTTCCTCTCCCTTCCTCTCTAAAAGCAATGAAAAAAAATGTCCCCAGGTGAGGATAAAAAAAATAATAATAATAAAAAGAGTGCTCTTCAAAATATACTATTATTGACAAATATCATAATTAAAACCTGCCGTTCCTTTAATATTTCAGAAAAAAGGTCTTTGATAGGACTATAATAAACACAGTCAAATTGCCTTCCAAGCAGTCATAGCACTGGGTTTGATTAGGCAATTAGATGTGATCCCAGTCTGTTTCCATCTGCTTGAGAATTAGATATCTCTCAATAGCTTGGTTAGTTTATGCTGTTAAAGTGAATAATACATTAGTCTATTTGCTTATTACAAAGTAACTGATGGAGAAAGAGGTGACATAAAAAGTTTGGGTAATATGGGAAAGGCAGTTAGAGAAAATGGATTTGTCATAGATAAGAGCAATATTTCAAGCATGAACAGTCAAGATCTTACTGTGCTTGGCACCTATTTCATAGTGAGTCAGTTCATACACCTCTTAAATCATGTCATATGTTCTCATTTAAAAAGCCAGCTGCATTTCAAAATAATACAATGTCATTTATTTCCAACTGGTGGAATTTGGAAATAGCACTTATTATAGCCACTTTTAAGAAACACTAAATAACAGTACATGGAAATGTCTTAGAAAAATCTATAACTCATTGCATTTCCAGTGGAATGGATGACTGTTTTAGTTTTCCCCATGTAAATAGTCCACTTCAGTGCTTTTTATCTGGTTTTTACAAAACCATTACTATTCAACATAAAACAACAATATACCATACAAGTCACCTAAAGTTAAAAACAGGGGAGGTGTCAAAGTGTTGAGGTAGGCACTTAATGAGGAATTCAAGAGTGCTGTAGATTATGTCCTAAATGAAAGAACTGGAATATCAACAACAAAAGTCAAAACAAAAACCTTCCAATTATAGATGATTAAACTGATAAAAGATTAAACTGAGAAAAGTGGACTGATCCTCAGTGAACTAAAATGTAATGGCATGGGGGCTATAAGGGGACCAGCTCTAATAGAACCCATTGCTGAGTTAAGAGTACCCTGCAAGGTTACAATAGGTGATTACATAAATCTGTGAAAATTCTGAAAGCACAAATTTAAGGTGCAGTTAGGGAACAGGGGAGGTTAGAAAACAACTGCCCGCAACAATGAAATTTGCATTGGCCTAAAAATGCTTTAGGTATTTAGTTTTCAGTATAAAATGTTCCAGGAATTGGTATGCCTACACTGCAATTATTGTTTCTAACTCTACTTGATTTTACAGTATAAACATCTAACATGTTGACATTTGCATTCAGTTTATTAAAGTTTAATTTTTATATTTTTTCCTCTTAACAATATAACATTTTGGGTATAAGAACAAAAACATCCTAAAAGAGCTCCTTTAACAGAACTTTCATTTCCTAAAACAACATTGAAACATCATTTTATCCGTCATTTACATTTTCTCTTTTTCTGTTATAAATTCAAATTTGAATAGAAATAAATCTGTAAGATCATGTATTATAGAAATGTACACTAGAAACCTATGTGATCTTATTAACCAATGGTACCCCAATAAATTGAATAAACAACAAACAGAAATAAATCTATAATAAATTAACATAGGACTAATTATATCCAGCCAATCCTATATTATATACCTTTACAAAATATTTTATTTTAAACAAACTTTTCCAAGACTAATTTTAAAAGCACTTCCAAACAACTGCACATATTCTAAGGCTTATGGAGCACAACCAATATTTTATATTAGAAAACCTTTCAATTCTTTATTTGGTTAGCTGGAAAAAACATACTACTTACGTTGTGAAGTCAAAGCAAGATTTTCCATGGCAGCATTGGTTCACTATCCCTGTGTGGATTGTAGATGGTCACAAATTTCTTGACACACCTCCCTGAAGAGGGGGGTTTCATTTCTTCCCTGCAGTTCTAAGGGGGCTCGGTGTGAACTTTGACAGATAGCATGCAGTAGAAGCGATGCTGTTCTTGTTTCTGGGCCCAGGCTCCCAGAGACTAAATGCTTCCTTCTCCAGTCTCCCAGAGCACCCAGGTGGCCTGAGGCCACTGTACACACAGGTCATGTGCAAAACTCCTAGAGAGATCTAAGACCACAGGGAACCCGAGATCCCCTGCATCAGTAAGGCATAGACAGGGTGGAGCTTAAAAGTCTTCAACTTTCATCACCCTAAGACCAGTTCATGAAGGTAACAGCAATAAAATGGTTGTTTCAAGCATTTACATGTTCTAATAGTTTACTATGTGGGGTAGGTAACCAGATTCCCCTCCTTGGTTTCTCTACTTCCCTCAGGTACTTAAATATGTACACTCCTTGCATTTCAGAGTAATCCTTCAAGATCTAGACAGGTTTTATTTATTTTTTAAATAAAAAAAGATATTTATTTATCTTTAGAGAGAACGGAAGGGAGGAAGTAACAGGGGAGAAACATCAATGGATTGTTGCCTCTTGTGATCCCCCATCTGGGGTCTTGACCTGCAACCCAGGCAATGTGCCCTGCCTAGGAATCAAACCAATGACCCTTTGGTTTGCAGGCCGGTGCCCAATCCACAGAGCCACACCAGCCAGGGCTAGACAGGTTTCAAACAGCACCTCTGCGGGTTCCGAATCTGCGAGTCGAGTCCAGACATCTATTGTACATTTTGAATATTTCCTGTATATAATTGAGATGCAGACTAACTCTGAGGAATTACTGGTATTAAATTAAACAAGCAGACCATTAGAGTCAGGCAGCTATGATGCTTTAGTTGCTGCTGTGAGCTGAAATCTCCAGCCTAAAGTGCCTCAAGGTTAAGAAATCGAAACCTGAGGACACCAACCACAAACAGCCAACTAACACATTCCCAAATAAGCCAACCACTTAGGTGACAGCCAATCAAAGAGGTTCCTTGTTTTGCTTTCTCATCTTTATGAAAGTGTTTCTTCCAGTGCCTGTCCAGGAAGTGCCTCTAACCATATCCAGTTTGGTGCTGCTCTATTCTAATCAATTTTTACTCAAGTAAACTGAAAATTTTAACATGCCTCAGTTTATATTTAACATTGGTATGGAAGAAGGAGGCTCCACCGGGAATTAGCTGTGCTCATTCAGGACCAGGTTCATCAGATGGGGCCCCCAGCTCTGATCCTCCATGTCCCACTCTGGCTAGGTTTCTCAGAATTTGTCTTAAGAGGGTCCAGGTCAAAAAATTGTGGTTACACACATAATGGACTTCTACAGAGTAATAACTTCATATAAGAGCATTGGCATCACCAAACCCTGAACCTTAGCGAACACCTGCCATGCATAGGGCTCATATTACACCCAAGGAATATGAAGAAATAGTTAAATATGCTTTTAGTTCTGTCCTTAAGTAGCTTACAATTTACTTGAGAAGTTAAAACTAATCAGGAATCCAAAAGCAAAGAAAAACTTAAAAAAAAGAAAAAAGTACTTTGAGACACACTGGTTTTTATTCCCATTTTTATCAAAACACTGTTTTTAAAAAATAAAGATTAATGCAGGATTGACTGAGGAATACACAATCATCAACTCTCATCTATGTTTGGATGAATCGACTCTACCAGTAAGATATAGATGGGGACCATGTGAGTTTGCTTCCTATACAATGTTTTATTTGAGTTATGATTTTCCCTTTTATTTAACTGAGAAAATCTTAAGAAACAGCGGGAAGACTTGTGTTTCCAAGTTTGTTGTAAGAATACAGAGGCCTTGCTCATTTTATCAATCAGTACTAACTGAATGAGCTCCCATGCGATACAAATCTGTTATACATAAGTGCTGGTTTTCAAAAGCTTGCTATATCTGATGCACTGGTAAACATTCTCCTAAGTCCTCTCTCTCTCTCTCTCTCTCTCTCTCTCTCTCTCAATTTTGACTTCAAAAAGCTTAGGGCTACATAAAATCATAAGAACATGTATCCACTTTGAACTACTATATATAGTCTTTTTGTATTGGGTGGGCACCATTTTCAAAATGGGGATGCAACAGTGAAGGAGATAAACAAAATCCTTATTCTCCTGGAGTTGGTATTTGAATCGAGGAACAGAGAATGAAGCAAGACAGTCAGAAAATGAAATTATTTTAAAAAGATATTATTGGTGTGTTTTTTTGCAGTTACAGCATTCTGCAGCATTGTTGGCTACTACAAATGTGGTTAGCATTGTATTTCTATTGAGCAGAATTGTTCTAAACTAAACTCAAATCAATGCCTTAAACATGCTTACAACTTTCAGGTATTAACTCAATACTTTTCATTAGAAGTACCTCAAAGAGGGCATATTTGTTTAAGTACTAATGATTTGAGACAGACAAGGGCTAGTCAAGCAAGTCACTTGGCTTACATTAGAAGCATGTTCTTAAAAAATAACTTATTTTTTAAAAATGTGTTCCCTACATTGACTTTTTAATTTTTTTTAAAAGATTTTATTTATTATTTTTAGAGAGAGGGGAAGGGAGGGAGGCAGAGAGAGAAAGAGAAACATCAATGTATGGCTGCCTTTCACCTGCCTCCAGCTATGGACCTGGCTGAAGACCTGGCTGGAGACCTGGCTTGCAACCTGGTTATGTGTCGAACCAGCAACTGTTGGTTTCACAGGCCAGTGGTCAATCCACTGAGCCACACCAGCCAGGGCTTGTACATTGACTTTTGAGAACCAACTTCATATCCATAAATGTTAACAGCATTTGGTAAAACAACGTGAAGCTGGTATGTCAGCATGTGGCATGTGATTAATGAAACTGTGGAAATATATGTGCATATGTGAATGCCAAGGAAACAGGGGTGAAGGGAGGTAGAGGAAGGTAAAGGGAGGAGACAATAAACAGATGGTGTATTTTGAAACTGTATACCTGAAATCTGGATAATTTTATGAACCAGGGTCACCCCAATAAATTCCATTGTAAATAAATAAATAAATAAATAAATGCAGTCAGGGACAAACAAGAAACTGTCTGCATTGTAATAACATGTATGTGATGGCCATAAAAGGGTACACAACAGATGAAACAGTGAGCAAGGATGAAACAAGAAGAATCAGGAAGCCATATGGGAAAGATGGAGTTTTTCACCAGTTACAGAGCCCTTCCTATGCTACGCACTCTGTACTCCATTACCTACATATTAACTGCAGGTAGAATTATTATCCTCTTTGTATGGCTGAAAAGCCTGAGGTACAAGGCTAGATAACGCCAAGAAGCACACGTTTTGGAAGAATCACATCAGTACATTTAGCAGTAAACATTTAGTGGAGGACATTCTATGGATAAACTACTGTATCAATTGTTGGGAAGGCAAAATTGAAAACTTGGATTTTATCTCAAAAAGCTTACAATAGATTAGGAAAGAGAATAAATGTTTTATTTTAATTTAATGCTTACTGGATAGAGAAAGAGGGCTGGTGTAGAGAATTGGGCCCTCAAATAATATCTTCCTGGTTAATCAACTAGTTTTATTTAGCCAGATTCAGTTCTCACTGTTTCCATAGATGAATAAAGTAATGTTAAAGGTTTCAGATAAGTAGGGAAGGAAATTTCTCCCACTTTTTTCCCACCATTATTTCCTTACCCCCAAATAACTCCCCTCAAGTCAGTAAAGGACCTTTAGAAAAAGAGGTAAAAATGGCCCTGGCTGGTGGCTCAGTGGATAGGCGCCGGCCTGCAAACCCAAAGGTTGCTGGTTCGATTCTCAGACAGGGCACATAACCAGGTTGCAATCCAGGTCTCCAGCCAGGTCCCCAGCTGGAGGCAGGTGAAAGGCAACCACACATTGATGTTTCCCTCCTTCTCTGCCTCCCTCCCTTCCCCTCTCTCTAAAAGTAATAAATAAAAAATCTTTAAAAAAAAATAAAAGAAAAAGAGGTAGAAAACAAAGCAGACTGCCTTCCCTGTTTACCTCTGCAAACCATTCCTTTCCATTGATAACAGCCTCACACTCTGTGACTTCCTGATTATGTTTCAAGCATAAGTTTGCAAAATTCACTTACAGCCCGACTTGGCAAGCAGCCTGCATTTGTATATATTTTTCCAATATATAAAATCGAGTTCTTTGTAATTAAATTGCTTTTTATTTTTCTGAGTGAAAATAAGGACTGCAAGCAGCATTTTCAAAAATGGAACACATTTTCCTATAACAGAGATGGGGTTTACTGCACAGTTAAATTAATTTTGAAAGTATTGCTGTTATTACTTTCCATACAGGGGATATAATAGGATGTTATACAAATATATGTTTTTGAGAAATATCTTTGTTATTCACTGTTATAGGTTAATGGGCATGCCACTTTGTGAAGCTGGGCAGGAAACACAAATTTCATGCTGGACTTACAGAATCACAATTTTAAAATAATTTCCTTCAGCCCTGGCTAGTGTGGCTCAGGAGACTGAGCACTGGTCTGTGAACCCAAGGGTCGATGATTCAATTCCAAGTCAGGGCACACACCCAGGTTGCAAACCAGGTCTCCAGCCAGGTCCGTAGCTGGAGGCAGGTGAAAGGCAACCATACATTGATGTTTCTCTCCCTTTCTTCCTCCCTCCCTTCCCTCTCTCTATAAATAATGGATACCTTCTTTAAAAAAATAATAAAATAAGTTCCTTTAAGCATAAAATAAGTGGAGCTATAGAAAAACACTAATTTTATTAAACTATAAATAAATGACCTATTAAAGTAATTCTTTAAGCAGTGGATATTCATAAAGGTTCACACCACTATTGTTTATTTATTTATTTATTTTAAGCCTGAATATTTCCTGATATTTGCTTCTTTCTCTTTCCTAAAAAGGGGTATTTAAGTAGACACCACTTCCAACACTTGGTAAGAAACAAAATCATTATTTACAAAAGCATTAACTTTCAGGTGCTTTCATTGTCTGAATTTCAAATCAAAGAACCAATTCAAGTTATTTGTTTAGTGCCTATTACATGACTTTAAATGTGATATTTTCAAGGTGAAGGATCCAGAAGACACATACAATCTCATGGTGGAAAAACCAATTGGTATATAAAAATAATTCCTTCCAAAAATTAAGGACTATTATATAACTAATTTATGATTCGTTTTGAGAAAATCAATGAAAATTAATTAAATTAAATGCACAGCCAAAAATAAAAAAGAAAGAATGAAAAATCAAAACCAAATATGAAATGTTTGTTAAGCATTTAGTTTGCTAATACTAAATATTCAACAAGCACCAACTGGGCTTCCTAATAGATTATCTTCTATATATAACACAAACAGCAGACAATAACCAAATACAAAGAAAAGATAAAATGGATAGTGAATGTTATTATTGTTGTTAAGAGAATATAACAATACTTTCAAAATAAAATATCGGTATCAGGAGTTACTCAAAAATTCACAATTAGTATTTCCAAATTAGTGCTATTTAGGAACTTGTTAACAATCATATCAGAAGATACTTCAAGACACTTTGAAAATGGAACTATAACTTAGGCATTTTGGAATAATGAGAAGAAAACTTTGTATTAATATGATTTGAGAAGCTGACAGAAGGCAGTAATTAAATGGTGTATTGTCTAGATGTGAAAGGAAAAAAAATTAAGTACACATTCATGGTTACAGAAGAGACAGGTGGACATTAAGAAGAGCAAAGGAAATAGAGTAGCCGAAGAACTTAAATGCATGCCTCATAGACATGAAATAAGGGGGGCATTGCTGGAGGGAATAGGGGCAAAGGGGAGAAATTGGGACAACTGTAATAGCAAAATAAATAAAATATATTAAAAAAAGAAAATGATAACTGTGGAGATTACTGTTTGTAACAGAGTATGAAAACTTATTACTAAAGGTTAATACATCACAATTTAACTTCTTAAATAACAACTGCATTTACATGTTTTCTATACATAATGTAAACTTTCCGTTTCTATTCCTGAAACAGAGAGCAGTTTCAAAGTCTCCTATTTTACTTTTGTTTAAGCCAACCTCAATTCTCAGTTAATCATGGTTTTCAAACTGTGCACTACTCCAGTCTTCAAAATGTTCCCTCCAACCTAGGCACTTTCGGGTTCCCTATGATCCTTTGATTAGACTTCAGAGGATTATGATAGGAAACCCATTTTTCTATGGCAATTACAAATATGGAACTCTCCCCCATGCTGACACAGGCCACACCTAAAGGCTATAATCTCTTCACACCAAACTATCTGAAAAATTCAATCAGTTCCCAGAATACCCATTCAAGAATAAATATTTCTTTCATGATGATCTCTTTTGGAACAAATTCTTCCCCACTCCCCTCACCTCTAGTTTCAGGACGGACATTTTCAAGTGTGTTTGCTATTTCTTTTTTATTCATTCCTAGAACTACTAATTGCCAACCAAACTTATGTTGGTCTTTTCCTGCTCCTTTTGTATTCCTGCATTTGAGCTTAATCACATCCCCGATTTTGCCTTCTGGTACCTATTCAGGAACCAAGCCAGGCTTATAGAATCTTTCAGTAGCATTTGACCGTGACCTGGGAGCCATGTCCTAACTCTGCACCTTTTATTTCTGAACTACTTTAACTATGACATGGAGACCCCGGAGATGGAGAAGGCTGCTGTCCTAGCCAATTCCTCCTCTATTTCTTGGCTACTGTCCCACTACTCTGAAAACCTCTATAAAACAATGTCTAGATATTTCTCCACCAGCATCCTATGCTAGAGCTCAGCTTGGGGGATGCCTGCATCCAGAATTCCACAGCTAAGAAGATAGCTTTGCGGATACAGACTGGTGTCTGCACTATATTATTATTGCTTATTCCACCCATATTTAGCCATAGAAAACATGGAGAGCAAAAGAACAACTGTAAACATATATCTATATAGGTGCTAGGGCAATCCAGTAGGTCCTAACTTAATGTCAGTATACTCTGCAACTATAAGTGAAACTAGCATAGGCTAACTGATATAAATGAGAGTTAAGTTCCTGTGGCAACTCATCAACATTAAGGCAAAATGACATTGAAGGAAAGAAACTATGTTAATTGAGGTCATGCAATAATATATAGCTACATTGTAAAATACTGCAGTCTAGTAAGATTTGTATGTTCTGTAATACTTTCTATTAGTGAAAGCAGAGAAACAGCACATAACCATGTTCTTCCTACAGTTTTCACTGTCATCTAAAAGCCATGAATTTTATAATATCAAAGCTTATATAGCATGGAAATTACCTTATGGAAGCTGGTGTTTTACAAGTTCTTTTGAGTTTCAGAAATAATCTTCTGAAATACATTTCAGGACTATCTTATTATTGAGAATATACTACATTACTATATAATATGGATATAAATTTTTATACTAACATATAATTTGATGGTCTACACCTATTCTATAATGATGCAATTTATTATCAATTACCATTCTACACAGATAGGATAAAATAAATAAGCAAGTGAAATTAAGTCAACAATAAAGAGTAAAGATATTAAACAAATATATGAATTTATTTGGTATACCATTTTGCATTATTTTGAATATAGGAACTTCTA
This sequence comes from Noctilio leporinus, assembly GCA_004026585.1. Lineage (NCBI taxonomy): Eukaryota > Metazoa > Chordata > Mammalia > Chiroptera > Noctilionidae > Noctilio > Noctilio leporinus. The sequence continues at coordinate 78,601 of PVIW01001650.1, read as the reverse complement.
TTAACACTATTAATACTATTATCCAAAAATAGAGGATATTTATTTAGATTGGAGTTATAAGTCCTACTTCCCACATTGAAGAGTTAATGACAATGGAAATTCCAAATACATTTATCTAAAGAATTAGGCATGACTGCCAGACTGCAAAATTGGCTCTGTACACCACCGAGTGAAGATTTTACAAGTATAATATTAACAGAATGAAGTTTATGAGGGCATTAGTACATAATGTCCAGGCAATTTTGAGCATTTTTAATGAAAAGAGTCTTCTCGAATGAACACTGTAGTTTTTATATTATTTCTAGCAGGAAAGATATTTCATAATTAATATTTCATAAAAGCTTTATGCTTTACATTTTGAAGTTAGCAAAAAATTACTAGAAAACCCTATAACATACCCTTGAGGAAAAAAATAATGAAAATTACAGCTATTTAAAATGTTTATTTTCAAAAGTGACAACCTTCCTTAATAAGAATTAGAAAAACTGCTACAATTTCCCCAACATATGTAAAATGTTATGCTCGAAATTGTAAATGCAAGCTATAAAATAGTGTTGCATGTTTCAAAGCAAGCTCCTGTATTATTTGTTCTCTGTTACTTTTGGGCTGTTTAATTGTGTTGCTTCTGTGTAAGTTGTTGGCTCTAAATGGCATGTTCTACATCTTATATTGACTCAGCTGAAGTTCCAGTGGCACTGTGAAGCTTCACTTAAAACTGGTATCTCCCTTCTCTAATATTTTTTTGGGGGAGGCAAGACTACCCATGCCCATTGTTAAGCCTTTCTTTATGTTTTTTTTTTTTTTTCACAATTTCATATCGTAACACAGTATGTGTATACTATTTGAGTTAAATGCATGTATCCTCAACAAGTTTCAAGCAACTAACCCTTTACACCTGCCACTATCATCTTTAGAAAGATGGTAGGCACAAAGTAGCTCCACAGTAAATACTTGATCCTTGTTCCTTTGAGTGTTAACCTAGTGATAAGAAATACATTACCGAAAAGAAACTATGAACACAGCTGTCTCTATAGTCAAGCAATGTCAGACTTAAATTATCGATTCACTTTCTTTCAGATAAACTTTTACTAACTAGATCTCAATCAGGAAGCAAACAGTGTGACTTCGTGGAAGAGAGTGAGGAAAACCCATGAGAAAGAGGAGCTAAATAAAGGTGGGGCTAGTGATGTAAAGCACTAGTTCCATGGAACTGGATACATTTTCTATCTTCCCTGTGTTACACCATCCCAATGGTTCAGTCAGCTACCAGGCTTTGGGTGGGCCCATTATCTCTGTCTTCTTTTGGTCCAAATATCAAGCAGAGGCTCCAACTATCACACAGGAAAAGAGGCATTTAATACCTTACAATTAGGTTGCTGTGGCAACCATCCAGGTTTATCTCCCACTTAGCAGTGTCTCTTGAAATTGAACATACTGTTTGGGGGCCTTTTTAAAATGTGGATCCTGTTTCAGTAGATCTGGATGGGGTCTTGGAGCCTATACATCTAATAAACTTGCTGCTGATGCTGCTGGCCTCCAAAGATACTGATGAGGTTGATCTGGGTGGGCCCTGAACATCTATGACCTTAGACCCTACTGAGTGATCTAACATAGAGCCCGATTGCAGAAAAACTGGAATGGAGCATCATTTTATGCACAAAAATTCTTTTTATATAGCTGATGTCTGAATAGTTTTTCATGTTAAGAAAATGATGCGATTGTGGAACCTTTGATCACTGGCCTATGTAATGAGGCAAATGCCTTCTTTTCATGATTCAAGCTCTTTATCAATATATAATTTCATCACTACTTTGAATAACACACACATGTACACACACACACACACAATGCCATCTTGACTCAAGGTAAGATCAAATATTCTATGTCAGGCCTCTGTACTTGAAGTGGTTTACAGATCTGCTTACCTAGGTGCTTTTAAGAATTGCAAAATTTCATTACCCACCCTAGACCCACTGAATCAAAATTTATATTTATAATAAGATGCCAAGGTGATACATGTGCTTATTAAAATTTCAGAACATCATCGAATGAAGTAATTCTCTTGCACATTTTCAAAATATTCACATTGAAATATTTGGTAAAAGGGATAATTTTAATATAGTAGCCAAAGCACTTAAGAAAATTAACATGAGCATCTAGCCAGAATGCATAATATGAGGAGATATACTTTTGGATTTGATTTGTTTTGTTTTGTTTGATCAAGGTAAAATGAGGTTACACCAAAGAGCAAAGTGCTCATATCTCAAGGTGAACAACACCTTGTCGAGCGAGGGCACTTGTCTTCCGAAGACCTGTGCTGAGTCAGGCTGATACACTTGAACAAGGAGTAAATGAGTGGTTTGTGGTTGCTTCAGGCATGAGGTACAGCATACACTGTAACACTTTTTTTTCTTCACCTTTGCCCTCCTACCATCGCTCTATACCTTCTTCAAATCAAGTAAGCTGTTCCCCTGGAAGGTCTGTCCAGAAAACACTGTTGAACCAACAGGAGGGATGAGGCCCAGCAACTTCTCGTTGGTGCTAGAAATCAAGACAGAAGTCTTGAACTCAAAGTGTGGCCCACTGACTAGCAGCGTTTGCATCACCTGGGAGCTTGTTAGAAATGCAAAATCTCAAGCCCCACCCTAGGACTGTGAATCATAGTCTTCAAGTTAACAAGATCCTCAAGAAATTCATCTGCATCTTAAAATTTGAGAAGCAGTGGCATATGACACTGTGTTAGATACTGCCCCTGCAGAGGTGTGAAGGAGGGCCCTGTGCATGATAGTAAGTCACATTAACATCAGGTACTACATCTGGGGTGAGTAGACCAACTTGGGTCACACGTAATTGTAAAATTTTGTATGGGCAATACACTTCTGCATTGCCAGACCCTGGTAGTTTATCCCAATCTTTGCCCATCATGCAAGGCTCAGAAATGACAAGTTACAGACCCCAGCCCAAGTACAGAGTCCAAGGACTACAAAGTGTCATTCATCCTGGTGCTCAGGCATAAAAGAGAAGCCTCAGATAGTGAGATGGTGACAGCAGCCCCTGCTGCAAGCTCCCTCCTCACTCAGGGTGCCCTTGTCCCTGTTGTTCTTCCCACCTGGCTTTTAATCTTCTTTTCCCAAATTTCCACATAATTTTCTTCCTCACTTCCTTCAGGTATCCACTCAATTATCATATTTGCAGGCCACCCTTTCCATGATGTGTCATGTAGATTATGTAGTATATTACTTTTGCTTATTATTGATAAGAAGAAAATTTTATTTTATTCATACTTATAGCTCCAGCACCTAGATCACTACCACAATATATTAGCAGGTGGTTGGCATTTACTGAATAAATGAATGAGCTAAGTAAATGTCATCTCCAAATTGTGCCCCTCTTTGCCATTTGGGATTTTGGGGATGAATGAACTGAAGACCGTAATGCTATTCCTGCCTCATCTACACTACATAATCAGGTGAGAGGTCAGTGGGCGTCAAGACCACAGCAGACAATTCCTTAATTCAAACAGTTCCTTTAGAGGCATCAGGGGTATTCTGGACCACTTGTTCATTTCCTTTAAAATGAGCTGCCATGATTCCTCTGTAGAAGAAAGTTACTACATTGTACAAGTGATATCAAAGTTCTGCACCAGGTTCACGCACTGCTGCTATTAGCTCCAAGAATCAGGTCACTGAGCACCCAGCCACCCCAAGAATCTTCTCTGGGAATAACAACATCATGCCTTTACTCATGTGAATCACATTTTCATCCACTCAGGAGTTCAGACAAAACCAATTGCATGATGTCATTTTCTCTTTAGAAAAGCAGGCCGGGTGCTTGGATGAAGATTTATTTTGCATTAGCATGCCAGAGCTAGGGCAGGCGGCTCTGTCTTCAGACTAATGGCACCTGTTGAAATGATAACTAACAAAGCTAGGCTGTCTAAATCTATTTTCTAGGCACATGGGATGTTTTGCTATTCAGTCTGACGTCACAGGGAGATACGGGAGAGACAAATATGACCTGGTTATTTGTTTTGAAAATTGAGAACAGGTCCTTTGTTCAATAAAGTCTGCCTTCCAGGAATGTTCAAAACATCTTTAATTTAAAAATAACTTTTTAGAGGAAATTGCTTAAAATATTGCTATATTAACTATTAGGCTGGTGTTCAATGGTATAATTAAGTGGCATATATAATTTTGTTTCCTTTGGAGTTAACTAACTCCATGTCATTACTCAGATCAATTCCACCCTCATAAACATAAAAAAGCAAGTATCCAGATATATGCAACAGAGATAGTTGCATGATCAGAACAACTGATTTCCTCTTTGAGGCATATAGTTGGACGCCATATTCCAAAGGTAAAATGCGGCCATGTGACTGGCTTCCAGCAAGTGGAGTAAGATCTAAAGCATCTGTTCCATCAGGGACTCCCCATACTCTTTGCTCTCTCCCCTATGGTTTGATGCAACTAAGCAGGGGAAGCTGAAAGTCCCCATTTGGAGACAATGGGCCTGCAACATTGAAAGATCCTGGATCTATGAATCATGGTTTGAAGGGATGAGTCCACCATAAGGAGCATTTTGTTAAAAAGTAAAAATAGCCCTGGCTGGTGGCACAGTGGATAGGTGCTGGCCTGCAAACCCAAAGGTCACTGGTTCAATTCCCCAGCCAGGGCACATGGCCAGGTTGCAAGCCAGGTCTCCAGCCAGGTCTGTAGCTGGAGACAGGTGGAAGGCAACCATACGTGGATGCTTCTCTCCCTTTCTTCCTCCCTGCTTGTCCTTCCCTCTGGAAAATGATGAATAAATTTTTTTTAAAAAAGTGAAAATAAAAATAAAAATGAAAAAGCTTCTATAAAGTCTTATTCTACCGATATTTGGGGGCTATCTTTTATAGCATCCAGTCCCAGATAGGACCATGCTCACCACCCCCATTCCACTCTTATATCAAATCTTTATAATCTAGCACTTTTATCCATCATTCTTCAATTCTCCAAAATACTTGCATGGTCAGTGTGAGATTTCAATGATGAAAAGAACTTTCCTACTTTAGAGTCATTCCATATAGTGATGGCATATCTAGGGTCAGACTGAGTTTAACCGCACACATTTAGCTGCTTGAGATGATTTAACTATTAGATCAGGGGTTGGCTTATACATCATCAGCAGCCTTCTACTTAACAGAGCTCCATCAATGAAACTACAGTTAAAATAATAATAATGTAATATATACGTAAAATAAAATAAAATAGCCCCTGGCTGGTGGCTCAGTGGATAGACACCAGCATGTGAACCCAAATGTCACTGGTTCGATTCCCAGCCAAAGCACATAAACAGATTGCAAGCCAGGTCTCCAGCCAGGTCTGTAGCTGGAGGCAGGTAAAAGGCAACCATACACTGATGTTTCTCTCCCTTTCTTCCTCCCTCCCTGCCCTTCTCTCTCTAAAAGATAAAATCTTTAAAAAATATTTTTAAAAGATAGCAATGATAAAAGGACCACTCTTTTGCGTTAAGTGATTTAATTTGGCCCCAAGTCCACAAAGGTTTGCAAACAATATCTTTACAATCAAGTCATCTATTCTTAATTTGCCTTGAAACAAAAGTTCAATGACTTTGCCAAAAAGAAAAAGTTAAATATCTTAATAAATGCATTGTTAAGAGGAAAAAATTTTAAATGACCATTTTTGCATTTATTAGGAACTTGAAACAGTTTTAAAACATCTTTTATCTACAGTTTGAAGCAAAGGAACCGGAGAAGGCTATGTTTAATGGTTCTGGAGAGTGTAGTAAGAAAGCCAGGAACAAATAAAACTCTCAATTCCCATTTCCAGAAAGAGCTCCATTTCCTACAAACTCATGAGAACATTTTCAGATTCACCCAGATATTGCATCAATGAGAATTAAAATGCTGCATTGATGAAGTTATTGTTCTATCTCAATGGAGAGAGAGAAACTTGCCCAGCTAGAACACAGCTCATAAATGGAGGGCTGTTCAAAGCTTACACCTTGAAGAGCAGCAGGTGTTAAATTTAGAACTCTTTGACATACATAACAAAGCAAGGCTACAAAATCCAATGCAGCTAGCAGGGAGTCCATTATGAACGCTAGTGAAAAACAAACAAGCCAGCCAGCTGAGGGGAATCAGAGTTGTCTGTCTCAAACCTTCCCAGATTCTTCCCCTTTCGATTTAATTAATATTCATTGTCATTTGGTAAAATGTCAGGCTCCTGCCAATGTTAATTCTGACTTGGTAACAGGCAGTTTACCAGTTGCTTCTCCATCCAGCCTTCGTTCCTGTCGTAGTATTACAATTAGAGTTGTTTGTGCAACACCTTCTTTTAGGGAAGATAATGTTTTAAAGTGATGCTTCTCCAGGGTGTTCTGTAGCACACAACCCTCAAAAGAAGATTATTGGGAAAGTAAAAGGATTTCACATTCAGGCCAGGCCACCTCCTGAACACGTACAATGTTTAAAGGCTCAAGGAAGCTCTTTAGGTGTGGCACTGCCTTCCACTGATTACCTTTAAAGTTCAGCAGACATATTATGCCACAGAACCTCTTTTGATATAAGAGCTATTCAGGTTCAATGGAACAATTGAAGAAATGTTGATATTAAATATGGCATAAGAGATATGAATTAAGGGCCCTGGTTGGTGGCACAGTGGTAAGGCACTGACCTGTGAACCCAAAGGTCGCTGGTTTGATTCCCAGCCAGGGTACATAACCAGGTTGCAAGCCAGGTCTCCAGCCAGCTGTGTAGCTGGAGGCAGGTGAAAGGCAATCATTCATTGATGTCTCTCTCCCTCTCTGCCTCTCTCCCTTCCCCACTCTCTAAAAAATTAATAAAATCATTTAAAAAAAAAGATGAATTAATTACTATATTAAAACCAATGTGTAGTTTGTACATGACATCTTTCTAACTAGTAATCGAATTCAGGATGCACTACCCCCAAATATTACACCTTGGCATACTGAATATTTTAAACTGAAGGAGTGAGTCTAAAAAAGTGTAAGAACAAGAAGGAAGATCACTCTGACTTTCCCTTACTCCTCTCCTGAAACAGGTCATAAAACCCTCAAGTGCAAGTACTCTCTCTATAACTGAAAGATAGGAGCATCTTGATCTAGGAGGACAATGGATACCCCCCAAATGCTGAACAAATTGGCCCTTCCATAGTTCCCCTTAGTTTATTACGCTTACCTTGTGGTCCTTGATTTATCCTATTTCTCCATGACTGTTCACTCTTTATCAAATTTATCATAAAAATACTCAGGTTTAACTATTTCTTTGAGTCTTCATTTCCTTATGAAGGCTCCTGCATCATGTAAAAATTAAATAAAATCATTTTGTATGTTCTTCACCTGTTAATCTGTCTCTGTCAGTTTAATTTTCTGATCCATCCAGGGGCCCTAAGAGGGCTGTGGGAAACTTTTTCCTCCCCTACTTTAGTAAACAAAATATTCACCTGTCCATAACTTGTGAAACTTAGTTATCATGTTTGTCAGTATTCCACACTATTTCATTCCCTCTTCTCTCTCCTCACCCCTCCCTTTTAAAAAAATGTGGTCATTTCAGTAATTACTCACTTTTAACTGATAGCAAAAGGTTAATAAAAACAAGAGAAAAACAAAGAACTACCAAAAATGTGACTCAATTTTTACAACTCAATAATGAAAAGATAAGTAACCCAATTAAAAAGTGGGCAAGTGATCTGAACAAACATTTCTCCAAAAAAAAAAAAAAAAAAACCCCGACAAATGACCAGTAAGCATATGTTAAGTTGCTTAACATCATTAGGATTAGGCAAAGGCAAATCAAAATCACAATGAGATACCACTAGAAAAGCTATAAATAAAAAGCCTTGGCTGGTGGCACAGTGAATAAAGCACCGGCCTATAAACCCAAAGGTTGCAGGTTTGATTCCCAGCCAGGGCACATAACCAGGTTGCAAGCCAATTCTCCAACCAGGTCTGTAGCTGGAGGCAGGTGAAAGGCAACCATATATTGATGTCTCTCTTCCTTCCCCTCTCCCTGAAGATAATAAATAAAATCTTTAAAAAAATAAGACAAGTAATGACAAGTGTTGGTGAGGATGTGGAAAAATTAGAACTGTCATATACTGCTGGTAGGAATGTAAAATGGTGCAACTCTTTAGGGAAATAATCTGGATCATCCTTAAGGTTTAAACTTAGAGTTACTATATGATCTAAGAATTCTACTCCTAGGTAAATACCCCAGAGAAACAGAATGGGAGAGAGGCAATCTAAGGAATAATAGCTGTAACTGCTTGAGAACTGATTAATTCAGTTATCAAATTTAGGAAGTTGAATAAATCCTAAACGGGATACTTACAAAGAAACCCACACCTGCAACATTATAGTGAAACTGCAGAAGAAGACAATGTGGAAATATTAAAAGCAGACAGAGGAAAAGATAACTTCAAAGGAATAACAATTGGCCTGACAGCTAACTTGTCAACAGCAACAGTGGGCAACAGTCTGCAGGCTACTTTTCCAATGTGCCTAGAAAAAACAAGGCACTGAAACCTGGTGAATCTAAGTTTCACTATAAAAGATAAAAGAAAGATATTTATATTCAAGCAAAAATGGGGAAGCTTTAACAGCAGATCCTCACTAGAAGAATGTATATAGTAAATACTCCAGGCAGAAGGAAAGTTATCCCAAGTGCAAAGTCAAAGATGAAAGGAGAGATGAACCCAGAAACTAGCAAGTGAGTGAGATTATATAACAATGATAATATTAACCATGTTTACTTTGTGTGGTTAAAAAGGACAAAATTAAATATTGGACAACAATAGCTAAAGCCTGTGAACAAATTTTTATTACTCAATAAAAGCATATGAGTTTAATTAAATAGAAATCTACTATATATGCTAACATTTCTGGGTTAACCAAGAGATTAGGGGGAAAAAAAGAGTACAGTATATTATTCCAAACTAGTTCAACAGGGAAAGGAGAAAAATTGAACCTTGCAACACTGAACCAAATACAGAGCAGTAAAAAATCAGTAACTAGCTAACTGCTTCAACATACATAAATTTCAAGTAGCATTAATCACGTTTCATAAGAATACATACAATATGATTCTATTTATACCCAGAATGATGCTTTTTTTCAAAATATTCTAAAACATGTAAAGTTAAACACTGCATTTTAGAACACCTTGGTGTGTGGTACAAGTATAAAGAGCCAAATGAGAAAAATAAGCACCGAATCCAGAATAGTGTTTACTTTGGTGGGGAAGAAAAGGAAGGGGTCAGGGAAGGTACACACAGATTTTCTAAGGTGTGGTAGGCTGGTGGGAGTTATACACATGCTTATTTTGCTCTTATTATTTGTATCTTTTGAACATATGAAAGTTTGAATGCACACACGTACACACACACACACACACACACACACACACATTCTAATATGCTGCTTCCTCTGTGCTAGGTCAGATTGCTCATGGAAGAAAGTATTTGTTTGCAGAAATGCTACTTTAAGAAGTCAAATGAGCCCTGGCTGTTGGCACAGTGGATAAGGAGCCGACCTGCGTACCCAAGGGTTGCTGGTTCAATTCCCAGCCAGGTCAACATAACCAGGTTGCAAGCCAGGTCTCCAGCCAGATCTGTAGCTGGAGGCAGGTGAAAGGCAACCATACATAGATGTTTCTTTCCCTCTCTGCTTATCTCCCTTCCCCTCTCTCTGAAAAATAATAAATAAAATCTTTTAAAAAAAGAAGACAAATGAACATAATCTAAAAAAATCAGGATAGTAATTACCTAAAGATCCACATGCATAAGAAATAAACGAGCCTTTCCAGTAGAGAATGGAGAAGTTAAAGGGCTACAGGATACTGGTCTTCAAACATTTGAGTGCCTTTTATATGGCCAACTGGTTAGATGAATTCAAGGGAAAAATTACTAGCAATCCATGGAAATTTAGGGAAACAGACAGATTCAGCTTCATTAAATGAAACACATTTTTGCCTCCTTTCTCAGCCACAGTCCAAAGAAAATTTGGTGACTCGGAACCGGGTGAAGTCTTTGCCCAAGGCCACATTTAGTCTTCTTAAAGAGGATTCTGGTGGTAGATAACTTTTGAAACAGATCCTCAGATATTATAAGCATTCCATTTGGGTAATTTCATACTTCATGTTCTCTTCCCTTAGGGAGACCAAGTTTTGAGAGCTCTCTGAAAAAGATGATTTAGTCATCTTTTTTCTTTCATATCAATGCAGGTCATTATGTACACCCTTTTCCTACATTTGACTGGTTTCTTCTACATCTTTCTACATATTTCTTCTACATGATTCTTCTTCATATTTGTTCATTTGTCTGGTTTCTTCTACAATTTTGAAACTACTAGTTAGTGATGTTTGGGTCAAATAACAGAAAACCCAACTAACAGTTCATACTGCAATTTTTTGTTTTTAGGTTTTATTTATTTTCAGAGAGAGGGAAAGGAAAAGAGGCAGAGAGGGAGAGAAACATCAATGTATGGTTGCCTTTCACCTGCCTCCAGCTACAGACCTGGCTGAAGACCTGGCTTGCAACCTGATTATGTGCCCTGGCTGGTAATTGAACCAGCAACCTTTGGGTTGGCAGGCCAGAGCCAATCCACTGAGCCACACCAGCCAGGGCTAATTTCTTTTTCTTATTTTTATAGAAGAAGACGTCTGCCAGCATGTGGGGCTGTCAGAGCTGTCAGGGATCGGCTGCTTCTGCTCTCATCCTTTTAGCCTCTGTGTTTTGTCTCTGTGGTCCCAAGATGGTGGCCACATCTCCAATTCTCATTTATTCAAGGCTAGAATAGCACAAAATGCTGTTCTCACAATTATTTGCATTATTATTCATGAAAGAGTGTTTTTCCCTAGCAGTTTTCTGATGATTGGCCAGCCAGAGATCCTCTGGCCTACCAAGCCTGAAAGGTGATTAGGAATATCAAGTGTTTTGCTTCTTAGCCAAACCGTGGAGGAAGGTGGGGGGATGCAACAGGGGTGGCCAGAGAGTCAGGCTAAATTCTGATCTATTTTCCTGCTGCAGAAACTCAGAACTAACACAGCATTGATTCAAGCTCAAGAGATGGTTAACATATCATGTCAGACTTTACATTTATCCAGGATTGGCTGATTTATTTTAAAATGTCATCCAGAATGAAGGGACAAGACACACAAATCAATGCAAATATAAAGTTGAACTCACTGCACTATAACGTTTTAAACAAAACATTTAAATTATTTAATAAAAGCTATGAAGCTTATTTAAGCCTATATAAAAACAAACAGCTGCATTACAAGCTATAAACACTTTCACTAAAAAACAGAAAATCAATCTGTCCTCTTTCAAAAATGCCTGATTTGTCTTAATCAATCATGCTTAAATCATTCTGGGGAAGCTCCCAGTTCAGCCCATTTATAAATAATGATTGTACAAAGGTCACTAGATGGCTGCTCCATGCCATCACCAGCAATAAGAAGACTATCAATATTTTCAGAACTCAAAAATCAGCAGATTGTAAAAGAACTTAAAAGTTTTATTCCATCTTAGTGTCAATTAAATGTTTAGAATAGAGCTTTGCACACTTACTAAATAGTGGCTGTTGTGGTTTTTGTTCTGTTCATGAACAAAACAGTGTTCATGAACATATGAACATGTGTGTGTGTGTGTGTGCGCGCGCGCGTGTATAAACCTATCCCAAGGCAAGTATGCTCAAGAGAAACAAAAAGAAAATATGCACTTTATTTGTTTTATCACTATAAACGAAAGGGGAAGTTAGGTTTTCCGCAAGTTGAAATCTGGTATTTTTAAGATGAAATGGATTCATACAATTTCAATCAGACTTAGTAAAAACACTTATGACACATTTCACAAGAGAATGAAATCAAATACAAAATTCCATAGCAAAAATGTGATGTTTATTTCCACATAAAGTAAAATGCAATGTAATGCAATGCAATGAAACACATTTGCTAAAGTCTTCTTCCTTGACCATCAGAATTATTTTCTCCATGTAAGGAAAGATGCAAAACTGCACATGGTTTTGTGTTATTATTTAGCCTTCCAATTAGTCTGCAATTGCATACACATAAAGCATCTTTCTGTGTAGTTTTACCCAAAATACAAGTTTTTAGGGGAGGGGAAGAACACAGGCTGATGTAAGAACAAAACTAGCATTTGCATAGCAGATAGCACTTGAAAAGGTGATTTGATAAAAACTTCATATGCAAAACTCAGCAACACCATGTGGTAGCTATTCCCATACCAATTTTGAGGTGAAGAAATTGATGCTTAGAGGGATTAAGTGACTCATCAGAAATTATCTGGTAATTGGTAGAAGCAGAACTACCTACACACCATGTCTTACAGCTTTAAAGGCAAATTGTTTTATTATAATATAGTTCTATGAATCTGCTCCCATAACTGTAGACTAGATCTCATTAGAGAAATGCCATTTTCTATATACACATGATGTTCTTGGCCCTGTGCAAGATTCTGGAAACTCAGAGACAAATAAAAGCCTTTGACCTTGAAAGGACCCTTTTTGAGACTGGGGAAAGCCAATGAACTATAATAACTTATTTAAGTCCTCTAGCATAGTTAAATGTGGTAAGTAGAACTTTAATTAAAGTTAATTAAAATTAAATTTCAGGCCCTCATTTACACTAGACACATTTCAAGCACCATCTCTGGAAAGTGGTCACTGCTTTGGAAAAGCAGATGTGGAACATTTCCAACATTAAAGAAAGTTCTATTAGAAAGCACTGCTCTAGAATCTCGCTGTTGGAAGTGCTTTCAGCACTTGAAAGCAGGTTAGAAATGAAGAATTTCAGGCCCTCACTTAGACCTATCGAGTCAGAACAATAACAAGAGCCCTTGGTGATCTATATGCACCTAAAACATCTTAAATGGGGCACTTGAGAGGAAAGCTTCAAGAGCCTTCCCAAACAGAACTTGACATTCAGAATAAATGCTAAAAGGTCAATAATAAAGATAATTGTCATCAAATATGGATGAGTCTGCATATATTAAATTCTTCTTTCTGACAGGGAATTCTGAATAGTGATGAGTGCTGATAATTCATTCATCCCAGCCTGGATAAATGCTTGGGAATGGAGGGTGTTTCTAGTAAACCTTGGGTAGGCCGAACTGCAAGAAGAGTTGACAAAGCTCTGAGTGGAGTACGCTTAGGCAGGTGCACTAAATGTTGGCTCCCTCATGGTCATGTATCTAAAAATGATATTATAAGCTATGCATTAGAGGATGACTTCCCAGCTCTTAGGCAAATTACAGGAAAATAGTCCCACGGTCCCTTTTGATTGACACTAAATGAAGTCAATATGCAACCATAGCCAAGAAGTCTAAAAAAGTGTTATGAATTACTAAACTGGATCCAAGAAAATATCAGAAAACTGAATTTGCCTTGTTAATATCCCCAACATTGCCTCACTCATATATTGACTGTAGTAGAATCATGTCTACTATTTTGCAGTTAACAAAGAACAACAAGTTCTCAGATCTGTACAAATAGAGACCATTCTATTCATAGAGACAAAACTGGTTCAGTAAGACAAAACTTTAGTTTACAAACAATTTCTAAGCTACATATAGCCACTGAAATTGGCAAAATAAGAGCACATACTCAATTGCCTTATATTGACGCTCATCATTTTATATTATACAGTAACTTGATGACACTAATTTGGGGATGACACTACTGGTTAACACACCTTCATTCATAACTCTCCAGTAATTTCTAGAAACCCTGATGGTTGTGCCATATAAAGTGGAGATTTGCAGAATAACCTTTTATCTGTGGGAAAATGGAAAAATGTGGCCTCTATGGTGGATCATGGTGTATAATGGTTTCAATGATCTGAGGTCACCTGAGGTTCCCGGAACAATTTCATTAGATACTTTATATGGTCATATTTTTCATGATCATCATAATAGTCATATTTAAATGTTAGTTTAAATAATATCTATGCCTCTTTAGAGCAAGTACATATATTTGATATCTATACTATATGAGGGCATTCATTAGTACCCTAAAGCTAAGCCCACACAGAAAGTTCACATGACTATTATCTGGTAACGACACAAAGACAGCAGCAACAAACTGCAGACCAGGGTCTAAAGCATCAAATTATAAAAGGCCCAACCACAAATGGCATTAAGCATTTGACTTCAATAATTTATTTAATGACTCACCAGAAACTATATATTAATTCCTGTCCAAAGCATACAATTGAAATGAAAAGAATGATATCCATGCAGATGCACTTTTAAACCAATACAATTAGTAGGCAAATGGCTAAAGACAAAAATCAACTTCCTTAGCCAAAACTTTCCATGGGAAACACAGGTTTCCATGATTTAGCTGCATAGTGTTTTTTTGCTATACCTTGTAGCCAGCCCATTGTTTTTCTATAAGGATGTATATGCATGAATATCACCATCACCTCCTCCTCTCCAAATCAATCAAAGAAACATTGCTAGAATGAAGTTTTTAAATTGTCTAAGGGCATCATGGTAGCCTTATGAGAGCATGACAAGAAATTCACATTGTATTCTATATTGATTTTTAATTCTATTGAAGTAGAATCTAAGTATTCATTGAGTATACACCATATTATTTTAGAATATTTGGTAGAATGTCAAGCTCTGCATAAATATTTCATTCATCTGCATGATCTCCTTTCTAGGGGGGAATGGTATGTGATTATTGCTTCTCAGTTGGGAAAGTTAACTTTTTTATCTATAAGGGAAGAACTTTCATAAGAGTTCTTATATTAAAAACAATTTTAAAAAGTGATCAGGCAAGAGGGTGGAAAGGGAGATTTTTACAAAGAGCAAAGGCACTAAGAGTTATTTTCAGGCTGTTATGCCAAAGGTAGTACCAGTGGATGAGTATGCCTGGATGGTAGAATGGTGTGTGTGTGTGTGTGTGTGTGTGTGTACTGAATGCCTTTGAACAAAGAAATCAGGTAGACCTGAATCAGGAAGTAAATCACAGCAACTAACAACAGCTGGTAAGTGATGAGGTGAGGTGCAAGGTCAAAATGGCACCTAGAAAGTTCATGCTATTTCCACTGAACGTGCAACATCTCTATGTAGACATAGACACTGCATGAAAGTGGACAGTATTCCACACTTGAACTGTCCTTCATCTTGAACTTTCTTAGTTCACCTGCGAAAAAGCATGACCTCATAAGGAGGCCCCTTTTACATGTAGACAGCATGTGCACATAAAGATATATTTTTGTATTAAAAAAAGTAATAGGTTAAAAATCTACCTCTACAGAAGCACATATGGGATAATTTTGGATAAAATGCAACTTAGGTGAATAAAATAAAAGGAATTTTTTCTTCTATGTCTGTGAAATCTTTTCTTTGAAATTAAAATTTATTGTTTTTTTCTTATATAACTTTGGACTTGTTAAAAGCATAAAATATATTCCTTAAAAGATAAGCCTGCTCTTGACTGCTACTTATAAAGGATGGGGGAAGCCGGTAAAATAACATTGTTAATTTGAGAAAATGAAACAGTCACCAAGCAAGCTAAAAATGATTTTACTTTTCAGACTGACAGAAAATAATCATCACATACCTTTGGCTCACAATTCACAGCAAAAGCAAGAATCTACTTAACACTGCCAGGTACGAGCACATTAGCTTTTTTTTTCTTCATGCCTATACCATCTCACTTGTAAAAAAATTTTTTTTGGAGGGCATATCATTCTGCTAAGGCATTATATAAACACTAAAAGACTTTTTCTTTGTCCTCAGGTGCCAAAAGAGAATAGTTGTATGATGAGACATATAACAAATCTTATTATTTACAAATAAGTCCTAGCCTGCTCAATTCTACAAGATAAACTCCTATATTCCTCTTGACCACTTTTAAACCAAACCTCTGATTCCTTCTGCGTCAGTCTTATAAGCAAGATTAGAGCCATTGATTGAACCATGCCATGTATTCCTATAATTTGCTGTGTGGTTTTGATTTTGAAGTAAAGGGCTTTGATTTTGCGGAACACATCGTTTTGATTACTGACCCTGCTTGATTACTGTCCTTGCACGCAGATGGGTGTTCATACTCAGCACAGAGATGACCGCCTATGAAGCAAGTGGAGAATTTGCATAAGTGTCAGTTTGTGTGATTGTGGTGAGTGGTTGCAAAAGGCCAAAGCTGGGATGTTGCCACTTCCCTTGTCATGTTCTCCCAACCACAGAGCCACAGAACTAAGAATTATAGGTATTAGATAATTTCAACAAAACTATAGTAATAGGTAGATACAAAGGGCTTAAAAATAGAATAATAATCCTTGTAATAATAATCATTACTAAGTGGTAAGCAAGATACCAGTCACTGTAAATGTCTGGAGGAGTGAGCCAGGATGGAGTTTAAAGAACAATGTTACAGACATAAACCAGCAACCTCCACACAATCACTATCACTCACCCAGTTGTTCAGACCAATAACTAAGTCACCCTGACTTGCTTCTTCCCACTTCACATCCAAACCATCGACAAATTCTGTCAGCTACGTCCTGTAAATGTATCCCACCCACTTCCTACCATCTCTTCTCTGGTCCTACACCCTGGCCCAACTAACTCCTCTCCCCTAGACCAAGCTTCTTCCAGCCCAGAGACAATTTTCCATAGCCAGATTCATCTTTTAAAAACACACATCACATCCTTTCATTTCTTGAAGGCTGTCCTTCTAAGAAGACCCATCACCTTTGGCAGAAAATGCAGACTCCTCATCACAGCAAAGGTGTCTGGGATCCTGACGATTCACCCAATTTCTCAGCACTGTGTCCCATCACCTACTCTGACGCTGTCCACACTCTTGGAGCCTCAGAGCCTGCATCAGTCTGCTCAGGTTGCCACAACAAAATAGCGCAGGCCAGTGCCTTCAACAACAGAGTCTTATTTCCTCACAGTTCTTCAGGCTGCAAGTCCAAGATCAAGTGCCCTTAGGTTTGGTTTCTGATGACACCTCTCTTCCTGGCCACCTTCTCACTGGATCTTCTCATGGCCTTTCCTTTTGGAGTGCGCAGAGAGGGAGAGAGTTCTGGTACCTCTTTGCCTTGTAAGAACACTAGATCATCAGACTAGGGTTGCACTCGTATGACAGTATTTTACATTAGTTACCTTCGGAAAGACCCTATCTATAAATACAGCCACACTGGAAGTTAGGGCTTCAAGGTTTGAATAGGGAAGGTCAAAATTCAGTCCCTCACAGAGCCTTCCTACTTTCTGTTCTCTCCAAAATGATCTTCCTCTTCGATCTCATGGCGGTATGAGGCCTTCATTGACCACACTTTTGCAATATCACTACCCTCACTATTCTTTCCTCTTTTCTTTTCTTTTTTCTTTTCTTTTCTTTCTCTCTTCCTTCCTTCCTTCCCTCCTTTCTTTTTCCCTTCCCTCCCTTCCCTTCCCCTCCTTTCATTTGTTCATTCATTCCTTCCTTTTCCCTTTCTCCCCCTCTCTTTTCCTCTCTCTCTCTCTCTCTCTCTCTCACTCCACCTTTTGTTAATTTGTTAATCTTTTTTCAGATTTCAGTCCCTTTCCAATTCCTGACATAATATTATGTAGTTATTTGCTGTTTCTTGTCTAAATCTCGGGAGGGACTCATGGGACTTTGTTTTCTGCTGTATCCTGAGTCCCTAGAATAGTAACCATTATATAGCAAGTTTTCAATCTATATTTGTTGAATGGAAATCCTCAGAGCTATTCTACCAAGGAGGTACTATTACCCCAATCCTATAGATAAGAAAACTGAGGGGCAGAGAAGCCAAAGAATTTACTATGGCTCACTCAATAAGAACAGTATTTAAACCCAAGTCTTTTTACTTCCAAAATGAATACATGTCCCATATATTATCATCTATATTATTTGCAAGAGTCCCACAATGTGGCTTCAGGTGCTATTGTTACTGCTTAGCTTATATGAGAACCCACAGGCCTTGTGCTGGCTTGTGGGGAATACTAGGAGTCAGGTAAGGAGTCTTCCTGCCCAAGGATTGGAGCTGACAGGTACTTGCAGGAGGAAGCACCATAGGAAGGATGCTAAGCTAGAGACAAAATAAACATTGCATATTGGGTTACTGCATTCACAAAGGTGTAGACAAGAAACAACCAAGATGCAACGTCAAGAAGGGTTCAAGGTGAGCAGGTTTGTACCTAGGTTAGAAATAGAGGGAAATTTTCACACCTGGAATTCTGGTGTCCATGGCAGATGGTGAACCTGGGAACATTGAACATGGCAAGCAAATTTATCATTGTAGACCACAGATCATCACTATGCCGATGAACTTTCCATTTCAGACACTATTCACAGGTCCTCCCTAAGTCCTACAGGAGGATTGTCTCTGATGCGTTCATCTGGTAAAATCCTATTCATCCTTCATTCAAATCACATAAATTCAAATCGCATATCACTTCTTCTCTGGCTTTTTCTGCTCTTGATTTATTTGAACAGAAACCAATGCTTCTTTTCTAGGTTTCTTTGAGCAATACTAATAGAGCCTCTCACTGCAGAATCAGGCTCTACTCTGGCACACACATTATTATTTGTTATAGCTCATGTTCTTTTCTCTAAGAATAATATAATACCTCTATGTTACTCATCTTGTGTCTCTAGCATGTGAGTATATGCTTAGTACTTTGAAGGAACACAATACATGTTTGGAAATAGTACTTGTAGTTTCAGATGAGCATCTTGATGCTTTCATAAGATAATTAACTAATGGCAGAGACGGAATATGAATTTAATTCTTCCCCTTAACATCTCTATGTCTTTCTGATAGACCATTTTGCATCTCTTTTAAGTCATTTTAGCACATGCTTTTACACAGCTAACACACTCCCAGGAGTACCTTGCTCACCTTTCTCTTGAACTTTTGGCTTTGACAAAACAGCTAAGTGATGAAGTAAAGTGAAGATAGAAAAGAAAGAATAATATCTCCCTACCAGAAAACATTTATTTCCTAATAGAGCCATCAGAACAGAGAGTTAAAAATTAAAATGGAATGACATTTTACAAATTGAGAACCATCTGAAATTGTTTCATGAAAATTACCATTTAACAAAATACTCAAATTGAAGTTGTTTCAAATTCTCCTAATAGATCACTTCATATAGTTGGTATCAATTTTAAAAATAGAACAGTCACACTGGCTGGTGGCACCAGCCTGCAAACTCAAAGGTCGCTGGTTCAATTCCCCAGCCAGGGCACATAACCAGATT
Source organism: Noctilio leporinus (assembly GCA_004026585.1). Lineage (NCBI taxonomy): Eukaryota > Metazoa > Chordata > Mammalia > Chiroptera > Noctilionidae > Noctilio > Noctilio leporinus. The sequence goes on along the minus strand of PVIW01001650.1, from coordinate 59,342 downwards.
GCAAGCCAGGTCTCCAGCCAGGTCCGTAGCTGGAGGCAGGTGAAAGGCAACCATACATTGATGTTTCTCTCCCTTTCTTCCTCCTTCCCTGCTTTTCTCTCTAAAAATAATGAATAAAAATCTTCAAAAAAAATTTTTTTTTAATTAAAAAAATAAAAATAGGACAGAATTCCAAGACTGGATTCTAAAAATCCTTACAGTGGATATCAAAACTAAAACAATTCCCTCAAACACCTACATTGCAAGATTTGTAGAGGAATGAAAGAATCAAGGAAAGAAAAAATGGAAGGAAGAAGGAAGCAAGGAAGAGCGAAGAGGATAAAGAAGTAGAAGCAAATGAAAAGGAAAGAGAGGGGAGGAGAGGGGAAGGGATGAAAGAAGTTGCTTACAAAAAGCAATCTTAAAATGCTTTTTAGAAAAGAAGACAAGCTGAAAAAGGTCACAGGATGAGTCAGAAATAAACAAATCCATTTAAAAATTCTACACAAATTGTCAGCTTTTACTTTAAACTAATTATTTTATTTATCACAAGGATAGAGTGAATCTTCAACAGGAAAATCACTGTGAAATGGGCATACTGAGACATAGCTAAATATAGAAAAGATGAATGAATACCATCCCTCAACTGATATTCACAATGTGTTTCCGTGTTATCACTGATGCAAAACAAGCATAGTTTCCATATTATTATAAAGATTTGGCATTCATCTCCCTGCTGGTATAGTCCTCCAGCATGGCAGCCATGAGACTCTAATCTTGGCATCTGGTCCATTGGCATTGCATGTAAATTTGCCAAATGCTTTAATCAGGTACAGGCCTACTCTTTACAATTCAGCAGCAGAGTGGTGAAGTCTAGTGTGGTATTTGTTCCAACTCCACAGTCCTTTTCCACAATTTCTGTTAAGTATCCAAAGTAGCAATCACTTCCAGGAACCAGTCCTTATTTTTAGCCCAATTTTATTGGTTGGTCCTATGTTATGAATGGTGGGTGGTAGAATTGCTCAAATATAATCCTCTAGCCAGACTGGCTGTTGGTACTAAGTGTGGAGTCTCTGGTAATACTCCACTAAAAACAGAGCCCTTAAGAAGGAGTACTGTTTTTTTTTTCTTTTCTTTTTTAAAAAAGATTTTATTTTATCGTTTTTAGAGAGAGGAAAAGGGAGAGAGGCAAAGAGGGAGACAGACAACAATGTATGGTTGCCTTTCACCTGCCTCCAGCTACAGACCTGCCTGGAGAATCCAGCCTGCAACCTGGTTATGTGCCCTGGCTGGGGAATCAAACCATCAACCTTTGGGTTCGCAGGCCAGCTCCTTATCCACTGTGCCACCAGCTAAGGGGATCCTGTTTTTTTTCTAAGGCTAAGAGAAAAAGGTATACGTACTCAAGCTCTGCTTGAGGTATGAAGCAAACCCACTAGATATTTAAGAAGCAAAGCAGAGATGAGAAGAAAACAGGAAAACAATGGTAGAATTCTGACATGAAAATCATGGGCAAGTATATCACTCTACAATTGCTGTTCTCCAAGTAAGACACTACCTCAAAATGGTCCTACCCAATGAAATTAACCAGTTCATTAATTTCAGAGAGTGACAAGAAATGAAAAGGAAAAAAAATGTATGCAATGAGTTTTCCACTCTACTGTATAAAACTATTCCCCAATTAATGTAGTTGCTTTAATCCATTTGAGCTAAATATTAAGTTTGGTGTAGATGGGAAAAGATCGGTGTAAAGTGTTTCAAAAAGAATGAGAAGACAATCATTTCATCTATAAGCTCTGACTCATCAAAGACCACAAAGGAAATTAATAGCAGACACTTCCAGGAGTGCGCTGGGAGGAAGCCTAGGAAAAATGATCTTGAAAAAATTAAGAAGCATTAGGCTTCTTAAAGCTTCAAACAAGTCATGCTAATACATGGGGGAGATTCTTTTTTATTGAATAATTTAAATCCAAAAAGCAAACTTCAGCATATTATCATTAACTTCCATTATAAAATCAGAGATTTGATGCATGGAAATATTCCCCAATAAACAGGTTTTGTGACAGCTAACCCCAGAGTGCAATGGGCACTGTAGTCCCTTAGCAGGGTTATACCTGTAATGAATACACTGGTTACATAGTTTTAGGGAGTGTCTTAGTTTGGCCTCTCCCAAAATACCACCTTAGATGAGGACATGAGCACAGGAAGTTTATTTGGGAGGTGATCCCAGAGGCAGAAGAGAGGAATGTGGACAATGAAATAGGAAAGGGAGAGTTATTAATAAAGATTGCAGAATGAGGTTGTCACTACTTTGCATTGTGTGGGGACTGGGTCCTATTGGGGACAGTCTGTAGAACTGTGGCTCAGAGCTCTTCTTTTGGGGAACAGAGAGGCTCTGTGTTTACTGAGAAACCACCCCCTGTCATCCCATTGTTTGAGGGCTGTCCCTCAAGCATGTTCTTCTATATTCTGTGTCCACCTGCCCATGGAGAAGTCTTCCAGTTTTTCTCACACATGTGTGTGAAGCGGGGGTGGGGGGTGGGGGGGTGGCAGTATAAAAGGAACTGTCTATGTTAGTTGGTCTGATTTCTAGGAAATGCCCTGCATGGTGAATCACCCATATTTGCTATAGAGAAGCTATATAATATAGTAGCTAAGAGAGTATTTAGTGTCAACTTCATGACAAGACTTCGGATTATCTACAATCTCAGTTTTCTCATTCATACAATGGGGATAGTAATGGAATCTGTAATGCATACAAAATGTCTGATGGAGGAATTGGCCTTTCATGAGCATTCAATAAAAATAACATTTCATTTTTTTAAATACATACTTTTAAACATCTTTTCCTTTAATCAGCAGAAATGCTCACCAAACCAAAGAAATACATCCAATTTCTGCTAGCCTTTTCACTGGATTTTTGTTGAAGAATTTTCCATCCCCCCTCTCACTTTAGCTGGCATCTGAAAGAGCCGCTTGATGAGTTATGAAGTATCACCTTCATTGATCATTGCTGTGCTCATGGACTCATAAAACCCAGAACTGGAAGGGACCTCCAGGCTCATTCCATTCAATCACCTGCATGTCTTTCAACAGATGCAATTTTGTCTCTTACCTCGAACCTACTTGTTGACCTTAAACAATTGAATACTGATTTGTGTGAGATCCATTTCTCTACTTTGATGTCATCGCCACTCATCCAAACAGCTACAATCCAGACAGGGGAGGAAAGCACAGTCTGAAAAGCGAAAAGCAACTCTCCAAAAAGAAGCAGTCAGTAGAAAGAAGAAAAAAGGCTCATTTTTCAAAAATAAATGATCCCTGAGATAGTACGTTGACATTTTCTCCAAAGTCACTCTGAAATGGTAGACATTGCTATTTCCGTCCCAGCAGGAATCCTGATGTTGAAACAAGTTGTTACTCTGTTTTTTGTTTTTTTTTAAGAAGTTTTTATAAGCAAGGATTTTCAGTCTTGGGCACACTATTTATCTTCAGTGGTGCCCTAGTGCGGCAATCCCTCTGCTAGGTCAGCCTTCTTTTGCGGCCTTCTAAACATAATGCTCCTACAGGTTTTGTTAGAAGTATATTACACCCTTTTCGACACAAAAGCTCCCCTCCCCCTGAAATCATGGCCTGTGCTGAGTTCCTTTGAAAAGCTGGAACTGTCAACTGCTAGCTAGAGCAACAGAACTGGGTGTAAGACTGGTGTGCTTGAAAGGTTTCCGGAGCCTGCTCAATCAAGGTAAAAATACCTGGCAAGGAGAAAATGCGCACACACACACACACACACACACACATTAACACTGCAAGGTTTCTTCCCCTGCTCAATACATTTTTCATTCTGGTAGAAAACAAACAAACAAACAAAACTGGTATACCTTTTAAAGAGATTTGGTCCAGTTAATAAGTCCCTACTCCAAAAAATAGTTGAAGAAGCCTACAGGCTGGCAACACAGAAACCACTGTGTGCACCCAGAGAGTCTCTGGCAGGCAAACCATCTGAACAGGAAAATATAGGTGGGAATGTTAACACCAAGCTGGGACGACATGTCTCAGGGTTACTGCCAAAATGCTGATTTGAAAGAGGGCGACATGAATACAAACAAAGGTTGCAGCTATTTTCCTGATAATCTGTCCAACACACACAAAGAGCCAAAATTAGAGAGTTCCTAAAGGGAAATTAAAGGTCATTTTGTCACCTTTACTCTCTGCCCTGCCCCTCTCTACTCCAGCCCTCATTGCAGGAGTTCCTGCTAAAATCACTTTCCAAGTAGTGATTACCCTGCTTCTGTTAACAAATGACTCAAAAAGACATCGCTCATTAGCCTGTTCCCTTGTCGGACAGATGGAGAAACTAAAAACATATTTCTGATTTTGGGCCAAATGATGTGCCCCATAATTTTCACTCAGTATCTCCTAACTTCCTAGGGCAATTCTCTTTCCTATGAGCTTCTCAAATTCCTAAAGAAGCCTACCCTGTTCCTCAAAGCATCTTCTCTTCCTCAAACTAAATTGTCCCTAGTTCCCCAGACTGTTTGTTGCTTGTATAATGTGGTTTTCAGACCCATCACACCCTTGTACTTATGAGTATTCTAGGTATCATCTCTACAGAGTATTTGCAATGTGCTGGGTAACCCTTGATGTTCATTCCCTTAATTCACAAGTTCTCAGGATCTGACATCAGAGATGAGCAGCATAGGGTATGCAGCTGGGCCAATGAGGCTGGTAAGTGAAGGAACTAAGAGTAAAACTCAGGCTGTTAAAATCCAGCACTCAAGCCCTGTGCTCGGAACCCTTTGTCACACAGCTTATCTGATTGTTGACCTGTTGGTTCCGTACCCCAAACTAGAAGCACGCCTGCAGATGTGGCCTGACTGGTGTAGAGTACTGTTGGCCTTTGATTTCTTTCAATGATACTTTAAAATACAATGAATATTTCAAAACGGCCAAATCACAAGGTTATCTTATACCGAATATGTGATCAAAGCACATCACTCAGTGCATGCATTCATACATGCAGGTTGTACTTGTAATTTGTGAACAATGTCAACAAAAATTCCACTTTTGTATGTATGCCCAGGATTCCAGATCCTTGAGACCTCTTTGAAGCTTGATAGTATTATTCAATGAATTAACAATACCTCTAAACTCTGCATCAGATAAGATTTGACAACATCTTCCATGATGACTTCATAGAATTTCTTATTGAAAAATAACTGACCAAGGCCCTGGTTGGGGGCACAGTGGATAAGGCGACGGCCTGCGAACCTGAAGAACATTGGTTCAATTCCCAGACAGGGCACACAACCAGGTTGCAAGCCAGATCTCCAGCCAGATCTGTAGCTGGAGGCAGGTGAAAGGCAACCATATGTTGCTATACATTGCTGTTTTTCTCTCTTTCTTCCTCTCTCCCTGCCCTTCTCTCTAAAAATAATAAATAAAATCTTTAAAAAAATACTGATCAGAAAGAGAGGAAGAATGTAACACAGATATGATCCATCCTAAACACCCATTATTGTGATGAGTACAGAGAGATACTAATATGCTTGTGTAAACAAGTTAGCCCTGCTGACTCCTAATGCTCCACCTTATTCTCTTTTAAGTGTTCCCAAGCCTAGGACTTAAAATCCTGTGTCAGTCAAAATCCCAGAGGAAAAATTAAATCAGGTAAACTACCTGAAGAGACCTTAATAAAGGGGGATCTTAGAGCTGTAGGCAGGTTCAGAGAATCAACAAGGGAAGTTGGTGCACCAAGAATCAGCCATTTCAGAAAGCTATTATTACCCCTGGGCCTGAAGAGATGGGGTGGAGTAAAAGGCAGGGATATGATGAAAATAGAAAGACTATCACTGCTGAGAACTGGAACCATAAAAGAGAGGCTGTTTATTGGTGGAGAGATATTCAGCTGCTACCAGAAATATGGTGCTAAATAGGAGACAAACACTCACATCTCTCTTGCCCTGCCCTCCAATAGCCTGGCCATGCCTCCCACTGGTCAAACCTAAGCCTAAACTATCCCTAAGAGTCACCTCCCTCGGGTATGAAGCAAATAAGACAATGGTGGAGATTGTAAGGGGGTGGGATTTGGTGGGAGCTAGATAGCTACAAATAGAGAAAAATGAGCATAGATCCCTTCTCCACTTTGGCTAATCATCAGCAGGCTCCCTGCCAATTTCCTTTTCACCTTGGTACAATTTATTTTTAAATTGATATTGAATGACATACTCTTCCATTAACATATAAAAGTCAGGCATTTCATCCCATCAAGATGGAGGAACTGACCTCTGCTACACCAGCCAATAATTTTACTTTTGAGAAAAATGTAGTCCAAGTCCAGGACCCAGAGTCAAGTGCCATTTGCAGTAAACTTCACAATATACGCCTATAATCAAAATGTCAAATGCAATTTTTCTACTCTCCAGAAAACTGGGCTTTGCTGAGTTTTTTTTTCTGAGATTGACTAGTGTTCAGGAGAATAAAGATGACTCAGTAGCTATTTCATAATTAAATGGTATTATCCCAGCACGCTTGGTTTTCATGGATGGCAGCTTTACTGATTTCTACAGTATGGCAAAGGTACTTTAATTTCCTGCATTTCATCAATAAAACAAAGAAGAATTGAATACTTGGCATTGTAAATCTTGATAACTGATGTTAAAGAGGATCCATTTAGATTACTCGTAAAAGAGGATAATTTTGGTTTGGGGATTTCACTAAATTTTTACTGTAGATATTTATTGAAATGGGCTTTAAATTTTTAAAAATCAGGAAATGTCTGTAAAAGATAAAGAGGTAAAAAAAATTGGTAAACATATTTTTCTAGAAAATTCTCAAAATAAAACTAACAAAAGACTACAGAATCATTAAACTGTCTTGTACACACACACAAGGATACATGCACATGTGACACAAACAAATGAAATGTAATTATTTTATTTCTACAAATATTCTGGATTCAATTATATTCAGAGTTTCCGTTTTTATCTGAAATCAAAACTAGAAAAAAAGTGTACTTCTGTAAAACCAAATCCTTGTTTTCTATACTCATTTATCTTAATACAATGCCCCTTTATATTAATTATGTAACAGTGTTATGATAGGTGCCTTTTTGTTGCTCAGTTAATCCTCCTGGATTGATGTTTAAAATGTTTAAGGAAATAGTCCAACACAAAGAGCTTCACAGTTGAACAAGCCAGGCTGAATGGTCATCTTTCCTAAAGAAGATGTGAAAAAGGTCCCTTCCCCTCACCAAATCAACTCTCCGCAGGAATTCTTCTTTCTATTAGAAGCATGAATAATTGGAAAATATCTTCTGTTGTGGCCAGTCATTGCTTGTTTCCTATCTGCCTGGGTCATCAGTAAATAAACAGTGTTTCAATCTGTCTCCAGTGTTCATGCAAACTTAACCATATTAGATTAATATTAAGTCACTCAGAAAATCTCTGGAATAAGTAACATATATTATTTCTTATTGACATGAGTTAGAATTACAGTGATCAAATTTCTTACTTTGTGACCAGATTATCTTGCAACTAGCAAATTTCAAGGTGCCAAAAACCTTGGCTGGAAAATGCATTCAACACAATTCCCTCTTACAGCAAATCACTCTACCTTTCAAAAACTCATATCATATTCAGAACGCCTTTGTGATGGTTTTTCCTATCATGCTTTTCTATTAAGTATCCTGTTATGGTCTGTAAGTTGGAAAATTGATATTTTCACACAGAGTTCAGCTATAACCATGAAATTCTTGATTTATTTTTTATTAAAGAATCACATGGGTCAATTCTCACTCAAATTCTATACAGCTAACCATAGATACTTCATGAACAATCCAAAGAATATATGCTTATTTCCCATCATCTGTATCAATATAAGCTATGAAATTCATAAATATTTAAACATTTTTTAAACCATCAGAATATTGGAGCCCATTAAAATGATTTTTCCAACCTTAGATATATTTTCCAATCACTGATTGATTGCTGGCTTTCAAGCTACAAGGTATTTCTTTCCAAACACAACTAGTTTAAATAATCCCATTTCATGATGACTTTAATGTAATCAGCTTCCATATCAAATACTCTGATGAAGAAAGCTTTGAATATGTGAAATACTTATATTTAGGATTCTTATTATTTCTTTAGTTCAGCATTCTTTTGAACTAACAATCTTTTGGATGACTCACTTCTATACACTTAACAAGATAATGTATATATACCTACAAATAAGTTTATAAATCAACCAAAATATTGTTAATTAAAATAAAATAGAAAGTAGGAATAATTTCAAAAAAGGATAATGGATGATTTAATTAAAGGACATTTTAAAAAATTTAAGAACTTTGATATGTGATAGGAGGAGTATTTTTATATCTGTTTAAAAAAAACCCAATAATTTAAGGAGAAAAAACCTAACCAGCACCCCACCCCCACCAAAAAAAAAAAAAAAAAAAAACAGAAGAATTTTCAAATCAAAGGCAGAAAACACAGTAAAAACATCATATTAGAAAACATTCTAGTTTAATTTACATGTCTGCTTCCTTATATCATCTTAATATCCACATCTTACCTATATAAATACCTAATTGTTACAAATCTAAATATCCAAATATTACAGAATTTTAAAGAATTATAAATTCCCATGTGTTCTGAAGAGTATGAACCTTATAAGCCTTCAAAACCTTTGATGGAAAATCTAGTTCCCTTGGTTAAGTGACTATTTCTGTAGCTTAATTTTTCTTATGAAATAGTAATAGTTTTTGCTGCTCGTATTTATGATTTTAAGGAAAAATATATCCTGTCATCTTCTGAAGCCTTTGAAAGAAGAGGTTTTTCTATTTTGGGTATTGTTTGAAAGATCCAATAAAAGAATTTCTCATTCATAAGAAAGGCTTCAGGTGTTAATGCCCATTAAGATGGCCCGAAGGTTGCCTTCTTCACTACAACTACTTCAGCCACTGGCCCTGCAGCCTGTGGAAGGGAAAATAGAGGGAATCAGCAGTCTGCTCTCTGTTGACTGATAAATCATTTACTTGTTCTTGCCAAGGTATTTACTGAATACCCACTCTGTGCAATGCTCTGGGGATACACAGGTAGATAAAAGGGGACCTTACAGTGTAGAGGTTCTCAGAGATGAGTTAAAATAACTACAGAGAAGATGACCTTCAGAGAGATGTCACTGACCCTCTCTTCTTCTCAATTCAACAATCAAGAGCAAACAGGCAGCGCCTGGAAGGACTAGCAAGGCCAGATGTACTTAGAATCACCAAGGAAGCGAAGTATGCCTGGCACCAGGCAAGATACCTAGTAACCATACACTGAAGAGATACTCTTCTTGCAGTTTGATGACAGTACCGAGGTTGTTTCAGCTGTGCCATGATGGGGTCAATAGGCAAGGTCCCAAGGATCCTCTGGGAAAGGGACCTGTCTGATTACTGTACCAAAGCCACAGAGAGAGGAATGTCATCCATCAGAGTCCAAAGCACCTGCCCAGGGGCTGAAGTCATTTGATTCCTGAAGCACTGGAGGCCTGTGGCTAAAAGACACATGAGGTTGGCATCCAGAGATGCCTGAGAACCTCGTTTTCTTTTGTGGTTTCTGGGAGCCATTTGTGTGTTAGGAATGACATTACAGTGAGTTTCTTCTGATTATCCTTCCAACCTGTAATTTCTTTTATGCATTTGTCCGTTGTGTTTTTGCCAATCAGACATTTAATAGTGGTAAGCAATCTGCCTGCTTTCCTTTCTGGTTTCTGGGTTTTGTATCATGTCTAGGAATCTCTTGCCCCACTCAGCAGTTATAAAAAGTACTTTTCACATATTGTAGTAACTTGGGATTTCCTTTGGTATTTTAGATATTTATTCCATATGGAACTTGTTTGTAAGGCAGAGCATAAAATGTCAAAATTTTACTTATGTTACATATGGCTATCTATTGCCCCAGTCTCCTTACAGAAGACACCATTTGTCAATTAAAATGTCATTTATAGCTGATACAAAATGACCAAAAAAGTGAAATTATGTATAAACATATAAAATATATAAAACACTCAAAATAAAAACATGTAACATAAAGCTATAAAATAATTTTATAAATATATAAAATAAAGGAAAATATCAACATGTAAAATGCATAAAATACATTCATGTGTATTTATTTATATTGTCACATATATTTGTAAACATGTGAAATGTATAAAACATAGTCATGTATGTTTATTCACTATTCTATTATTTAATTATTATTTATGATGAGGCATGTTAGATCATAGAATCATGGGCTGTGGTTACATGGCAAGGTTTCCAATACAATTTGTACAGGCCTTTGTAGAACATTTGTTTGCCTAACTATCTATGTACATGAAAGGCTGAGTAGTATACTGAAAAAAGTACATACTTTACAGTCCTGAGAGTGTCAGTTTGACTATACCTCCCACTGAGCAGGTCCTGCCCTCGGAAATGTGTTTCATTATCCAGGAAGTGGGAAACATCCTCACATCCCTGCAATGTTAGGGGAAGACACTGTAACAGATTGAAATATTGGTTAAGGGTCTTCACCTGACTTTTAAAAGCTGTGTGACCATGGGAAAATGATATAACCTCTCTAGACTGCAGCACTCACTTCTGTTTCTAACATTAATAATTGTTTCAAGTTCATATAATTGTTGAAATGCTCAGTATAGTGCTTGGCATACTGGTGAGTTACTCAGTAAATATCAGTTTTAATATTTTCAATATATGTAAAATGCCAATAAAAATAATTTATCAAAGATATTAATTGTGCATCTAGTCCGTTGCAGGCACTGTTTTAGGAGTAGAAATAAAGCAGTTAATAAAATGGAAATAAATTTCTATCCTCCTGATCTTGCAGGTTTCCATATATATAAATATGTATTATATTATTTTATTTTAAAATTGTATCTCTACTATAGGCTTAGACCATTAAAGATAGGGACCAGCTCTTATTTTCCTGTGAAACCTTAGTGTCTTGAGTTTTGAAAACATTTAAGCATTCAATAAAATTTTATATGAATGAAAAATAAAATATAACATAATAGAAACCATGCTTTCAAAAATGTTTACATTTCAAAAGGAAGTGTAGATACTAGGTTGAGTGACTACAAGAATTAAACAATTGTCAATGAACTTCCTGCCTCATTCTCAAAAGTGGTATGCACAAACATGCCTATCATGCTTTTTTTAGCTTAAGAACAGAAGATCAAATTCATAAGGGAAAGAAGTAAACACGTTACTCACAGAAACTAACAGTCACTGTGATTGAAAATCATCTTGTAATTTTCCAGTAATAAGGGCAAAAACAGACCTATGATGGGTTGACTAATTCCTGTTTTTCAACAGAAAGAAATGGACCATGTTTCCAGAGAAACAGTTTCACCCTTAGTGCTACCTACTGTAGATGTCATACCGTTAGAATTAAAAACTTTCAGCAGCCTCACCCAGGTTTCATTCCCATCACTCCCATGTCAATTAGAAGTGGAACATTACCAGATGGATACATCCATTATCATCTAATAAGACTGATTAGTTATGATGATAATGATGATGATGATGATATGGTAGCAGTGATGATGGCCTTCATCATTTACCGAACACTCACTCACTTGGCACCAGCTTCCCTTTTACATTCTTTACGTATTTTTAAATTTAATACTTGCAACAATCCTGTGAGGCAGTTGTGTTACTACTTCCACTTATAGCTCAGGAAACTGAGGCACAGGCCATGAGAGAACTTGTGAAAAGTCACAGAGGTGAAATATGACACCAGTGATTTTGCTTCCCAGCCTGCAGTAACCTACAAATGTACAGGTCCCTCTTTCTGGGGGATCTTGAGAAAACATGGCAAAATGGCTTCCAGGTTACAAATCAAATAAGCATATTAAAACTTCCATTAACAATTTCCCAGAGGTTTTCCTAGAGCTCATTATTGTTCTCCAGATATTAGGAAATTCATTCCCCGGATATTGAAAATTATACTCCTGATTCTGAAGTCGGAGGCTTTTCCTCTTGATCAACTGACATGTGTGGAAAAAGAAAAGGACAGGATGATGCAAGGAATGTTTCCTGTTGTAACTGTCCTCCCTAAAGCTAACTGGATTAGTAAACCCTCCTGGATCTAACTGGAAGTTGGGTTAACCTCAGCTGATCATGTCCATAATGCTGAACCTGTTCACTCTAGGAAACTGGCTCTAGCCTGGATTAGTAAACCCTCCTGGATCTAACTGGAAGTTGGGTTAACCTCAGCTGATCATGCCCATGATGCTGAACCTGTTCACTCTAGGAAACTGGCTCTAGCCAGGGCTGGAGAAAGGGAACCCATGTGTGGAGGGGAAACCTACAGATAACCAAGTCAGAGCAGGTCACACCATCCTGTCCCCACAGGCACCACAGAAAGAATCATCCAGGAGTGGTGGTTTCAGCTCTAAAATTAACTCAGGACGGGAAGTGTTCACCATGCCAGCGGAATTTCTGCACCTCTGAGTGGTGAATTTACATGGATGAGCCATATCGCTCCTTGTTTTGCTGGTAACTAGGCTCAATGGATCAAAGAGTCAATGTTGGCAACTTCAAATGCACTGCTAGGGTCTCTTTGATCATGTGGGAATGAATTTCTTAGAGAAGAAACAAACACCAACTTGAATGAAAATAATGTTTTAAAAAAACTGCTGAAAATCATAGAACCAAATCATATGGTAAAGCAGTGAAAGTCAGTTCTGAATTTTAGCATCTGCTATAAATTGAATTATTTGGTGTCTATGAGCAGGTAATTAAAGTCAAATGAGGCCATAAGGGTGGAGTCTGACATGATAGGGTTAGTGACCTTTAAAAGAAAGGATGCCAGAGAGTTCTGTCTGTCAATGGCCCCCTGTCTCTTTTCTGGCAAACAAAGGAGAGGCCAAACATGCACAAAGGAAGAATGCAGCTGTCTACATGCCAAGAGAAGAGGCCTTGAAACAAAACCTACCTTGCCGAGGACACCTTGATATTAGACTTCCCAGCCTCCAGAACCATGAGAAATACATTTCTGTTGTTTAATCCACTCAGTCTATGGTATTTTTTATGGCAGCCCAAGCAGACGAATATAACATCCAAGGTCCTTTCAACTCATATTTTTAAATTACATTTCAGCTAATATTTTGCTCTTTCTAAGACCTTTTCATGAAAACCCAGACCACAATGTAATCTTTATTGACATTACTAATTAACTGGAGAACTTGACACCAATGTGTAGAATGCGCCTACACCAACAGAAACCCAGAGATGTGGACTCTCAGAAGCAAGGCTCAAGTTCCCCAACTCTGTACATGCCAAGTCTGTACTGGTTCACAAACCCTTAACCGGAAATCCTAAAACCTCTGGAAACTACGAATCTGGCCATGAGTTTATAGTAACCTTATTTTGTAGTTAAATATGTTAAGAAGTAATGTGTAGAATTTTAAAATCACATGTGGAATGAAGATTCATACATTTCTTGCATTTTATTGGAAATAATTCTTCCTCCTTTCTCCTTCCTCTCCTTCTGATTCTCCTCTGGTCCTGTTTCTTTTTCAAAAAAATAAAAAGGGTGATGTTTCCATTCGGGAAACATCCCTCCACAGTAACTTGGCTATTCAGGTCATGGCCACAGTCTAGGCCTCATGTCCACCAGGCAATAATGAAAATAGCCTCTTGATGTTAATCTTAGAAGTTTTATTAATTCATGTAGAGACTTTCAACATCTGGAATAGGGCTTAAAGCTGAGTAGTGTTTTGGTTGTTTCATTTTCTTTCCTACCTCACTTGGAGCTTAGAATTAAGAAGATAGTAATATAACTGTGTAAATGTTTAATATTCAGTGTAATATGATGTGTAATATTAAATCAATATAATTAAATATTAACATATATTTGATAACAATATAATAGACTTTTAATAGTTCAATCAATAAAAAATAAACAACGGGAGAAGGTTATTTCAATGTCCACTTTCTTCACCTGCAGCATCTCCCCTGTACTATAGGTCTTTGCTGATTACCTAACCTTCTGTTGCCTGACCTTGAACCCAACACAGGTATATACTTAGTGTGACTAAAGCAGATTCATGGTCCAATTCAGGCTCTGACATTTCCAAGCAATTGGGAATACTCAATTTATGTATTTAAGCCACTAAGAGTGAATTCACCTTTTTAAGTTATTGAGGGATATTTATGGGTGCATAAACACAGTAAGACATAACACCCACTTCATCTGGAAGTAGAAAGAATTAAATCTTCACAGTTAAGTGTTCTTCCTTTCTTTTACCATGATGAGTTTCACTTAACAGAAATACACAGATGTTGGTTAGTGGTTTTATAGTTTTCTGATCATGCCCCTTAGCTGAAACTCACTTTACAGCATCACGCAGCACATGCATACATGTGTATATACATAACTGAAACATGCGTTTCACAAACCAGCACTTAATTCTATTAGTGGTGAAATGCTCAGACATTTTCTATTATACTGTACTTGTATCTATTATATTCTACTTCATTTTTTCATTGTAAATCCTAATCCACAAAATTGGATTCATCACTCATAAATGGTCCCGATCTGAAGGGCACCAACAGATAATGTCATTGTATCACTTTAGCCACAATGACAATGAAATCTATGAGCTCATGTTCAAAAGGTCGACCAGAGAATTCTCTTGTCTTCCCACCATGAGTTATTTCATGTAATTGCTAAAAAATTAAAGACATTTTGAAAAATTCAAGTAAGTCATTCCTACTCTGGAAATGAAAATATAATGATCAGGTACTATGGCAGCCACTTGGGTGGCCCCAACATATACCAAAAATGCCCAAGACTGCCAGGAATATGTGGCCAGGTCTCTCCTACCTAGAGCATGGTTCCAGGGCAGAAGGGGGTATGACACAAGTAAATAAAGGGATCCACGGACAGTGCTTGGGTAGATACTGGGAATTGCCTCTTCTCCTTCCAGGCATCATATTGGACTCCCCGAGGCTCTTAAGAAGTTTTCATTCAGAAAGCACCAATGGACTGACTCCACATCACTCACTAATCCACTATCCACAGCAAGCTCCCCACTAACTGCCATAGAGCAGAATTTAAACTGTTCTTCCCCCATTCTAATATTCCTGAGAAGTATTTGACGTATATGTAGATGAAAGTCACAGAAGCTCCTAACTCCTGATACCATGCTTGCTTACCATCATATCTCAAAGGCAGTCTGTACTAAGTCTGCATGGCCAACTTCCTGAGATATCTCTACTCATTTTAAACAACAGAAGCTGTCTGACGTCATCTGTCCCACCTCTTTCTTCAAGATGCTTGGTATGCCATTGCATTTAAGGGTGGTTTTATGGGATGGAAAATACAAACCAGAAGTGAATAGCTGTGCTCATTCTATTGACACTATATTTTTTCCTCTGCAACTTCCTTTTCTCTTATCTAAAAAGAGCCATAAAAGCCCTTACAATTGTTCTTAGGTTTGGTTTTGAGGTTCAGATCATATAAACTTTAGCTGAGAAGATTCTAATTTGTCTGGTCTCACCCTGATTCTCTCTATCATCAGTTTTTTATTTTATTTTATTTTATTTTTAAAGATTTTATTTATTATTTCCAGGGAGAGAGGAAGGGAGGAGGCAGAGAGGCAGAGAAACATCAATGTATGGTTGCCTTTCACCTGCCTCCAGCCACAGACTTGGCTGGAGACCTGTCTTGCAACCTGATTATGTGCCCTGGCTGGGGAATCGAACCAGCGATCTTTGGGTTCAAAGGCCGGTGCCTTATCCACTGTGCTACCAGCCAGGGCCCTCTATCATCAGTTTTATGGAATCACATTCTTTTAAACTGTCACCCTCACTAAATAGCTCCATGTGCAATCCCACCCTCCATTCAAGTGCCATCTGATCCCTGCATTTTCCAACTGAGCCAAGACCAATTCTAATTAGAAATCAAACTTCAAGGTTCAAATCTTCAAGTCCTTATTAGCCAGGTTTCCATTTAGACTTTCCAATTGGGAATGAAAGCTGGGCTTTCATCTTCCAGGAATCAAAACTACAAATCTGAGCATGTCCAGATTCTTCATTTTTCTAAAGTCATCTTGTTATAATAATCTGCCTTTGACTCTTTCTCATGCTCATTGGTTCATTTTTTAGCTCTGTATCCTGAGCCTACATGAGGGTTTAGGGCTTAGAGTGCAAACAAAGGGCTTAAATTTAAATTCCATTTTGCTTATCAATTTTTTTTTATTCTGAACTTCAACTGTGTGTGTGCCTATGTGTAAGCAAGTGTGTGCAAGCAAATAAATAAAACTGCAAATAAACAAAACTAGGTAGCTTGTTTGATTTTTCCATGAATGAAGTAAAAATCAAATTGTAATGGATTTCCTATTTTCTCAAATACCCCTAGAAAGAAACAGAACTTTTCTTCCCTTCAGATTATGATTGATTTTAGGTCTTGTCCAGAAACTACTGAAAGTTAAAGTGCCACATTGCTCAGGGCCTTGGCCCCCTAGTGAAGAATGATCACTGTGCTATGTTTCATTTTTTGCCAATTATCCTTCCATTTTTCAGGGGAAGAAATCACATTGTCAGCGAGTTCCTGGCTTCTCCAGGCAGAAGTGAAGCAGTGCTTTCCTGGTCGGTTCAACACCACATAAAAGCAGGATCTGCTGACAATGGTGCCAGAGAAGCATCACCATAAAACTCAAAGTGCTAGAGGGGTGAGTTTATGCAGGCTTCCCCACTGCCTGCTATGAGAAAAATGAGAAGGAAGTTTTAAAAACAGTACCAAAGTACTCTTTCATGAAGAAAGTTCCAAAAACTGTCTTTTTACTGTCAGGTTGAATGCAGGTATAACATGCTGCCCACGGCAGTGAAAAATCCAGAAATCAGGGCCTCAACCATAGTGAGCACTGCTGCTGATGATGTGTAATACGAGTCTATTTTGTACACATTGCCTGGCAGGTGTATGTCCTCCCAGTTTATGTCCTCCCAGTTCAAGGGCAAAGGATATATATATATATATATATATATATATATATATATATATATATGTTTTAAGCATGGCAAGGAGATTTCTTTAAAAAGAAGAAAACAGAAAAAGACAGCAGGGGATTTATTTCCAGAAGACAAAGGTGTTTCTCTCTGGGCCTTTGCTACTCAAGAGTTCAGGCCAGGGCATCCCTGGGGGCCTTGTGAGAGATACAGAATTCCAGGTCCCACCCAGATCCTTCAATCCCAAATGGCTTTGTAAGAAGTTCCCTGGGAGATCAGGATGCACATTGTAGTTTGAGATGCATCATCCTAGGTGACATAAATGGGTCTCTAAGTACAGGTAACTGTTGACAGGACCATTCCATTAAATGCTAGACCATCTTGGCTCCATTCAGACTATGGAAATGATGTTGGAGAAGGCACAGGGCAGCCCAGAGGACTAATGGATCCTTACGTTAGAAAAAAATTAACATTTATGTTCCTCTCCCTTCTTCTCCTTCCCTTCCCCTCTCTCTAAAAATAATGAATAAAAGCTTTAAAGAAATAAAAATAAAAAGTAAAAATGAAAAACATTAAGAAACGCAGGTCACAGGAGATAGTTGAAATACTCATTTGGTCTCATACCAAATACATTCCACTAACAAATGCTAGAATGAGCCCCTAGCTATTCAAGCAGGGCTGCATGGCGGGAATCAAAGAAAGTTTCAACAAAATAATAAATACTTAATGTACTATTGAACAAATACCCTGTCATCATTCGAATGTAAATATATGTCATTGGAGCCTCTTAGAAATAAACACTTGATTCCTGTCCTATGACTCAAACATGAATCTTCAGCCCAATGCATTTTGCAGTGTTGTAAACTCTTGTCTTGAGCAATCTATCTTGTAACTCATGGTATTCAAAGCAAATTAATTGTTCATTAATAGTTTTTGATGGTGTTTTGGTTGGGGGGTTCGGGGTGGTAATAAACTATAGACCTAACAGGTCAATAAAAAAACTGTGAGATACAAGGAGTGGCCCAATTGCTATTCCATGTGGGTGATGCCTCTGTCCTTCCAGCCGGCAGTCTTAGTAAAACACTAATCCTTTCTTTAAATCCTGGGACTTGAGATACTGTGACAGTGTTCTCCACTTTCAAATTCAATTCATTTAACTGGATTATATATTAATTGTGCTTATTAAATGCAAGGTACCCTGGGAAACTTCTGAGAGATATGAAGATGAACAGGATTAGACTCTACCTCATGGAGTTTGCAGCCAGGTGTAGAGTTTAATGAAAATAAAGCATTTGCCAAATTTGAAGGTCAAAACTTTTCCACCATTAATTTGGCTTTATTCCCAATTGTAATATCAATTGCTTAATCTTAGTTGGTGTACTATCCTAAAAGGAAAAGAGGCAAATCTAGCATCATGAGGTGGTATAACAAATGTCTTCACTAAGCTTTTAAGTATTCTTAAAAATGTAAGTTTTTATTTCTCTGGAGACAAACAAAATCTTAGCACAAATACTAATAATATGCACATATAATGGATTCTGGGACATGCTGTAAACGATTTGAGTCTCAGGGCTTTGCATGGACAGTTCTCTCTACCTGGAAATGCTCATCTCTTGGTTTTTCCAATTACTGGCTTTCTCATTATTCAAGAGACTCCCTTGATCCTAGTAAACTAGACATCTCAGTCCCAGTAAGCTGTTTAGTTATCACTAAGTGCTTATGATAGCTACACAATAATTTATTCATTAATTAAGAAAATGAGATTACATCTCAGGATTCACTTCTTCAAGAACTGATTTTCTTTAAATTTTATCCATTTATTCACTCACTCAGTATGTTATTATTTATGAACCACGTGTCAGGTGCTGGTGCTCTGCTGTGGTGGGTCCCCAGCGATGAAGGGAACAACATTTCCTTGTATCTTCGGGCTTATGAAGTAAGTGGGTGGGTAACTGACAAGAAACGTGCATGAAAACCACAAAAGGACCATCTTAAAATAGTAATAAGTGCTGTTAAAGAAATAAAACTGGCTAAGGTGTTAGTGATAGTGGTTGTAGCTACTTTATTGGAGCCATTTTACTTGTCTAATAATCTAATAAACACATTTAGAGTGTTTGCTATGTGCTAGGACTAGTCTAAGTTCTTTACAAATACTAAATCAGTCTTCAAAACATCTCTACAAAGAAAATATTTTTTATCATTGCCATTTTATATATAAGAAAACTAAGAATGGTCAAGCCACATGCCATGTACTGCAGAGGACTAGAGCCGGATTTGAACCGATACAGGCAGAACCCATGCTGTAAGTCTCTGCATGGTTTCTCTGGAGAATTGACATGGTTGATTGGTCTGCCTATGAAGTCAATGTTAACCAGCCTACACAATGCACATGGCTATGTCCTCTGGGAAAATACTCTCCATATACTGAATGAAGGGCTTTTCCAAGTACATGTTTTCATTGAAGTATCCCGGACAGCCTACATTGCTGCATCTAATATTAACTGTACTCCATTTTTATAACACAAATATTTAACTTTTTTACTGAGGTATAGTTAATATATAGTAAAATATATAGATCTTAAGGAAACAACTCACTGGATATGACAAGTACATATATCCATGTAACCCCTGTCAAAATCCTTTCTGCCCCTTCTAAGTCAATTGTATACATTTTAGTTGCTGCTGATAGAGATACACCTGTGGGCATTCTGCCTATGAGTAGTGTTTGATTTCTCATAAACGTTTCAGCTGTCAGAACAAACCAATAATTATATTTGAAAGCTATAAAATCAGTCACTATTTTCAAGAGCAGGCTGCAATTCTGTATTTCCCTGCCCTTTTAGTGCATATGCAAATCCTCTCCTTGAAGTGTGAGTCATGCTCTGACTTCCATTAAATACAGCTGGTTTTGTAAACTCCACCAGCTGACACTGTGCATGGGCGACAGCACAGGCTCATTTGTCTGCTGTCTGTCTTCTGAATCTATGCAGATTCCTCCCTCAAAAGCCAGAGTCAATGGAGCAGGTTGTAAAGGCTCACTCATGCCTCTGAAAACATCTCCTGGCACCACAGAAACTAGAAAGGAGGCACACGCAGTCATTGCTTGGGTTCAATGACTTCCCTGCAGGCCCCCAAATTATTCAAATCCTATGCATGAGATAATGTCTTGACAGGCCCCTAACTTCATGGAAGTGAAGGTGGTAAATTTGTACGAATACTGACTGTACTTCTCCAACTTGAGCTTGCCTGTGAACCACTTGTTAAGATGCAGGCTCTGATTCAGCAGGTTGGAGGCTGGGCCTGAGAATCCGCATTTCTGGGAAGGCCTAGCTGACCCTAGTACTGCCGGTCTAAGGACCAGAGCGCTGGGGACAAATTCAAGTTTGGATGAAGTACCAGTGTGCAAAGGTTTTATGGCACAAAAGGGGTGTCTGGTCAAATAAGTGTAGGAGTCAGTTGAAGTTAAAGTGGTTTCTTTAATATAGGCCTCAGCATTAGCAGCATGCTTAACATACTACTGTCAGTTGTTATGCTCCAGAGGGCAGCATGAGGCTTTCCAAGTTATTTAGATCAGGAATCACTATGCTGCAGACCATTGATGGGTCCGGTGCCCATCCAAAAGCATGAGAGGCCCTTGGGCATTCTTCTGGAACCTACATGTATTATTTCCAAGGGAGCTTCTCAAGGGTTTGTCTTAAAAAATAATTAAAACAAAAATCTTCTCATTGTTTTTGTACATTTTGTTCTCCCCTCTACCAAGGAGGCCAAGTTTGTATATTATTGGCAACATATTGCCTAAGGATGAGATGTACCACATATGAAATTGTGTAACATATGAACTATGTCAACAACTTCACTATATTTGTGAGTTTCATATATAATGATGAGGTTATAGGATTCATTTTTCTCCCACCTTACACAGTGCTGTCAGTCCTTTCACTATCTTAACAGGGAACTCTGAGTCCTGTGTCTTATTTCTCTCAGTTACATCATTCCCTCAGTATGTCTCTTGCTGGGGACAAGGTATTTGTCTGACAGCCCGGAGATTTTAGGTTTATTTTTCAGATTGTCAAACTGGACTAATCCACCAGGATATTTAAAACCAAAACAAACTTTACACATTCTGAATGACAATGGCAATGTTTTTCTAATTTGGATTTCTGTTACTCTCATGTGTACACTTGGAACTGTTGAATCACAGACTTGCATCATGTTATGACATTCTTGTCTTAGCTACTTATGTGTGTGGATAATGTACAGGGTTGAAGCTTTCAAAATTGTATTCATTGAAAAAGATAACATTGAACACATGCTGTTATAGCTATTCAGTAGGATCCTGGCACTCTTAAATTTAGTATTTAAGGTTTCGAATAATTCCAGACAAACCTGGGGGTTCACAGACTATATTCACAATTGCAAATTTGTGTCATGTCCTCTGCAAGTATCACAGGCAGGAGCAGGTTGCTTAGATGAGTGAAAGTGACTAGCTAAGTACCTAGCATTTATGTCTCGGGAGTGCTTGGTTGTTCTTATTTAACTAATTCAGTAAATTCTCTCATACTTATTACAATCCATGGGGCAGATATGATTATCCATATTTTATAGGTAAGGAAATTAAGGGCATTTTCTTTTATGAAGTTATATATCTAGTAATACCTTGGAAGTACCTTGAGAACTGTCAAGAATCAGCTCCATGAATCACAGTCACTACTATGACATTTAATAAGGGAGCTTTGACAGACTCATTTCTAATATGGAAATTCATTTATAATAATTTCAGGTACAAACCACTTCCACAGATATTTGAAGCCTACAAATCAAGGATAATAATAAATCTACCACAACGTTATAACTGACATAGTTACCTTAAAATTTCAAGCATTCTAATAAAATTGGACCCATAAATACCTAAGTTACAGATAAACTATATTTTTGAACAAATGGCCCCATTTTCTACTGTTGCCTCTTTGTAAAATTATCCTAATAACTGCTAACATTTCTGGATGCTTTTTATTGGTCAAGTGCTAACCCAGCCAGGCCTATAACTAAAGTCACATTTCTGAAAATATAAGTTGATTCAGTGAAAGACCTTTCCCATGACAACTACAGAAGGCACAGAAAAGTATTATAAAAGCTGTTAAGCACTGTGTGAATTTCAAAACAAATGTTGTATGTTTCATTTATACATCAAAGACATGTCAAATTTGATTTTTCAAAGCTTTTGTAAAAGATGCTCCAAAACTTAGGCATCTTATAAGCAACCATGACTTACAAACATCAGCATCAATATTTTAATTCAAGATCTTTAATTTTCCAGATGATCAGAGATACATAATCATTAGCTGTAATAATCATGGGAAAATTACATTAATGAGCTTTGGTGGAAACACACAAGAAATATTTTATACAGCCTGGGTTTAAAGATGGTTCTTTTGGGACTCTGAGAAATCTCAGTGTTGCCCCTTTCCTTCTGTGTAAACTGAGGTTTCCAGAGGCATTGGAAAAAGAAAGCCATTTCATCTGGAAGAGCCAGTCTCTTTCTCCAGGATGGCTGCATTAGGATAAATAAATTCACCACTGTGTTTGAGCCAACCCATGCGTTTAGAATACTTAATAACTGTATGAAAATTACACCATTGTTAGACAAGACATTCATAGACAAAGTATTTTTTTTCTAAAAATATAAAGATTTTGATTTTTCATTATAACATGCTTTTCTAAAATCCAAAGATCACCTTTGAAAAAAATAAACAAAAAAAGAGAGTAAAAATTTTAGAAAGTGCTCTATTAGTAGATAGGAGACTGCCATTTATTACTTACTGCAGATCTCAACAAAAGAAGAATGCACACATAATGGGGTGTTCACTGCTGAGGACTTTTTGGGGCAGGTGAACAAAACGCATGGTCTACGTGTTCTGAAGGTCATACAGGTACATAGTATGTCGTGATTGCCAGTGGATGGGCCAGAGCTAACAGGAGCTGCTATAGCAGGTGCATAGTCAGGAAAGCAGAGTCACTCAGAAAGATGTGGAATCAGGGGTTATTAGCATGGTTCCTTCTTCCAAAACTATGGGGACTGGTGAAAAAGCCTTTGGAAAGTTGAGACACAAGGTAGGCCAGGGCTAGCAGTTGAAAAGAAAGCTGGACAAGACAGGAAAGAGTGAAGGCAAACTAGAACCTATGTTTGACTTTCACCAACTGTGACAATTGAGTTGGTTTGCAGAAGACACTGGTACCCATCTGTAAGCAATTGCCCACAGCCTTGGCCGTAGACCTTCGATCTGGTCAGAGTTCAAGAACTGCAGCTTGCTACCTTATTCCAGCCAGATGACTCAGGACCAGTGATACCCCACACGCAATGCTTATCAGAGACCTCAGCTTGGTTTTCCTAGAGATGGGTCTGTAGGCCCATTTCAGTTTGCATCAGACCATCTTGCTAGAATGAAATATTATTCATGAATAAAAATAGGCTTCTAGTAGTTTACTAATTGAATTTTCTCTCATTGTATTTTCTGCTCAGACATTCTGTCTTCTTACAAAGTATATGGGACTCCACTGAAAATAAGAATTAAATAACAAATCAATGAAAGAATCTGATTAGACTGTACATAATTACATGGGCACTTTTATTAAAATTTATTGCATTGAAGTCTAACAGTAGGATGAGCTCTTCTCAGAAAAAGGACATGTCCTATTTAATGCTGTAGTTCTAGTATAAGGTGTTAAATAAAAGTAAATAAATGTATGAACGCATTAATGAATAAAACCAAAATACTGTTTTCATATGGAACATAAAAAATGAAATATTGGGGCAATATATTGCTATTGTCATGATCAGTTCTGATTTGACCAAAAAAAAAAGAAAAAAGAATACATATATACTGTATATGGTCTGTTCTACAGTAGAAGAGACACCAAGAATATGTTGCTCACTGAAGTCCTATCGCTAACCTTCATGTTTCTCCCTAGCATTTACAATGGCATCTTCTCTTATTTGCCAACTAGTCTTCTTTGGTTGATCTCCTAAACCCATCAGAATCCTGCTCAGCTCTATTTACATAATAACCCTGGAATTCTCTACCCCTGTTTTTAATTCTTTAATTTTTCTAGTTCTCACCTGAGGATAGGTTTATTGATTTTTCTTTCATTCTTTAAGCCTTGGTCCAAATGCTCTCATCACTAAAAGAGCCCTTCCTGACCATGCTAAATTACAATGTTGAGTCTTCTTTGCTTTTTCTCTTACAAACAGTCTCCCAAACATTTACAGAATCCCCTTCCAGTTTCCTCATGTGACTACATGGAAAATGTGCTCTCTTATAAGTTGTTCTTGGGGATATAGCTAGCTCATCTCCCAAAAGGACACTAAGGTGCTTAAATAAGTAAACATACCTTTGCATCTTCCACAGTTGACATGACCAAGTGTCTTAGGTTTTCTACTAGAGCTTTGAGAATTTTATTTTATATAAAAAGAACTAGATAATATATAACTAAATATGATTTAATGCCATATTTTTATATCTAAAAGACATTTCCTATAAATACTTGGTCTTATTTTTCTCTCCACCTAGAATATATTGTACTACATACCTATGTAGGTTACTTTAAATCAT
Organism: Noctilio leporinus; assembly: GCA_004026585.1. Lineage (NCBI taxonomy): Eukaryota > Metazoa > Chordata > Mammalia > Chiroptera > Noctilionidae > Noctilio > Noctilio leporinus. Next base: position 34,754 of record PVIW01001650.1, on the reverse strand, counting down.
TTTTGAGATAAACATAAATGGATATAAAGAACAGGAAGTTTTTGTCATGCCACACATTCTTACTTCTTGGTTCTGAAAGTATCTTTTAAATAAACACAATACCTTGAACATAAAAGTAGCTAAACACACTGGGGCCAAATGGAATTTCAAATAAAAAATTATACCTGTGTTTTGGAAATCAATTAGCCTACAGTATTTTTAGTGCTCTCTCAAGGAATAGGAAAAGAGGGGAAAGGGCAAATTTCAATAAAGCTATAGCTTTGTTGAGGAAGGGTGCAGAAGAATATTAACATTGGAGCAGGGCCTAATCTCTCTGATTTATAAAGTCCAATGCTTCCACTTTACCTTGTACAAATAATTAAATAAGAGGAAACCTGGGTCAGATGCGGCTATCTTGGGTCTTAATTCTCATTCACCAAAAGCCGTTGATATTTTTCTGCACAGTAGTATCTTGTTATATAGGCAATTTCTGTTATGGTGTAGAATACCCTGCCGGAGCTCCACACTATATCTACCACTTAAATAAGTCACCTGAAACTAAGGTGGACAGTTCCCATAACTTGGTGACATCTTTCTCTTTCAAATACCCACAGTCTCTCAACTAGCCCCCAGGAGGCATTGGGCCCCAGTTGCCCATATCTGTAACTCATTCCACAAAGTACCCTTTATTGACATTCTTCTCATTCCAGCTTCTCTCTCCCTACTCCACTCATTGTGGTTCTTGGGATTACTGTGAAATAGACTTCTTGTACCCAAGTTCTTGTCTCGGAGTAAGATTTTGTGGGGAATCCAAATTAAGACATGTGGCAAGAGGCCAAATGCAATAAACTTTTATCAACATCATTCTCCATCCAGTTCTCCCAACATCATTTTGTGAAGAAGCAATTTTCTTTCCATTTTATATTCCTTCCCCCTTTGTCAAATATTAATTGACCATAGAGACCTGGGTTTATTTCTGGGCTCTATTCTGTTCCTTTGATCTATATGTCTATTCTGTCAATACCAGACTGTTTTGATGACCGTAGCCTCATAATATAGTTTGACATCAGGCATTGTGATTTCTCCTATTTTGTTCTTCTTTCTCAAGATTGTTGAGGCTATTCATGGTTGTTTGTAGTTTCATACAAATTTTTGAAGTATTTATTCTAAAACCATGAAACATGTCATTGGTATTTTAACAGGGATTGTGTTGAATCTATAAATTGTTTTGGGTAATATGGACATCTTAATAATGTTAATTCTTCCCATCCACGAACACAGTATATAGTGCCTATCAGTGGATGAGTGGAACAAAAAACTGTGCTACACTTACATAATGGAATACTATGCAGCAGAAAGAAAGAAGAAACTCCTACCTTTTGCAACAATATGGAGAGTATTATGCTTAGTAAGATAAGCTAGACAGCAAAAGGCAAATACCACATAATCTCACTTAATACAGGAACCTAATGAACAAAACAAATGAGCAAATAGACCCAGAGGCATGGAAATAAGGAACAGATTGACAGGAACCAGAGAAAACGGAGGAGACGGATAAGGGGGGGAGGGGGAGGTGAAGGGTTTAGTTAAGGAACTACTATAAATGACCCATGGACATGGACAATAGGGTGGGAATTGACCATGGGACAGAGGATGGGTAGAATGGGACAAGGAAGAGCATTGGGGGAAAATGGGAAAACTGTAATAGAACAGCAATAATATATATATTATATTTCAAAATTTTTTAAATCTCAAAAAAATCATTCTCTAACTCATATTTATTTCCTTGATTAAAACATTTTTTTAATTTAATTTTATTGTTGTTGTAGTACATCCATCTCCGTTTTGCTCCCCTCTGTCCTCTTCCCCACCCACCCATTCCCCCACCAAAGTCAATAGCTTAAAACATTTTTAATGATAATTTTTAAAAATCTCAGCTTCAAAACTAAATAGAGCAATCTGTATATAGCCTTCCCTTCCCACAGAAAACCAACACACATACCCAAATTTAACTAGAGATGCTCAATACACCTAAGATGAAACCTGCCATAGAATTCTTTTTCTTTCATGAATAGATGAATCAACGGATCAATCAACATGATATTTCATTCACATTTGGAAAGACTTAAAGTAAGCAGCTCAACTACTATTACAACTTACTCCTACTACATCAGATACTATTCTGCAGATAAAATGAAAATGCTGGTGATGTTTTAGCCCATGACAAAAATAGAAAATTTTCAGCTTTTTAAAATGGGTGATTAATTGGCATGTGAAAATTGCTGTGGAGCAGTACCTCTCAAACTTTCATACCGTGTGCCTAGAAATGTTGTTTAAAATGCATTCTCTGGGTTAGTAGGTCTGGGAGGGGACCAAGATTTTGCATTTCTATTAAGCTCCCAGAGACGTGGATTCTGCTGGTGCAAGGACAACACTGCGTGGTAAAGCTGTGAACCTGTGCAGTCCCATTAGGAAGCCACTAGCCAGATGTGGTTACTTAAGTTTCAAATAAAATAAAATAAAAAACTCCATTGCCTCAGTCATAGTAGTCACATTTCAAGAGCTCAATAGCCACTGGTGGCTCTTGGCTACCATACTAGATAGGCCAGATGAGGAACAGTTCCAGCTGTGCAAAAAGTTCTATTGGACAGAATTGCTTTAAACGCTGAAAACATGTTCTCAGATAATTTACTTTCTTTGATTTTTCACTCTTCTGAGCTTTCCTTTCTACGTTCCCTATTCCCCACTGTCCTCCAATACCCCACAATATGTTTGTGGAATTTTTACTTCTCTCACATTTTCATAAAGATTCTGAAATGAAAAAGGGACTTCTAAGCCCTCTTATAGGTATGTTTCTTCTATTAGGAGTTGATTGAAACTGCATAGGTCACCAAGAAGAAGTACCTGCCATAGCCATCCTTATTTCTAGTCTATATTTTGTAAATTTGGTGAATATCAAATATTCCAGCAGATAGACAGTTTGGGGCAAATACACTAAATTTGATATAGCTTAAATGTCCTCTTAGAATATTAGCTATAGCAATAATCCTGCTCAATTTTCTTAACCAGAATAAATGTTTGTAGAGAAATCACTCATTTCTTAGTATCAAGATTAAGATAACCAGGCACTTCTAAAAATAAAACAGATTTCTGATTTTTGTCCTGATAGCACTCTTCCAATCCACTTTTTCATAAAAATGGTACTTTTAGTTGACTTACATAGTAATTTATCTTTCTAAAAGCTAAAAATGCTTCAGAAATATACTTATTTCTCAGTTGATCTGTTGGAGTCTCAGGAAGTCAGGTTTGGCTATTTGACAATATTTCTGCAGTGGGGGTGGGGAAGATACATCCAAATATCAAATGCAGCATGAATTAATTGCTTGATTATAATTAAATGCAGTTCAGTTTAGAAAACTAGAGTTGATGACAGAATACATTGTAGGCAACACATATTTAGAAGTTAGAGATGGCATGAGTTTGATCATTCTAGCTCGTGAGCTTTAAAAATCTAATTTGAGACAGGGAAAGTTGCAAAAATGAAAAGATTTACATGTTAAAATGTTTCCGATACTGCAAGTACAGATGGATTTAGAAACAGCCTCCCCACTTGATGTCCTTTTTATTATGATCAAACAGCAATAATGGGAGCCTTCCAATGTTAGTTCTTTTGTATTTAGCTAATTGCTGAAAAGTAGCAATTAGTGATAGCCTCATTTCTAAAACATATAACAAATTCGGCAGAATACTCAGCATATTTCAAATCCAAGGCTGCTGGTGGAAACAGAGCCTCATATTTTAAAACTCCTTCACTTATTTACACTGACAACTTGAAAAAACAAACAAAAAACAAATTTTTCACTCCTCCAAGTTATAATAATTAAAATAAACGTGGGAGAACCTCCTTTATTTAATGAGGGTTTATTGTGGTAGAACCACCTCTGTCCATGACAAGGAATCAAATAATATTTGACAATTTGAAACAATAATAGAGAAGAAACAAATGGTTGATTTTACTGGTTAGATTTTAAACATATACAACATGAAAATAAAACTTGTATAAATTACATAAGTAAACAATAAATAAAAGTAAATATATATGTAGGAAATTCCAAGCTATAACTATAAACACAGAATAAACTTGAACATTTTCATAATTATCTACTTAATTTGGTATTTCTTTCACAAACAAACAAATATTGGAGCCAGAATTTCTGAATTTGATGCAAAACATTGGGTAAATTACCTTTTAAAATGTTACTGAATTTTTTAAGTGATAGGAAATCACTGTTGAAATTTTTAAACTTACCAAGAAGCAGAAAACGACAAAACATTCCTTCATTACACTAAAACTCAAACACAAGGTTATGCTACGGTGTTTCCTCCATATTGTTTGCAAAGTACATATAATTCCAGATGCACTTCATTTTTAAAATTCAAGCTCCACCTAACTAGTTAAGTGGACAACTAGATAGGCAGATGCAAACAACAGTTATAATATGCACAGTCTCTATGCTCAGGTGCTGTGCTTGCCCCTCATATGTGTTGTCTCAGGAGTGTCCGTGATAACAATGGAAGTCAGGCCATAGTGCTATTCCTGCCTTACAGATGCAGAAGTGCAAGGTGTTAAATATGAATTGTATCCTCTATGAAACTGTACATCCCTAGAAGGCAAGGCCTGGCTATTTATTCATTTCTGAGTTCCTGCTTCTCTACTGCAAAATGTGATCACATATTAGATAATCAGTTAAGATAACCTTGCTATTGTGATGAAAGTCAGAAGAGGAAATGGTGTTTCCTTGTGTGGTGGATGGGATCATTATCCTCAGCTCTTCACTTCCTCACTTCTGGGACCCTGCAGCGGGTTTCAGCAGGCAGAGGATTTCAGTCCATCGCTGCCCCACTGACTGTGGGTTTAGCCCTGTGATTGATTCTCACCCCTAGACTGTGGTGAAAGTAGTATGTGAGATATGACTCAAGGCCTACAGAAGCAGAAAGGGCTTTGCTCATCCTTTTGACTTCCCAGCACTGCCATGAAGAACTGCCTCAGGCAGGTGCTGCTTCCAGAAGATTATAAAGATCAGAAGGGAAAACCCAAACCCAATGTGAGATCCGAGTCAAACTCAGTCATCACACAGCATAAAATGGCTTCACGTAGCTGACCATTTGTCCCTGAACAAAATAAATGTTTTCTAAACTATTGTTATTGGTTTTTGAAATGTAGTTTATTCCAGTAATGAGGTTCATTAGCATGCAATAACTAGGCTAACCTGACCCACAGCTTTCTTATTAAATTTATCAAGTTTTTGATGAGAAAATCAACTTTCTACTTGACAAGGTTATAAAGGAAAATGCCTCCGTTGGTCAGGTAACAAATCCAAATGCTCTTTTGTTAAAAGGATCTTCTGTATAACTCATTTTAACTACAGAAATGGAAAACAAGATGTCTGAATCAGTGCCCTAAACAGTCATTGCAACAGGGCTTGAAAACAACAACACAATAAGAGTCTTTATTTATTTACTTTTTTTATAGAGTGAATAAAGACTAAAAGGATGACTTTGTGAAGAACTGGCAGTGGCTAGGTTGTAATTTTTGGATACAGACCTATAAATGTTTTCACTGTTGTTTTAGACTAGCTCCAACCAATAACACTATAATGTGAGCCATGTGTGTTCTTTTAAATTTTCCAGTAACCACATTTTTAGAAAATAAAAATTTTAATTTCAATTAAAAGGTGAAATTAATTTTAATAATATATTCATTTTAACCCAGTATGTCTAAAATATTATTTCCATGTATTAATATAAAAACTACTAATAAAGTACTTTATACTTTTTTTCATACTAAGTTTTCAAAACTCACTTTGTATTTTAAATTTACAGTTCATCCAACTTGGATTGGCCACTGGTTATAGTATTGGATGGTGCAATTTTAAGTGCTGTTACCAATTTTCTACTATTAACGTATTCATGTCCTATGGCTAAAGTAACAAATTACCACACACTTGGGTGTTTAAAACTCATTGTTCTGGAAGTTAAAAGTCAAAAATTAAGATTTCATCAGGGTCACACTTCCCCTGAAGGATCTAGGGGACATTCTATTCCTTGCCTCTTCCAGCTTCTGGTGGTTCCAAGCATTTCTTGGCTTGTGGCTGCATCACTGTAATCTCTGTCTACACTTTTCACACTGCCTCCTCCTCTTGTATCTGTATCCAATCTCCCCTGTGTGACTCTTACAGAGATTCTTGTCATTGAATTTAGGACACACCTGGATAATCCAGAATTATCTTTTCATCTCAAGATATTTAATAACAATTGAAAAGACCCTTTTTCCAAGTAAGGTAGCATTCACAGTTTCTAGAAATTAAGACATGGACATACCATTTTTGGACTTACTGTTCAACCAACCACAATAAAAAAACAAAAAACTATTAAAATTAAAGCAGACCATGCATGGGTCAATGCTACTAAAAGCTATTTGTTTCTGAAGTTTTTTAATTTTGTAGCTCAACACTATATAAAATTCAGAAAATAAATTTATTTGATAAAAAATCAACTTAGTGAAATAAGCCAGTCAGTAAAGGACAAATAGCATATGATCTCACCCATTACAGGACAATAATGAACAAAACTAACAACAAGCAAAACAGAACCAGATACATGAATATAGTGAATAGGCCTTCAGTGGTCAGGGGGGAAGGGGGAGGAAGAGGCAAGGAAGGGGAGCAATTTAGATAAGAACTTAGTATAAAGGAACCATGGACATGGATGGCAGGTGGGATTGACTTTGGGGGGAATGGGTGGGTGGGGAGGGGAGCAAAAAGGGAATGGATGTAATACAACAACAACAAAAATAATTAAAAAAAAAACAACTGTAATCTGGATTCTATAGCTGAAACATGAAGGATTGATATTTGTAATAAAATTAATGTTATAAGCAATAGAAAAGTAATTATTAATTTTACTGTGTATATATGGCTTCCAAACATCTTGAACAAGTAGGGACATGTGTGTGATACAGGCAGAAGCTATGATGAGTATGAGATGAAGTAATTTGTCTCAGCTGCCACATGAGGTAGTGGTGTAGCTAGAAATAGACCCTAACACAGTTAATGTTTTCACAGTCTGGTTTCAGCTACTTAGATGAAAATACTAATATGCTTAAAGGTGTAAAGCTTTCCAAAATTAAGAATCATCATTCTCAGTGTGTATTGTAATCTACTACCTACAAATTTACACTATAGACACTTGACTTTAAAACCAAATACAACAATATTTCCCAGGACCATTTTTAAATTATAAGAAAATTTTGTAGAAGTTTAATATTTATGCCATTGTTATCATTTTAAAGTAAATTTCCTTCACAATTCTACAACTATTAAATCAGTATGGTGCATACCTGAAACTAATATGTCAATTATATCTCAATAAAAATTTAACATTAAAAACAACAAATTTCCAATTTTGAATATTTTCAGAGCAGCTATTCTAGATTTGTTTACTGATTTTCAAAAACAGTTACAAAGACAGTAAAGAGAATTATCTATGCCTACATCCCATTTTCCTATGTATTACTATTTTACATTAGTAATATATGTATATTTGTTATAAGTGAAGAATCAATGTCAACACATTATTTTGAACTAATATTTATACTTCGTTAATATTTCCATAAACTTTACCTAAATGTCATTTTTTGTCTCAGGGCTCCATCCAGGTTACCACATTACATTTAATCTTTGGGTCTCCTTAGGGTCTCCTCTATACTCTGAATGTTTCTTATGTTAATACATTCATTGTTTTGTATGATCTTGTCAGTTTAGAGAAGTACAGATTAGGCATTTAAAACAAGGCCCTGGCTAGCGGCACAGTGGATAAGGCACCTGCCTGTGAACCTAAAGGTTGCTGGTTCGATTCCCCAGTCAGGACACATAACCAGGTTGCAAGCCAGGTCTCCAGCCAGGTCCATGGCTGGAGGCAGGTGAAAGGCAGCCATACACTGATGTCTCTCTCCTTCTCTGCCTCTCTCCTTTCCCCTCTCTCTGGAAATAATAGATAAAATCCTTCAAAAAAATTATCCCTTATCTTGGTTTTGTTTGATATTTTTCTCATGACTACACTGGAATTACCAGTTTGGAGGAGGGAGACCACAAGTAATGTGTTATCATCTGGACATAAAGTTTACATATCATGAACATGACTTAATACTGATTGACTTCCAAGGTGGCATCTGTCAGGCTTCCCACTGTAAAGTTAAGTCTTTCTCACCCTTTGCATAAGGCCTCTTTTGGATGGCACTCACTATGAGAAGCCCACACTTAAAACCTGGAGTTATGTTCCACCTAATTGAGGGGCATATTCAAAATCAACATAGAGCATTTGATTCCCCAAAACTTAACTACTAATAGCCTATACTTGATTAACATGCATGGAATGTTATTGTATTATATACTTTCTCACAAAAAAAGTTATCTAGAAAACTAAAATATTATTAAGAAAATCATAAAGAAGAAAAATATGTATTGGGAAAAATCCACATATTAGCAGATCCATACAGATGGTCCAGGCTCATTTTGCAAATTCTGTGCCATAGCCCTAGGGTCAGCCATTTCTCCAAGGAGCTATGGTCCCTTTTACTGGAGAATGATATCAGAAACCAAGATCTTTGCACTGAGTGTGCTATCGCTTTTGGGGAATGTTGTTCCTTCTATGTTCTGTTAGTGGGCAGAGCTTGAGAATACATATGTGTACACTAACCTGAATATGTACAGATATATACAATTATTTTTTTAATCTATCTATCTATACCTACAGGGTGTGCATGATACATTGGTGATAACTTTGCATCTCCGTATTTCATGTGCTTATTATTAATTTTGAAAAACTATGTTTCTAAGGTTATGATTTAACATCATTATTTCAGATATAAAGTATTAAATTCTTAGATCAACCATCTTGTCAAAGGAATACAATGTTAGAGCAACCATCATTTCTGGATTGCGTGCAGGGTGAATGGCTAAGGAAATTGCAGACTTCAATAACATCTCTTTATGTACAGTTGACGACATGAAGAAGGTGTATGATGCTGATCCTGATGTCACCACACCAACAAGGAAAATGCATAAGGTATGCAAGGATTGCACAAGTCCAGATATTGTACACAGAATCCAGGAGATCATCACTGAAGATCCAGGAATGTCACTGCACTCCATTGCAAGAGAACTGCAGATGTCAGATGCAATGGTTCCCAAGATTATTGCTGAAGATATCAGATACAGATCGTATGTTCTTAGAAGAGGCCAGTTTATGACACAGCAGACAAAGGAAAGGTGCTTTGAAAAAGCAAGGAAACTGCTAACAAAATTAAACAATCCCAAAGGAAAAAAACCCTCTAACTTTCTTCTCAGATGCAAAGAAGTTTTAGCAGGGCCAAATAGTCAACAGAAGAAGCAACAGGTGGCTCTATGAGAATCTTAATGAAGTCCCAATTGTCATGAAAATAAAATTTCCTACTACAGTGATGGTGTTAGGTGTTGTCAGCAATGAAGGAGATATCATGACCCGCATTTGTGTCCACAAGGCTTGAAGGTGACTGCTGATGTTTACCTTGACATTTTGAAAGAAGTAGTTGTACTGTGGATGAAGCAAGTCACAAATGGACATCATTTTATCTTCCAACAAGATGGTGCACCAGCACATAATGCCAAAAAGGTGCAAGAATTTCTCAGTGTCAATGATCCTGAATTCTGGTCAAAGGAAATCTGGCTGCCTAGTTCACCAGATGCAAATCCTTTAGACTATTATGCATGCAGCATTTGTGAGAGAGAAGTTACTAAACAACCTCATTCCAATAAAGAGGCTGTTAAAGCTAAGATTGAAAATATGATAATGTCCATGGATAAAGAAAAGTTAATGAAAGTATGCTCAAGATTCTGAAGTTGCAAGTCTATTATTGCAGCAAATGGAGACTTTTTTGAACAATTTAAAAAATAATGACTATGTTTATGTATTTGCATATAAGGATAAATTTATTTCAAAATATAACATTTTTGTGGTATATTGTTTATTTTACTAAAATTTTGTCACTTTATCACGTGCACCCTGTATATTAAGGTAAACATGGGTTCATTCACATCGTTTAACTCTAGTCCCACATGACTCATTCCAGCTTCTAGCCCTTTGTTATCTGTAACAATTTAAATACCAGGATGGTATGGATTGAAAGTTAAGAAAATGACTTCCTTAGAGCTATCAGAGGCTTAGAGATAGTTACCAGTCTAGTTTTTCCCTGCCTGAAATATCACATTGTTCATCCTGTTTCTACCATGCATTACCATATTCCAACAATTCAACAAAACAGCCCTAAAATACAGTTTAAAAATAAAGAGAAGCCCAGCCAAGTGGATCCCTCACATGGAAGTGCTATAATTCTTGTTTTTCCGGGAATTCAATGTGAAATTGGTACAACCAAAGAACAAAATTTAAGTAGCCTTACTTTTTCCATTTTACCCAATTTCTAGAGCTTCTTCAGTCAGTTGTCTTTCTGAAAAGGCCCTCTGCTTGTCAGGCTTCATATCTTTTCCTTCTCAAACCAAAGCAATAGAGAAAATAAGAATAAGTGAGCCATGGCTGGAGGTACAATGGATAAGACACTGGCCTGTGAAACCAAAGGTCACTGGTTCAATTCCCCAACCAGGGCACATAAGTAGGTTGCAAGCCAGGTCTCCAGCCAGGTCTGTAGCTGGAGGCAGGTGAAAGGCAACCATACATTGATGTTTCTCTCCCTCTCTGTCTCTCTCCCTTCCTCTATCTCTGGAAATAATAAATAAAATCTTTAAAAAATAAGAATAAACAAGATGAATTTGTATTAATACAGATTGACCTCACGGGCGTTATGCTAAATGAAATAAGTCAGACAGAGAAAGACAAATACTATTTGAGCTCACTTATATAGGAAATGTAAAAAAGTAAAAGAAAAACTAAGGTTATAGATAAAGAGAACAGAGTAGTGGTAGCTGGAGGCAGGAGATAAGGGGTGGGTGAAATGAATAAAGGAAGTCACAAAGTACAAACTTCCAATTATAAAAGAAATAAGTCATGGGGTATAATGTATGGCATGGTGACTATAGTTAATAATCCTGTATTGCATATTTGAAAGGGACTAAGAGAGTGGATCTTAAAAGTCCTCATCAATAAATAAATAAATACATAAATAAAATTCTGTAAGACTTTATGGTGATGGATGTCAAGTAGACATTGTTGTGATCATTTTGCAATACATATAAATATAAGTCATTACATTGTACAACTGAAACTAATATACTGTTGTATGTAAATTATATCGCATTAAGAAAGGAATAAGTAAGGTGAATCTCTAACTCATGCAACAAATTGCAGGCATAACTTGACTTGACCCTCTAAATTCATCACATTTCTAGGTAGTGATGCACTGGTAAATGTTAACAAATAGCTATCAAAAAGAAAAAGGAAAGAGATCCCTGATTCCCCAGTGTTTATTAATTTCAGTGGTATAAATACTCCCATAACCAATTTCAAGCAACAAAAATGATATCACTGAACAATCAGCTTGTGGGAAAGAAAGTGAGAGTACCAAAGTTTTTGGATCCAATCATTCACTGATGGGCACTTAGGCTGTTTCCAGCACTTGGCTATTGTAAATAGTGCTGCTATGAACATAGGGGTATATAGGTTCTCATGAATCGGTGTTTCAGGATTGATTGTAAAAATATACAAAATTCTCCACCTTCCATTTTGTATCCAAACCATTTTGCCATGTAACTTTGCAGTTTCTTGTGTTATGATGTAGTCTGCATGTATTTTCTCAGCCTTAAATTCTGCTGACCTTGAGACTTGCTTTGGACTAAATAACATGGAATAATTGATGGGATGCCTGTTTGGAGTTAGGCCTCGAGGCCTTGTGTGGATGCAATGTCTCTCTTACTCCTCTGCTTCCATCTTCATAATATTCCCTATAAGAGTTAGCCTGCTCTTGTAGTCCTGGCTTCACCAGGAGAACATGCCTGGGCTAGACTGCCTGAGGAAGTGGTATCAAGACACAAAAGGATGGGTAGAGGCCAGCCAAGATCAACCAAGAGCCAGGTGATTCTGAAACATAGGAAGGAGCCCAAGCAAAATTAGCAGAGCCACTGCACCACCCCACAGCTGACCATAGACATGTACATAAGTAAAAAAGACACTGCCTAAGGAGAACCACAGATCTGACCTGCAGACTCATTAGCAATAATATATGTTTCTTATTTTAGGATCTGGAATTTTGAGAATTTTGAGAGTAAGACTGATTTCAGACTACTGTATTGAGAACTAAGAAAAAAAGAAGCAGCATTTAAATGTTTGTTGGAAGAAAGTAGAGGATTTCTGAAATTGTCAGAGGAAATCGGTCTGGGAGGTAGGAATTAGGGATTGAGAGAGATACTGTTCTTTCTGCTAATCTGGATAAATGTGACTTTAAGAATTGCAGTTTGGTGTTTTGTTTAGATCTCAAATGCTAGTCATAATCAGCAAGAATTCTGCCATTTTTAAATGTTAGAATAACGTTTTAAAAATATTCTCACTATGTTTTATGGAATTAATACTGAATCTATCTTGTGAAGAATTAAGACTAGCTTTTTAAAAATACCACTGTTATCTAATGCTATTTCTGGAGAAGGATAATGAAAAAGGATCTTTATATACTTAAATTTAGAATCTTCAAATCATAGAATGCTACCCTGGCCACCATATCTGTTTGCTACCAAAGTACAGAATCAAATGGTTTCATGGTCTCAACATTTCCCTCAATAGTAGTAACAATAATATAATGGCTGAGAAAATATTTCATCTATTCCTTTTTAATGCAGTATTTTGAAGAGTATGATTCATATGACCTTCTTCATATAATACATACTTTCTTATTCTACAGTGCATTCATAAGAACAGTAAAATAAGTGATAAGGAATTTGAATATATCACAAGAAAGATTAGAAACAGCTTAAGCTTTGAAATAAAGAGGGTGGTAGAAAAGAAATTCAAATATCTAAAGGCAAACCCTTGGAATACTCAAGGACTCTTCCATGGTTAGATCTTTGTGGATTCTTATCCACAATCTAGGCTCAGGGATCTTTCTGGAGAAACACAAACTACATCTCCAGTGGAACAAAACTAAGGGAATTAGTTTTCCTAAGAAAACTAAGAAAAACAGGTGCTGTGAAGAAGGCTCTGATACATACAATAAACCTAAAATATAATAACTTTCATAGAACTTTAGAATTTCATAAGGAACTTGATATCTTGCTTCTCAGGAGAGTAAGGATAAAAAAGAAAGAAAAAAGGAAATGCAACATAAGCTTGGAAATGAAATTGCCCATCTTATCCTCTGTGGCTACGTATTTTTAGTTCAGCACCAGATGTATTTTACATAGATAAATGCAAATCATTTGACATATAGAGAGGAACTGGGGTTGGATAAAGCCAGTCTCAGGGGAGAAAGAACTTATGAATTTTGTTCTTGTTTATAAACAATAGGAAATTAAGGATGGCTGGCTTTGTGCTCACAGATATACAGCTATTCGGCCAAAACCCTGAAATAAAAACTTAGGCCAATTATCTTTTAGCACAAAATATTCTTCCCATCAACTAAATATCCAGTATGCTAAAAATACAAACTATTATTATACTAACCTAAACATTTAAAGTAATATCAATTAAAAAATCAATGATGTTTGAGATAATAGTATAAGTTCATTCCAAAATTTATATGAAAATAAAAACAACATTATAAAAACTAATGAAGTAGGATTATCCCTACCAAGTAATAATGTATATTTAAAAGCTATGATAATTAAAACAGTTTATTACTAGTGTAAAGTATATATAGAAAGGCCAATGATAGCAGAAGAATAATGAAAATGAGAGAAAGTTTTGGTATATAATAATCAACATAACTTTTCAAAACAGTGAGAAGAAAGAATATTATGCAATAATTAATATTAGACAACCAGGCAACTACCTAGAGTCAAATAAAATAGATACTGAAATGGACATTACCAGTTCACTAGTATTTGGTTCTCCTTTCTTCCCTGGGAATACTGGAGACTATATTTCCCAGTCTCTATGCAATTGGGCTGGGACATGTGATTAGATATGGCCAATGAAATGTAAGCAGAAGGAATATGTCACACCCACTTCCCCAGCTGACATGCTGAGAATTCCCTCTTGATTATCCAGCTGTTATTCTCCTGCCACAGTGAGTGCAAAGGCCTCTTGGAAGATGGCATAGCTCCAGAGAGAAACAGCCACATTGCTGAGGGTAGCATGGACTGTTTCTCAGGTCTTCAGCAGAATGAGCAGGGGAGGCGTTTGATGTGTTATTATTATCACAGAGCAGTGGTTGGTTATCATGGATTACCTTAGCCTCTCCTGACCAATAAAGATCTCTTGTCACTGTCATAACGTAAGGTCCAGGTGGTTCAAAGTTATAATCGTAAAAATCAATACAGAAGAAATCACAAAATTACCTTTATTATTTTAGAATGGATAGGTATTGTAAGCAGCACTCCAAATGTAAACCTCATAAAAGAAAAGGATTGATCATCTTGACTACAAAAAAATTTGCAAAAAGCAAAAATCCCACAAAGTCAAATTAAAAATATGAAGATAACATGGGACAGACAACTATTAATGCAGCAAAATATCTTGTAAAGGAATAAAAAATATATAACAATCTACTGGAAAATGGTCAAAAGATATAGTTAGACCTATGAGGTCTGTCCTGAAAGTATCGAGCCAATGTCAATATAATTAAAAGTTTGCGCAGCCAATACTTTTGGGACAGATCATGTATGAATATATTACACAAAAGAATGGATTCCTCTCCACTCAAAAGTCATGAAACACAAACTCAAATAATTGAGCTACAAATTTTTCATCTATCACATCTAAAAAATTCAAGGGTTAATAAAATGCCATGTCAGTAAGACTGTGAATAAACACGTAATTTTGAATGCTATTGGTGGAAGTTTAAATCAATACCAACCTTCTAGAGCTATTTGGTAATAATATATCATAATTTTAAATGTACGTGCATTTGAATGTAGGAATTTCAGTAGCAGTAAATTCAAATATACCCATGTTGCACCCAAAGACATATTTAGTAAATATATATTGAGACATTCTTTAGAGCAGCAAAAAAATCAGGAAAAAATTATATTGAAAGGCAACTCAACAAATAAATCTTGGTGCATCTATGAAATGAAATACATGACAGCCTCTAAAATATAAAATAGATATATGTGTACTAACATAGTATAATTAACTGAGACATATTAAGTTTAAATAGCATTCAATGTTATGGTATCACTTATGCTAAATTTTTAAATATTTTGAAATAGACTGGTGGAATATTCACGGTTGCCTGGGAAATGAAAGAGGGAACAACCATGAAGTGTTGCCTCTGGAGAAAAAAATGAGGAATGAACAGTATACTTTTTAATGATCAACTTTAACACTGTTAGAATTTGTTTTTCAGCAGATGTATGAATTACTTTTTCCAAAAAAAAAAAAAGCAATTTAAATCCATTAAATCCAGGTCTAGTCAATTGTTACCCAAATGGCTGATATAATTTGAATTTGCATATGTCAAAGGTCATAAGTGGAAAGAATGGTTATGTTCCTAGCAAACTTTGTCAGGAAAAATTCTGGCTCAAAGAAGAATATAGACAGATTGCAGACAGTTACAATTCCCAACATTCACTTAAAAGAAAAGACTTATTCAATTTGGGACATGTCTAACAGTTAGGAAGTGAAACTGGCAATTCTCACCTTCCTTAGATAGAAGTACAATCAGAAAATGTGACATTTTCACCCACATAAGCCAGCTAAGGTACTTCCCCATGACACCACAAGCAGTCAAGAATGGAAGAAAATTTATGACATTATGCAAGACTCCTATCCCCTAAAACGAATAGACTTGAAAAGCACAGGGCAGGTACAGCATTAATCTGCTCCCATGTGTTTTACAACTATTTAAAGGGCCTGTCAACATGAATAATGCATAGTAGTTATCTTTTACATAAAATATGCTCAGAAATTATAGAATGAACAACTAGATAATGGCATAGATTTCTAAAAGTTGAATGTACAATAGAGTAACACAAATGCTTTTTTTTAATGTCATGGTTTAATTTACATAATAATGCTAATTGCTTAACTGATAATGATTTTGTGTCTTATTTTCTAGGTTAAATTTAAAAATAAATTTAAAAAGTTATTTTTAACAATTAGAAAATAGCATGCTTGTAAGCTACATGTAATACATGAAACAAAAAAAAAAATTGTCTTGGGGAAAATAATTTATTCCCATGGGAGGCTGGTAGCTGTTAAGAGGAAAGGAGAGAATAGAATTAAGAGCAAAATTTAGGAGATATAATGGGTTGATCAAAAATGATATCTTTCTATTTATTTTGCTTATTCCGGAATAAGAACCCACTTTTCCTCACAGAACTTGAATTTAATGTATTCCAGTACGCATTACTAACCAGACTGGAAAGTAGAATAGAATACCTAGCCCAACAATAGACCCAGGCACATATAGAAAGATGGTATCTCAAATCAATAGGACAAAAGTTGAAATTTTAAATAAATGATACCAAAAAATGAACTTTTTAATAAATGGTGTTGACACACAGCTAGATAGTGAGTTGAAAAAAAGAGAACTGGGCTTTAAAATAAGTGATATTGGAACACCTAGATACCAATGTCAAAAGATGTACTTTAAAAGAAGTGTTGTGGCAAAGAGTAAATATGTTTCTTTTTTATGGCTGAATAGTATTCTTTTGTATAAATGTCCCATAATTGTTTTATCAACTCACCTACTGATGGACACTTGGGATGCTTCCATATTTTAGCAATTGTAAATAACACTGCAATGAACATAGGATACTTATGTTCTTTCAAATTATTGTTCTAAGTTTCTTTGGATAAATTCCCAGAAGTGAGATCACTAGGTCAAAAGGCAGATCCGTTTTTAATTTTTAAAGTTATCTCCATATTTCCTTCCACAGTGGCTGCACCAGTCAGCATTCCCACCAATAGTGCCCAAGGGTTCCTCTTTCTCCACATCCTCATCAGCATTTGTTTGTTGATTTATTGATGATGGCCATTCTGACAGGTGTGAGGTGATATCTCAATGTGGTTTTAATTTGCATCTCTCTGATGGCTAGTGATGTTGAGCATCTTTTCATCTGTCAATTGACTATCTGTATTCCCTCTTTGGAGAAGTGTGTATTCAGGTCCTTTATCCATTTTTTAATTGCATTGTTTTCTTGGTTTAGACTTTCCTAAATTCTTTATAAATTTTGGATATTAACCCCTGATCCGATGCATTGTCAAATATGTTATCCCATTCCATGGGTTGTCTTTTAATTTTGTTGATGGTTTTCTTTGCTATGCAAAAACTTTGCAACAGCATGGATGGACCTGAACAATATTATGTAAAGTAAAATAAGCCAGTCAGAGAAAGACAATTACCACATGATTTTACTCATATGTGGAATCTAATGAACAAAATGAATCAACAAGCAAAACAGAGACAGACTCATAGATGGAGAACAGGATGACTGCTATGGCCAAATTGAGGTAGGGGGGTTGATTTAATGGATAGAGGGACAAGGATAAAGGTAAAAAGGCTCATGGACACGACCAATAATAGGGAGATTGCATGGAGGGTAATATAAGGAGCTTAAATGGCAATGGAAAAATACAATAAAAATTTAAGAATGTGTTGTGACAAAATGACAAAGAAAAAGATACAATTACATCCATAGGATACAACAACAAAAATCTCTAGATGATCAAAGATTCAAATGTAAAAACATGAAAAAAAAAAACTATGGGTAAATTTCTTTATAAACTAAAAATGAAAAAAGACTGTGATTCCAAATCAAAAATGAATAAAAGAAAATATCAATAAATTGACTACATAAGAGTACAAATGAAAATTAACATGGCAACCTCAAAAGGCAAAAAGCGGCCCTGGCTGGTGGTACAGTGGATAAGGCTCCAGCCTGCTAACCCAAAGGTCGCTGGTTTGATTCCCAGCCAGGGAACAGAACCAGGTTGCAAGCCAAGTCTCCAGTCAGCTCTGTAGCTGGAGGCAGGTGAAACACTGATGTTTCTCTCTCCCTTCCCCTCTCTCTGGAAATAATAAATAAAATCTTTTTTAAAAAAGTGCTAATTCTAGAGTGCTAAAAATGTTAGAGAAAAATGACCAAAAACCAAGAAAAATGTACAAAATACATAAAGAAAAATTCATAGAAAAATTTATATACATGACTCTTAAATATATGAAAGGATGCTTAATCTCCTGCATAGTAAAAGCAATGCATGTTAAAACTATATTAACAGCATTTCTTTCCAAATTGACAAAACTTTTTTTAAAACCTTGACAATATAATTTGTGGTAATGCTGGAGTTAAGGGGACCAAGATCATCTTAACACATTGTAGGAGGAATGGAAAATGATAAAACCAAAACAAAGCAAAAAACAAACAAAAAATATCTATGAAGAAGAAGCCGGCAAAATAAACAATCCTAGGAATTTACTCTCTGCACAGGTACCACAAAGTCATCCATCAGGTCATTTTGTTTGGTTTGGTTTTACTTTGTTTTGCTGACTGTAGTCTCAGACACACAGCAAAATATTGGAAACAACCTAAATGCTCACCCATAGGACTGGTTGGATAAAGTACAGTTCACCTTGCAGTGTATGCCACTGCATAAAAGAATGAAAAACAACCTCAGGGCCAATTTGAAGTGGTTTTGAGATTACATTAAATGAAGAAGGCAAGCTGTAAAAGGGCAGAGATCAAATGCTACATTTTGTGTGAGACAGATAGGGACATTTTATATATATTTTGAAAAAGTAGCACTTCAAATCATTGGGAAAAGGTAAACTTTTTATTAAATGATAGAAGGGGACTGGACAGCTTATGTGTGTTTTTCCTTATTTTTGCAAACAGAAACATGAAAAGGAAAAATCAGAAGATGGGCAGGAATGGAGTAAAAGGGGTATGGATGGAAGTGAGCCTTCTCTGAGTATTCTCGTGTGTGTGTGTGTGTGTGTGTGTGTGTGTGAAAAAGAGAAAGAGATCCTGAATATTGAACCACAAAAATATTTTTAAAATGCAAATTTGCCCTGGCTGGTAGCACAGTGGTTAAGGTGCTGGCCTGCGAACCTAAAAGGTCGCAGGTTCGATTCCCCAGTCAGGGCACATAACCAGGTTGCAGACCAGGTCTCCAGTCAGGTCTGTGGCTGGAGGCAGGTGGGACACAACCATACGTTGATGTCTCTCTCCCTCTCTGCCTCTCTCCCTTTCCCTCTTTCTAAAAATAATGAAATAAAATCTTTTTAAAATGTAAATTTAATTAAGAGGAGGAAGATTAGTAATATCTAAAATTGAAGGTAACTATAACCAAAGAATTTTACTCTATAGAAAATTATAAGTATAGAAAATCATTTTCATATATTTGAAATTATATATAATGAGAAATGGTCTAAGAAATAAGGACAATTTCAAAGAACTGTTTAATTTTTTCTAAAAGATTTGTTATTAGTATTTTTATTCTGGAGTTATTTTGTTTATACTGTGAAAAATGCAGTAAGGGATCAGAATGACCACTATGAATAAAGAGAAATATATACATGGAAGGACAATAAGGAAGAATCCTATGATAACATATTAAATCATGTTGATTTGAGCAGGTAATTGCTTTTCAAACTACAATTTAGGGAAATAACACAGAATAAAAATGTGAAGCGAAGACAGATATTTGCTTCAGACTTATTAATAATTTAAAAACTGAAAACTGTGTAACTATTCAAAAGTAAATGGATGATGAATAAATGACATAATTTCAAACCAATGGCTTATTATTGAGTCATAAACTGATGAATATTAAAATTATTTAGCATCATGGTGTGCTTAAGACATCATACTAAGTGAATAAATATGTCAATTATGCAAATGCATAAGTGAACACAGTTTGATCTTTTGGAAGATAAATTCATGACTTTTTGTATATTTAAAACAATTCAAGCTCTAAGGCAATTTATTTACTTATATTTTTTTAAAGACTTTTTCAATTGTTTTGATTTTTATTGTGATAAATATAGCTGACACAAGATCTACCATTCAACCAATGTTGTGTTAGTTACATTAATTTCAGGTGTACTATATAGCAATTTGACATTTTTATAACTTACAATGTGATCAACCCACTTATTCTTATAATCATCTGTTAGTGGGTAAACATCACAATATTATTGACTATATATCCCTTAGCTTTTTCATCCCCATTCCCACACCCCTCCCCTTGTAGCAACGATTCTTTTGGCCTCTGTTTCTAGGTTTCTGTTTTGTTTTGTTTTGTTTTGTTTTGTTTTGTTTTGTTTGTTCAAGTGTTTTGTTTTCTTAAATTCCACCTATAAGAAGCTCTTTGTACACTGGCCTGCAAACCCAAAGGTCGCTGGTTCAATTCCCAGCCAGGGCACATAACCAGGTTGCAGGCCAGGTCTCCAGCCAGGTCCACAGCTGGAGGCAGGTAAAAGGCAACTATACATTAACGTCTCTCTCCCTTTCTGTCTCTCTCCCTCCCCGTTACTCTAAAAATAATAAATAAAATCTTTTTTTAAAAAAAGTTCTTTGTAGTAGCTTCAGATGTTGACAAAATTAAAGACAGATAGCCTCTCCATCCCTATCCTACCTTGTTCTTGAATTATTCTTTATGGAAGCTCTCAGTTTTGGTAACTGAGCCTTTATTAAGGCAATAATTCAGGACTGGCCCCTAAAATAATTGGTTTTCTCTTCTGTTCTTACAACGAAAAGGATTTCTTTAGAACCGAGGAAGCCTAATTCTAGCGTTCCAATGGAGTGCTAAAATTAATAGTGCATAAAATTTTGCCACATGCAATTAATACCAACTAATGCCACTAAAGCAATATGTTTTGTTAGGATAAAAAGAAATATTTTGAATGGACTCACCACAGCTTAAACTTGTGCCTTGAGTTTACAAGGCCACACCTTATTAATTGCAGCAAAGATGCCACCAGCACAGTCAGATGACACTCCTGAACTTCCTGATCCCCAAAGGCTCACATCTATATGATTTTGATTACATGATTTATTGTCTAACATCTTGTTGCCAGAAAAGATAGCTCAACTTACAAAGGCAAGACATGGTTCAGCTCAATGTATTATTTTTCTTTTACAACTTCAGTTTCTGAATGCACAATCTTGCATTGGGCATGAATATTGGTAAATTAAAAGCAGAACACTTAAGAATGTGATTAGAAGAAGCTTAATGATTGTTGAGTTATTTAAAACATTTCTAAGAATTTTCTTAAAGAATTCAGAACAAATGTAGAATAGTTAAGAATCAGGAGGAAATTATTTGCCGTGCTAAGAATTGATATATTATTATTTTTGTATTTTAAACACAAGAATAATAATTTACTTTGTTTTTTAGGTGGAAAAAGAAGAACCTTAGGTACACTTCCACAGTATTTCAAATGCTCTCTAAAATATCCTTTAAATAAATTACTTAAGAACCAGCAGCTGTACCCATGAAAATTTGAGCTGTTAGCCAAAAAATTAAATGAGTCTAGTTGCTTCCACTATTTATTCTTTAACATTCTTCCCAAAAGTTCCATCAACCATTGACTCTTATGAAATATCTCATTCAATCATCTATTTTTATTTTAGGTCCTATAAGTTATTATTTTTCAATATTATGCACTGATAATTTATTTGACAACAATATGAACTTTAAAAATGTGTAAATGTATAATCTTATTCCATTATTCAGGTATACCACACTCTTAGTATATGTGTGAGACAGTACTACTATTAGATCTGAAATTAATTTTATTTAGATTTCCATCTGGTGTCCATATTTGTAAGTAAAAATATGTAGACAATGCCTTCAAAATAATCTTTAATCTTCAGAGCTGCATGAATGGAAACTAATTAACACAGAAACATGTCTTCAGAGTCTTCCAAATAAAATAAATCTTTCTCATTAACTCCTATTTTATACAGTAGATATTTACCAATTGTAAAAATAATCAAGTTGAGAGCTAATTTCCAAGATTATTTGTATTATGTTTCAACCCATAAGATTTCTTTTTGAACTCTTATTAAATTTACACTAAGATACTGTAAGGAGAAAAGCAAATGTAATTCATACACAGATAAAAACTGACATTTAGTTTCAGCTAAAGATAGTGAAATGCAATTTTTAATTAACATTTGTAAAAAGAAATATTATGTTGGCAAACAATTTTTAACAAGATATTACCAATCCTGAAACCCATTAGTAAGAAAATGTTCAAAGTAAAATTTTAAACATTACCTCAGATTTTCAAAATATGAGTAATAAGCAAGCTTTTTAAAAAATGGCCAACATATCACTACAAGTAAAAGTGCTGGTAAGTGAAATGCCTACTGAATATAGAGAGAAAATGTAAATATCTAAAGGAAAAAACTGAGACTACAGCATTCAGCAGAGTCTAATTTGTCGAATAATGACCCTATTTCAAGGTTATTAAACATCTGCACTAATGACCTTTAGTTTAGGAATAACAATAGCCTCCAGTTAAAAAGTGCCGAACATAAAGCATATCTTATCACATATTTTATGGCCTTTCATTCTCCTAACAACCCAGAGAAATTGTTGAACTTCATTTTATGCTTGAGGGAATCAAGATATGAGGAAGTTAAGTGAATGACTCTGGCCACGCAGATAACACTAGTGTGGCCTCTTAACCAACCAATGCTTTTCCTGCCACATGAAGTAATGAAGTTAAAACCTCAATTTCAGGGCATAAAGCCACACACACACACACACACACACACACACACACACACACATCTATAATAGAACCCGGACGAAGCTATCCATAGCTGTTACAAATTATTGCCATATAACTTCTACTCACTTTCCATTTAACCTCAACTCAAGCTTTATCTTCCAGGAATCCAAGTGGTATCAATTCTACACAAGTGTTAAGAGGTAAGGCCAAGAAAACTCATCTCCAGAAAAGATCATCACAGGAATCCCATCCCAGTGGTGCACAATGCATAAAACTGGCCAAAATGCCAAACCGCATTCCAGCTACTGTGGAAACTACAATATTCTTGTGTTTTGAATGATACATTGGCATGCTGATGACTTTCTGTCATAAGCCAGGACTAAATTTAGGGGGCAAAAGTGGGTCTAGCACTTCAGATTTTGCTTCAACAGCTTCATCGTGCAGAAAAAGATGTCAAGCTGTTTTTAACTAAAAGTAAATTGTTCTAAAATTATTTTGACTATTGGGAAAATCTATTTAAGTGCAAATCTGGAATTTTCTATATGAGAACTATAAGTCTTCACAGAATGGGTTACTCTGCTGGTCCTCTGAGGGCAGGTATTTGGCTGCAAAGATGAAATCTGCTCCAAGTTCATTTTTCTACAGTTAATACATTAAAAATAGATTGCCATAAGTAGGTTTAAATATCAGGACTGCATGCAATTTACCACTGAATCCTTGTAGCATCCAGATAAAATAAACATAGAGATTATTTTCATAATATAGATGGAGAAACTACATCTCAGATACAGGGAGTAACTTGCTGAGTTAAATAGCTAGTTATTGGCTTTGATGCTTAGACATTTGACCCAAGAGCATGTGTACTTTACAGAGGTTGTATACTCTGGTAGGCACATGTTGCGTGCTCTGGAGTATAAAAAATAAGCATGAATGTGCTGATAATAAGAAAACAATATAGCCTGCCATAAAGGTGTTCTGAAAACATAATGTTTACTTCTGAAATGATTCCCAGTACACATTTCTATCCATTTTGACAATCATATTGATTATAAAAGAAAAAAAATCTACTTATCTATTTCACATCAACTGTGCAATAATCCCACAATGCTACTCCATACAAAAAAAAGGTAAATCACTAATTTGGCTTTTTCATGTAATGAGGAAACACTGTTATGGGCTCAATCGCACCCCCCCCCCCCACCATCCCGCCGCAAATTCATAATAATCCCCAGTACTTCAGAATGTGACTGTATTTGGGGGTAAGGGATTTAAAGTGGTAATGAATTTAAAATGAGGTCATTCGGATGGGCTCTAATCCAACATAACAAATGCTGTTATAAGAAGAGGAAATTAGGACACTGATAGTCTCTGAGGGAGGGACGTGTGAAGACAAAGGGAGAAGACGGTCATCTACAGGCTAAGGAGAGAGGCCTCAGGTTGCCCTGCTGATAACCTGTCTCAGACTTCTAGCCTCTATTTAATTGGGATTCTTTTTACTGAGAATAATGGTTTTCAAACTTGGCTAAACACAGGAATCTCTGGGCAGCTTTAAAGAAGAATATTGGTGCTTGAGCCCCACACTAGACATTTTGAATGAATGGATCTAGGTGTGTCCCGGACATTGAGATTTTAGAGTTTTCCCAAGTGCCTCTCCTAGTTCTGCATTACATAGAACACAAGATGGAAAACCCTGACTTAGACAGCAGTCCGATAGGTAGAATTAATTTAAGAATTTAATATTAAATATATCCACAAGATGGCGTATTATTGCATTTCAAAGAATTAATTGAGACATGCTTCCAAAATGCAAGTCTGTACCACTGCATGTAGAATTGGATTTAGATTGAAATTATACCACATAGAAGCATTGATAAAATGATCATCATTCTGAGGTTTGGTTAACTCACGTTACTCACGCTGTCTTCAACAAGGAGCCCAATCTGGCCAACAATGAGAATGCTCTTGGCCACCATGTCTTCTATCTACCTGTGAACAGAATCATGGTCTCCCCTTCCCTCTCCACAACCTTTCAGAGGCCTTTTAAACTCCTCGGCAAGTAGGGTACTAAGACTGATACCTGCTATTATACAAAACACAGAATCTTTATTCAACCACAAATATGTTCAGTTCACCATATTTTACAGATAGGCACACATATACACTGAGCAACAGCTCAGCAGCTCAAATTTAATTGTTAATAGAAGATGACAAATTTGGGAATTTACACCAGTATTTTAAAAGAGCCTCACCTATCTGATAGCTTTTTTAAATAAGTAAAAAGGTTTAACCATTGGAGAAGATAGTCTGTATTTTTAATAGTAGCTTAAAAAATCTTGTCCACTATTGAATGGCCAAAATGGTTAGGGGCAGGTAGGTAAGACAGAAGAGTTGTAAAGGCAAATATCAACCAAGGGGACCATTCCTCACTCCCCTCCACATCCTGATATTTCTGTTACCAAATCTCTGACTAGTTGTATAAGGGTTTTTGTTTCCAAGGAAACCACTGACATCTATGGAATTTAATGAACATTAAAAAAGGAACTATGCCATATAATTTACATCTGTGGATAAATGCGAATAGCTAGCTGTCAAAACCATTGCACACACACATAGTTCTGTGAATTTTTAGTTCTATGTTTCTCCATTTAGTAAAGATGTAAGAAAGACACATTCATGGAAACAAAATGACAAAATAAAAACAAAGACCCAAAAGACAATGACTTCACCATGTCAGGTAAATTCAGAAATAGTTGGAACCAAGAATATGGGCCAAATGTAGATCTACTTAGCAACTGAGTGAAAAGGACAGAAAGCTTTATCTTGTGCTTTACTGTATAAAGTGTTTTCTTCTTCTTCCCTGAATTTTAAATATTGACATCAAATTTTATGACTGTGACTTCTCAAAATGGTGAAATTTGTACAGTCAGGGAAGCAGCTTATGATCAGAAAGTGGGGGATAATAAATAAAGCACTCATTTCAACTCTAGGTCTCATGGATGATTCATTGAAACCACTGGTGTATAACATCCAAATAATAGCTCATTATGAGATTTATATATTGGCATCCAGATTCTATGAGGAGCTATTTGAGATTTGACAATGCTGAAATAAATGGCCTATTAAGAATATTAGCAGGAAATGCTGATGATATAGAGGGAAATTTTAAAGCATATATAAAATGGTATTATCAGTGATATACTACAAGGGTGCAAATGTGAAAAGAAAAAAAGCTAGACAGAAATTCCATTTTCTACCCAAATGACTGTTCCCTCTTTCCTGAGATACTATTTTAGGTGCCCAGTGTATGTTCTCTCCTGCTTCTTTTCCCACCTTTCTGGCTGTTCATTTTCACTCACTTCCTTCTTTTTAATTGTGGTAAAATACACATACTATAAAATTTACTATTTTGATGGCTATCAAGTGTACAGTTTAGTGATATTAAGCAAATTTACATTTTTTTTTCTTTTTTGCATTTCTCTGATGGCTAGTGATGTTGAGCATTCTTTCATATGCCTTTGGGCCCTTTGTATGTCCTCCTCAGAAAAGTGTCTGTTCAGGTCCTTTGCCCATTTTTCAATTGGGTTGTCTGTCTCCCTGCTGTTGAATCATATTAGTTCTTTATATATTTTGGAGACCTAAATTTATGCCATGCAATCATCACCATTTTTTATCTCCAGCACATTTAAATCTTCTCTAACTGAAATTCTGTATCCATCAAGCAACAGTTTCCCATTTCCCCTTCCTAGCCCACAGAATCCATCATTTTACTTTCTGGATCTGTGAATTTACTACTCAAGGTATCTCATGTAAGTGAAATCATATTATATTGTCATTTTGTGTCTGGCTTATTTCACTTGGTAGACTGTCTTTCAAGGTTTACCCATGCTGTAGCTTGTATCCACATTTCAGTCCTTTTGAAGGCTGGATGATATTCCATTGCATGTTCTGTATATAGTATATTTTGTATATCTGCTCATCTATTAATGGATGTTTGGGTTGTCTCTACCTTTTGGCTATTCTGAGCAATCCTGCTATCAATACTAGTGTACTACAAGTATCCCTGCTTTCCATTTTGGGGCTATATTCCATTCTCAGTCTCTTTTAATGGTTCCTCTTCATCTCCTCAAAGTCTAAATGGAGGTCCCATGGTTCAGGCATCAATCTTCTTTTTTTTTAAATACCTACATTCCTTAGAAGACCTCATTCAGCTCTGAGTGTCAAATAATTAAAGTTATAACTGCATGGCCAACATCTCCCAAAAACTGCAGATATGTACTATATCTAAATATGATACTATCAGGTAGAAATCTAATAGGCATCTCAAACTTTGAATACCCAAAAACCAAACTGGCTTTTCCATTTAAGTGTGCTGCCTCCTTCCCTTCTCAGGACATGGTCAACACAACTTTCCCACTTTTCCAAAGTCAAAACACTAAGATTGTCCCTGAATCCTTTCTTTATTTTTAATCATGCCTCATATCCAATTCATTAGCAAATCCTCTGGTTCAAACCCTGTGGTTCAACCCTAAAAACATATTCTTACTCTGACATTTTTTTCTACACCTCTTGGTTATCATTAACACTGCCCCAGATATTTGCAACAGTCATTTAGTTGGTCTCTCTGATGATTCCTTTGCCCTCTGCAGTCAACACTCTAACCAGTGATGCTTTTAAAAGCTAAAGTCAGATCTGGTTTCTCCTTCACTCAGAAACTTTTATTCCCTTCTCATTTCCCTACAGGAAAAGCCAAAATCATTAGCATGATGGGGCCCTGGTCACCTCTCTGACTTTATCAATCTTTCTTTCCTGCATTCCACTGTGCCCACATTGCCCTCCTTTCTGTTCCTCAAATATGCCAAGCATGTTCCTCAGGGCCTTTGTTCTTGCAGTGCCCTCAGCCTGGAATGTGCCTCCCTCCCTTAATTTGTATCTTTGCTTATAGGACCTCAGCTCATCAAGAGAACTTATTCTGTGATAGCTCTACAAAACAGCAAGTCTCTTCACAACTCATGGTCAGAGATGTCTGTCCTGCTTTATTCTTCTCAGTGGGACTTATCTGTTACCTGTTTTTCTCACCAACAAGGGTGTAGAGCCTATTCACAGGGACAGAGGCCATGGTATATGCTGCTTTCCAGTTCTGCACGTCCTGTGATGTTAGACTGTGGTTTAATCCTAGCACGTTGAGACAGTTCACCCAAAGAAAATTTGGGACCACAACAAATAAGTGATTTCCTTTTGTAATTGTTGTTGAAGGCCAGTTTAGCAGCACCACCAGTTCCCCACTCTAAAACAGAATGTAATATGAGAGAAGAGTTGTTTGTCTTTGTTGTTCATTGCTATTTCCCCAGAGCCCAGAACAGAACCTGGCAAAAAACAGGTAGTCAGTGACCATCTGTTTCCATATGGAATGCATTTAAAAGCCATTTTCAGATAGGTTGTAGGAAAAGAGAATCTGTTCAACTCTTGAGCTTTAATTTTACTCCAACCTACCTGATGTGATTCTAGTGATACTATCTACCACCTGGGCTTTAACTGTGGCCTGGATATTTATAAGGAACTATATTCAAATTAACATTACACATCTGAAGTAAACTATCCTTTACTAATAGAATGAAAAGGTTAACTGCCAGGTAAGCATATGAAGCAGGGTTTTTTTTTTCACAAAACACGGTTGAAAGTAAAACTATAGAAATATTCTTCAATAATAGTGCTGCATGCACTACTGAGAGCTGAACGTCAGAAGTGAGTAGTTTTCATGTCCTAACCTGGGAGAGCCTCTTGCTGAAGTCCGAAACAATCTTGGAACTGCCTTCGGAAAGGCTTTTGTTCTTCTTTAGATTTTGCTTGCATAGCTCCTTACCTTGCTCAGAATGTGACCTAGCTGTTTCTAAAGTTCACTGATTTGTTATGACCAAGGTGAGAAGTTTTGGGTCATGTAAACTTTCTGGACATCAATTTTATCATCTGTAAGATGCAGTGCATCAGCTTGATTAACTTCCTATTTTAGTTAGAATCAGGGGTTAACAGAATTCACACCTAACATCATGGGCCCCCAGGCCCCCATTTCGTAGATGAGGAAGCAGAGGCAGCAAATCGTAGAGCAACTCCCTTCAGCTCCTTAATGTCACAGCTGACACCAAAACCACATCACACCTTTTCCAGTCCCGTCTACTTTCAATAATACATCTAAGGGTGACATACCTTCTAAGAATAAAGAAACTATCTTTTCCAGCGGCATTTCTGAAAGCTTTCTGACCATAGCCCATAGTAAAATAAACATACAAACATACACAATTTATGTTGTGACCCAGGACACACACATACATGAAAGTAAGTTTCACAAAACAACTTGCTCTGCATAAGACTTTGCTATTTTTCATTCTCATCAGGCCTATTTCATTTTATGAACGCAGCACATGAGTCACTAAATTGATCTGTGGGGTCAGAAGCCACTAGTAGATTACAAACCACAGTGATAAACATTCTTTTTAAAAGCAAAGATCCTTCTTTCTTTCCCCTATGTGGTATTCCATTGTGCAAATGTCCCACAGTTTTTTGACCCATTCATCCACTGAAGGGCACTTAGGCTGTTTCCAGCACTTGCCTCTTGTAAATAGTGCTGCTATGAACATAGGGGTACATAGGTTCCCCCGAATTGGTGTTTCAGGGTTCTTTGAGTATAATCCCAGCAGTGGGATAAGATGAAACAATTTTAATACAACAATAAATTTTAAAATATTCCAATGAAATTTATTTTTAATATTATTTTTAAATTTAATTCAAGTTTATTGTTGTTGTATTACATTTATCCCCTTTTATAATATTATTATTATTTAAAGAAGCAAAGATCCTTTTGAAATGAAAATTCAGAGAGTATGTGTTTATAGCAGCATTTTTCGACTGGTGTGCTGCAAGAATTTTTGAAACATTCCTTAGCTGACTATTTAGTCAGGTGCACTGACCTCTTTTTCTTTAGATTGTCAAATTTAAAAAATGGCAACAGCCAACAAAATAGCCGTCCAGTGTGAAAAAATAAAAATTATAAATATAGTTTTTGTCAGACTGGCAAAGCATATATTTCTTGGCGAACCATAGAATTTTAGTAATTAGTTTATATGTTCCATGAGACGAAAAAAGTTGAAAATTGCTGGCTTATTGCATAGACAAGATGTATTACTATAGCACCTTGACCTTTAAATGTGCTCCATAAACCAGAGAGGGAGGGAGGGTGAGAGCATGAGAAACAATATATTTTAGGTTTAAAATTATAAGGTAGCCTTTACATTTGCATAAAAATCTCCCAATCACTCTTTTTATTTATTTTTTTTAATTTGAGAAATTTCCAAACTGGTAACTTGAATGAAGGCTGTACACAGGAAACCATATCTGGAATTATATGCATTGTGTTGGGAGTCAACATTTAAAATTCATTAACTGGGTAGCACATAGAATCTTTTCCATTTCTTACAAATGTTATTTCAAATCACAGCAGGCATAGAAAATAGCTCATCTTCAATAAGATTGTGAATTTATATGTGATGAGATGCTGTGAAAAACAAAGATACTGTGAATACTTAGATAAATATTTGCAGGTTGTCTGGGTATTTTGATAAATAATCTCTGCTCTATAAACATTCTTCCTCTGTGGTCTATAACCCCCCACAAAAAATCTTCCACTCAATCTGCCTTCTGTTGCCCTGTCCTTCTATCCTAGGTTTCTAAGCTTTTCTCACTCCAAACTGGTATCTTTACACTTTCCAATCTTTTACTGTTAATCCCACTGCTTCCCTTCTAGGCGACCCAATGGCTTCCTCTTATTTAGTTTTCCTCCTCTAAGACATCTGTCTCCTTCTACAAGGTAGTCGTATTGCAATCATTCTGCAATACTCCAGAAGAAACTCACCTCTTGGTCTCTGCCTTAGAGAACGGCTGCTGGGAAAGCCAGGATTTGCCTACAGTGGCACGCAGAAGGTGGCCCCTCTGGGGATCCAAGGATGAAAGGAATGTACCCCATCTAGAACCTTGGAAGCAGACTGGTGAGAGCAACAGGCTCCTAGACCTTTGCAACATTTTTTTGAGCAGCAGAACAGGACTTCACTCGAATCTAGCACTTCCACTGAAATTTCCAATACATTCTAGTCATGTTTAATAAACTCTCTTTTTTCTTATCCAGTTGAACTGGAGTTTTCTTTTACAGCTTAAAGATTTGTAAACTGATTAGATTATCAGCTTCTTTGTTCCCTATCAATCCACTAAGTCCCTCTTCCAATTTCTCTTTATAAGATAAACTTTTCCTGGGGGAGGGGCAAAGGCAAGGAAGGGGAGCAGTTTAGACAAGAACCTAGTATAAAGGAACTATGGACATGGACAACAGGGGGGATTGACTTTGGGGGGAATGGGTGAGTGGGGAGGGGGACAGAGGGGAGCAAAAAGGGGATGGATATAATACAACAACATAGAAAAAAAAATATAAATTTTTCCTAATGGAGTGAATAAAACCCAACTTCCTGCAAATCTGTTGTGAAATTTTTAATAACTAAATACAAAAATAATGATAATACCAACAATAGTGGCTAATATTTAGTTAATACTTATTATATACTAATAATATAGTTATTATCACTGTTAAGGCAGTGATGCTCAAATTTTGCTGCAAATTTATTTTTTAAAACTCTGACATCTATGCCACAGTTCCAATTAAATTATTTTGACGACAGAATCCCTGGGCATAGAAAACAGGCATCAGAATTTTTTAAGTCTTCACCTGAAGATGTATTTGTTGATTCTAGAGGAAAAGCACGTTAAGAAAGAAAGAGAGAGAAAAACACTGATGTGAGAGAGACATCGATCAGTGGTGTCCCATTTGAGCCCTGACTGGGAATCAAACCTATGACAAGCCAGGACAGGCATCAGCATTTTTTAAACACTTCCAGGTAATACCAAGAGCAGTTAACTTTGTAAACTCTGCTGAAAGTTTGCTAATAAATTATTTAATCCTTAAGAATTGATGTAAAGTGCTCATTCATCACCATCATTATCATTATTATTGCTACTATTAATATCATCAAGACAACCAATAAGGAAGAAATCTGAGACTCAGGAAAGTCACACATAATGCAACAGAACCCAGCTTTGAAAATATTCAAGTAGATTGAGGTTCTTGAAAACCAGTGGAGAATGAGAAGGGGAAAAACCAAGAACATGGATAATCCAGAGAAAAAGCAAATTTGGTGGAAGAACAGTAAAAACCAATGTACTCTGAATGTCTGTCCTCAAGAGAAGCATTTTAGAATCTAACAGTGGTTTATCAGCTAAGCACAGTACAGACTCCAGTTCTGTTCATTTGTCATCATTCCATAGAAATTTATCAAATCGCATCCATAAATGAGCACAACTGATAAGCAGGATGTGGGCTGAAATAAAAAATTCAATCCTGAAAAACTATTCACATGCCAGAGGAATTGATTTCCACTCATGATGCCTAAGGATAAAGGGTGGTCTGATATAGTGTAGGCAACAGTCTTTTTAACAAATATCGATATTAAAATTTCAAGTTAGGCCAATAAACTTGAATTAAAAGGTGAATTTATTACTGTGTTCAATATAGTTCTAATAGGCTTACATAAAACTTGGCTGAAGTATTGTTGGCAGAAGAAGAAAAAATATTCTTTCCTACATTAAAAACTGTGAATAATTTTTAATCATTAACAAATCATTAATGATACAAGACTGAAAAACCAAACCACTGAATTTCTATTATATTACTGAGATGAATGTAAATAACATACTGTTTTCACATGAAAACACCAGTAATAACCTTTTTGAAAATCACTTTGATTTTTCTTTCCTTTTCATGTTCACATTTCTGTGTAGATAGTTTTTAACCACTTCAGTAATGAAAGTAGTCTTTGGTTGTTTGCTCTATGGCAAAATCTGCCAGTAATGGCTACACTGTTATGTATCTGAAGAATAACAATTCCAGGTGACTTTTTTTCTTTTTTGTCTTCCTCCATCTCCACAGATAAAATAACCATCATCTTTGATGTCAAGGAAACTATTTTGACTTTTAAAGAATAAAACAAAAAGTCGCAGGCAGATACTCAAATAGAAAATTGCTAGTTTTATGTCAATTATGGAAAGAGACAAGAGCTACTGAATGCCACCTGTACTTCCCTACTTGCCAATATTTTCTTTGTTAGAAAGGAAGTACTTATAGTATTAAAATTCAATTACAATAAAGAGTAGTTTTCCATTTTGATGGCAAGTCAACATACCCTGCTATACCTACCAGATAATCTAAATTAAAAAAATAAGAGTCAACATACCGTGCTATACCTACCATATTTTTAAAAAAATATATGTACACATGTCCCTTATTCAGCATGTTTAAACATGCAAACATAGCTTTGACTGTATCTTCTGTATGTTTTTCCAACCAAAGCAAATTGACATTCAACACAACTGATCTCCAAGTCTGCCAGTCTTTCCTAGTAACATGTACAAAAAGAGCTCTTACACCCTTTTGAGCTTCATGCATTTTGGCTTCATGCATTTGAGCTATCAGGTTCTGTTTGTCACTCATAAAAGGTTACTATGCTTATGCTTATGGAGCTCAAGAGATTTTCAAGTAATTTCTATCACATTTTAGCAATTTAGAATTACCCAGTAACATTAGCAATGTTATTTTCTTTCCAACAAAAATAAAACCAGCCTTTATATCCAGTGGCCTATATATTCACCCATTGTTTTGGTCTTTTGAAAAAGTGGCAGTGTTCAGGGCATACTGGCTTTTGGAAGGACTGGCTGTTTTATTGTGTTTTACAACATCTACAACAGAGAAACTTTTAATTGGGGCAATTAATTGATACCATGACACAGCTAAGTAATCAAGGCAGCATCTGGTGCAGGCACAATACTCCGCTTCCTACCTTGGGAGCTTTGGCATGTTTCCCACATCTGGCATCCTTGACAAGACTGAGATCTAACAGCTCTGTCTCCTGGAAAACACAAATATGAAACTGTTAAGCATCCACATAGATCTCTTTTCTTTGTTTTATGTTATTGACTCATTGACATCATTTTAAAAACTATATTTTGAGGCCTGCCTGAAGAGTCCTCTGCAGTTGGGACATTCTTCCTCTTACATCATGATTAATTGAATTGGAATGGAAACAGAAAAAATACCAAACTGCTAAATGTTCGGTTTAATACATAGTCTAACATATTCTAAGTATAGCATGTGTGATTTGGATCTTCAGTTTATCATACAAGTCATTGCTAAGTCATGATGAATCAGGCCTTCCTATTTTCTTCTTGAAAATAATCCTAAGAGTCACTCAGGGTGTGAGTGAGGTACTGTGAGCAGGATGAAGGATTTGGAGCAAAGGACAGAAAATGATGCTCCTCCCATCAGCTCACAGAATACCTAGCTCACCTGGCCAAGGCAAAAGCAATGGATCTGCCTCCCCTATCCACCCTATCCAAGTCTTTTGCACACATACCTTATGCCCTGATCTTCTCATTTATTTATTATACATTTTTGAACACTTAGAAAATTTAAGTTACTCTAGGGTACTAGACACATAAGATATGGTTGCTCCTCTGGATGGACTGACTATCCAATAGAAGGCTAAGAAATGTATAAGACCAAGGAGAAAGGTTCAATGCCAAAATTAAAGTTACCTGCTACGTCACAATGGAATTCTATATGGCAGAAAGAAAGAAGGAACTTGTACCCTTTGCAACAACATGGATGGAACTGGAGAGTATTATGCTTAGTGAAATAAGCCAGTCAGTGAAGGACAGGTATCATATGATCTCACCCATTACAGGACAATAATGAGCAAAACTAACAACAAGCAAAACAGAACCAAGTATATGAATACAAGGA
>PVIW01001649.1:226137-277036 GCA_004026585.1 Noctilio leporinus | reverse complement strand
GTTCCTTTATACTAGGTTCTTGTCTAAGCTGCTCCCCATCTTTGCCTCTACCTCTCCCTCCCCCCTACCCCGTTCCCCTGACCACTGAAGGCCTATTCCTTGTATTCATATACTTGGTTCTGTTTTGGTTGTTGTTAGTTTTGTTCATTATTGTCCCGTAAGAGGTGAGATCATATGATATTTGTCCTTCACTGACTGTCAGCCACACTACTTCTTAGTTAAGTGTGCTTCACATCAAGGCTTTTGCATTTGCTCTACTCTCTTCCTGGGATGCCTTCCCTCAGACATCCCGCCCCATGGTGCTGGCAGAACAGGAAGAGGACTACCTGGGCTCCCTCTCCAGTCCTGGAAAAGAAAAGGAACCATTCCTCTCTCTTACCCTGAAAGCCCAGATCTTCCCAGTGATCTCCTCGGAGGGCACAGTCAAACTTGGAGCCAGTCAGCTTCCTGTAGATGGTCTGAAGGACTCGGCCGTGCACTGGGTCTTGGCTATCCAGGCCACCTGCCCCGAAACACACCCATGCTCTCTGTTGGATTGCCCTTCAGGGGAAGGCTGAGTGCTTCTCAAGATAGATCCAGACTGTACTCAAGACACCCCTTAGTTCCTGCTCCCCATGCCAACATGGGAAATGCCCTTGGGTGAGCCTTAGTACTAGGATGGACAAACAGTACTCT
This sequence comes from Noctilio leporinus, assembly GCA_004026585.1. Classification (NCBI taxonomy): domain Eukaryota; kingdom Metazoa; phylum Chordata; class Mammalia; order Chiroptera; family Noctilionidae; genus Noctilio; species Noctilio leporinus. The sequence goes on along the minus strand of PVIW01001649.1, from coordinate 276,361 downwards.
CTGCCTGGCCTCCCCAGTGAACTCACACTGAGCAATGGTCAGGACCAAGTCCCTTTCTTCACGGAGGCCCTGGTGGAGCTTTGGAGGCCCGAAGAGGCAGTGCCGGAGGGCAGCAAGCCCAGTCCTTTGAATTGTTGGTTGAATTCTTTTCTGTGGAGAAAATTGTAGGGAATGGGCAGCATGCTGGGATCACCTGCTTTAATGAACTTATCATCAGGCTGAGTATAGGGACTGTTCTTGCAGAAAGTAGTTCCCCCAACTAAGTGGCTGGTCTCTGGGCCAGGGAAAGGAGGCAGAAGCTGGGAAGCATCTATGCAATCTCTGGAGACAGGCTGTCCCAGCTCCCAGGTTCTTTGTTAACAGAGAGAGAAAGATTCCCCAAGCATAGGCATTATCAGTCAGTTGTCTACATTTGGTCCTTGGGGCTTTTCCAGAACTAGCTATTCCACTGACTACCAAGGAGGCTAGAGAGGGCTGGCTGTGTGGACTCCCACATGTGGTCTCACAAACACCAGACCAGATTCCCAGCAGGGCTGCTTCTATGTAGCCTCTGTATGTCTGCCTGTCTCTCTCTACAAAGGACATAATTTATAAAATCTAGTTGCGTTCTCAAATTGCAGGATGAGATAGCCAGTGGGGACAGGAGTTTAAGGGAGACCTCTTTTTGGAGCTAGGTACTTCTGAGAGGTAGGTAGCTAGGGCCTCTGCCACTACTTCAACCAACACTTCCTAAACCAGGTCATGCTGACTTCTCTTTGCTCACAGCCATGGCCACTGGTCTTTGAACAAAATGACCTGGGTAGCTCCTGGCAACCTGACTCCTGTTTTTTCAGCTTCTCTCTTGCACCAGGTTTTAGGTAGAAGATATGAAGTCACATTCCTCTAAACTTGCTATTGGTCGCTTGAGATGCCCCAGAAAGCTTGCTAGCTGTTATTCTCAATATTCTTTCTTTTCTGAATCCCACATGTTTTAAAAATTCCCAGATAGCTTCTGATGCCTTGAGGGAATGGAAGATTTTACATTAGCCACAGTCTGCCTTGCTTCCCCAAGGAACTACCCAGCATTTGCTCCAGACCCCCCATCGCTAAGATGGCAGAGCGGGGAGCAGCTACATGTATGACCGGGTCCAAGAGCTTGGGGGCACAGTCCCAGAAAGGCCACTGGGGCCCTGCATGAAACATGCGTCTTTGGCAACCATGACCCTGTGCCCCAAGATTTTTTTAGGTGAGAAAGGGCCCTCAACTGGAAGCTTCCATCTTGCTTGCCCAATGCCCTATCCTGGCGGGTTAGAAACCTGGCTCTTGGGAAGAAGGTGTTTTGCTTGAGATCCCAGACCTCCCTGTTGTCATACCTTGAAGGAGGAGAGGTCGACAGTTTGGAAATGCTGCAGGGCCTCACTGAAGGAGATAAGCTGCCCAGGCTGGTCTGGCCGGGTCTGGCTCCCTGTTGCAAAAGGAAGAGAAGACACCCAGGATTTATGGCAGTAGTAACTGTCAGCAAACATTTACTGATTCTTTCAGCTGTCACCTCTAAGCTCAGAGCTGGCTTCCAGCTGTAAACCACAGACGCCCAAAGCTACTACAACTAATTCTCTTTCAAGGGACTGGCATCATCTTCTGGGCCAACCCCCCTTTCAGGCCAGGCTGTTCAGAAGCTGACAAGCTGACCTATGCAAAGAGTAGGGATAGAACTGCCCTGCAAGGCCTCCCTAAGTTCTACCAATCTGTGAGAGGACAAGTCACTGACAGGAGTAGGTACCCACATAAGAGCGTGCCACAGGTTTGCTTAGGGGCCTTCCCTAATTTCCATTCTGCCCCTTCTCACACCCTGTATATGGGTGTGAGATCCCCTCTCCATCCTTTGTTCCAGCCCACAGGGAATTTTCAGTTAACAATAACATCTCTTTAGGAGCTCAAGTCAGGCTCAGGCTATATTACATCCTAGTTTTGCTTCCCAGAGCTCTCAGAAAGGGATGTGAGACCATTTTTACCAAGCCCTCCTAGCCTTCCAGCAGATAGCTTCAGTCCCCAACTCCAGGGGCTTCCTTGTACAGTGAGTAACCTACTCAACCTTACCCAGGGGCCCTGGCTGCCTGCCTCCACCCTCCTGCCTAATCTCATCACCCCTGACCAAGATCCTCCATCTTCTTTCAGCAATTTCCTCATAGCATTCATTCCCATTTCCTCCAGAATGTCATCTTTGGATTTGGAAAAGAGGTTTTATTCTATGTCACATAGCTAAAATAAGACCTTCTTAATTCCTCAGGAATTCCATATCCTAATCCCAGAGTCACAGAGACATTAGCCTCACAAGTGGATGGCATCTTTACCAGCAGCTGATCATACGGAGATAGTGCCATTCTTGCAGATACCTGTCTCTGGCTGGATGTTGTCCACAGCTTCCCATTCTTCTTGGGCTCTGAGCGCCTCTGTGCTCCCAACTGCAACAGTAAGAAGAGGAGACCTTCTAAGATCTAGGTAGCCTGGATCGCTCTCAACCCCCAGTTTATCTGCCCACCTTGGGTCTTGTTGCCCTCAGGTACCCTCATCACAAAGCTGCCAGAGTGAGCTTTCGAAAAGGCAGATCTGATGTGTCACCTTTAATGCTCAAGGTAAAAGCCAACTGCTGAGCACAGCATCTAAATACCTTCACATTCTAGACCCTCTGTACCTCTGTATCTCCTCCTTAGGACACACAGAACTACCTCAAGTTTCTCTGTATTTCCCACCTTCAGTGCCTTGACACACACTGCTGTCTCTCTCCTACAATCACCCCAGGTTCCAACCCCTTCTGATGTAGCTCCTTCTCATTCTTCCATTAATTCTGATTATCGCCCTCATTGGATGCCTCATCATAGTGTTGTGACCATCTTTCTCACTGTACTGGGAGTTACATGAGGCCAGGGCTCTCCAGAATGTAGCATAGTGCCTGGCACATAATACGTGCTCAACAAACATTGGTGAATGGGTAAAAGCACAACAAAAGAGGGGGGGGGGAGCAGAGGGAAAAACAAGTAGGGTAGGCTCTCTATAGCCACTACACAGCCTTTTCCTCCAAACCACAGATGTCCCTCTAACCAATTGCTAGTGGCTGTCCTTTTCCTGGCTTTTCCATTTGCTGTGGAGGACATCCATAGTGGAGCAGACGAAGGGGCTTCAGTTAAATACCCAAAATCATGATCCCTCCAGCCTTGGCAGTAAAAACAGTTTAGTACAGTTCCTCTCTGCTTGAACTCCTGGCTGAGGATATCCTATGACAATAAACCATTTTGAAAGTATACTTACAAATTAAGTAGAATCCTACCAAAACCTCAAAACACAAGTGGATAACGAGGAGGAGAGGGGTTGCTAGGAAGCAATAGAGAATGTTGCTAAAAGCACACTCCAGAGCCTATTGCTTGTGCCCATTTTCATCTCCAACCACTTATGAGCTGCTTTTCTTTGGGCAAGTTACTTAATCATCTGGAATCACTCATGGGACTATTGTGAGATGATATAATTCTTCAACTTCTTAGGGGAATATGTGGCCCAAAGGTAAGTGCTCAATGTATGTTAGCTAGTATTATGGACAAAGTCGTGGGCTTGCGTCCAGCAGGGCAGTGAATAGTGGTGGCAGATAAGAAGAGTCCAGGCTCCTAAGTGTCTCGACTTCTAGAACATTCAATCTTGCCAGTCCCAAACTTGGGGTTGGGCAGCAGAGCCTCAGGGCTTTCGAGCTGAATAACTTCAACAGAATATAGAACACTCAACCATGGGTGGTAAAAGAAACAAACTCATTTCCAGCACACTGGATCCTTGGGAGATAAAAAATGAGGGACAACACGGCTGAACAAAATGAGAAGAGTGGAGCAGCAGCAGTGAATGCTCATTATGATGCTGAAGAGGGGTTCCTCACCCTTCCTTCCTCACCCACACCCAGGTTTACTGACTCTTCACCCTTCAGATCCTCATTACAAGCAACTTGTAATGAGAGGAAGGGAGAAAGGCCAAGAGGAAAAGAGATATCAACGTATGGTTGCCTTTCACCTGCTCCAGCTCAGACCTGGCTGGAGACCTGGCTTGCAATCTGGTTATGTGCCCTGGCTGGGGAATCGAACCAGTGACCATTGGGTTTGCAGGTTGGTGCCTTATTCATGTGCTACCAGCCAAGGGCTAGGTATGGTTCTTTGTCTTTTTTCCTTTTTTCAGCTGCCTCTTTATTTAAGCTCTTTCACGTACTCATATAGTAAACAGGATTGCTGATTTATTCAGCCTACTATTTTAAATTAGCTGAGAGCAATCTCATACATTATAATTGTCAACACAATTAAGAATATCTGGCATACGATGACAGTTGTACTGAAATATATTTTGGTATTTAAGGTAAAAATTCTCTAATAAATGTTAGGTTTGTCACCACACAGTAAAAACAAAATACTATTAAAAGACACTTCATCAACTTCCAAATCATTTTTCTCCCTTGGAATATTTTTAATAAGACTCATATTTTTGAAGATTACATTTTCAATTCACAAGCTCTCACTGTGCTTTACATTGTGTGTGCTGAGCACTTTACCTCATTTAATCCTTATAAAATCCCCATCGTACATGTTCTGATACGATCTCTGTCCTATAGATGATAAAAGTGAGGGCTGGACAGGTTATGTAACTTGCTCAAGCTTATGTAGCTGGTGCATGAGAAACTTCGTATTTAAGTCAAAGCTATTTGACTCCAGAACTGGTGCATAAGAATTGGTGAGTGTGCCTTTCTGTGGAATAAGCTTTAAATACAGTAATATAGGAAAGAACCATGTAAAGCTGATAAAATGGGATGCTTTCCAAAGCCTTTTTTGTATATACTGTCTTGTTTCATTATAATATCCTTTTACAGGTAAAAGACATATATTAATATTTCCACTATGGACACAGAGATCATATGATTTGCACAAAGGTACACAGTAGTAATTAGCAGGGCTAGTGGGGCTAGATTAGAATTCAGATCTTTTGACTCCTCCAGTGTTGATTCTAATTTTTCTTGAATAATGATATATCTACAAAGTTCTGTAGGACAAGCAGTGAGAGAAAATCAAATGGCAAAAAGCTGATCCACAGGGAGCTCTGATTTGGGTCCCTCCCAGGCTCTAAGGGGCCTAAAAGGACCTTACCACCTGGCGTCCATCCATAAGCTTCTGTTGTCAGGGCCCGAAGGATGCTGTGGTTCTTCAACTGAGAGATCTGTGGGGGCAATGATCTTTAATATGAAAGTAGAATTATGCCCCATCCCCCCAAACACATCCCACCCACTGTACTGAATGTCCTTGAAACTGGAGGCCAGAAGGATCTAGTCTATCCTGATGAGTTGATTAAAGCCAATCTTAAAGAAAGGCACCTGGAAAACTCAAACTATAATGTAGAATTTGGATGATGTGGGGATAAGTATATGCCTTCCATGACAAGAAACAAAAATTCACACAACTCAGCTGACACTATGGTATGCCTTTGCTATTCTTGCTGCACTTTATATTCTGCTGCACTATAGCAATGATCTTATCAGACAGAGGTTGTTTTGCTTGTTTGTGCCCTACACCCCTCCCCCTGAATGAGCTCCTGGTGGGCAAGGTCTCTTACATCCTGTGGCATGTGTTCCTGGCACCACACAGTGGCATGCAACAAAAATTTGTATTGGGGGGATTCCTACAGGCCTGCGTGGGTCAAGAGTCTCCATTCTCCTGCTCCATGGGCCCTCCAGCTCATCCTGGAGCAGCCCTTCCCCCTCAACCTCAATGAACCCATTACCGGCTCCCATACTGGTCTCCTTCCCCTTCAATCCCCAATAAACCCATTGCCTGCTCCCTCCCCACTCCCTGCAAAAAATTTTTTGTATTGACAGGAGGTACTGAAGTGTGGGCAATATGTACAGGAATTTCTCTGAAAGCCAGAAGAGCACTGCTGTCCTTGTCATATGGTGGGGAGTATCCAGCAGACACACTTTCAACCTGAAAGGCAAACCAGAGTCAATCTCCTGGGCACAGGTCCATCCCCAAAGATCACACTTTAAATGTCACACCTTCTCCCTGTACCATGTACACAGAAAATGAACTCCTAAGAAGTTAACTACAAGGAATACTATAAGGGAAAGCTGTTTAATCTAGTTTCAAATACTGTACAAAGCTGAGTTAATGTTATCTCAAAGTTCTTTTTTAAAAATTTTGTTTATTTATTTGTTTTTAGAGAGAGGGGAAGGGAGGGAGAAAGAGGAGAAATATTGATATGGAAGAGAAACATCAATCAGGTTGCCTCTTGCATGCCCCCCCTGGGGACCTGGCCTGCAACCCAGGCATGTGTCCTGACTGGGAATTGAACTAGTGGCCCTTCAGTTTGCAGACTGGCACTCAATCCACTGAGTCACACCAGCCAGGGTTCAAAGCTCTTATATAGATATACAATTTCTTGGTTCTGCTAAAGGTCTCAGGGTTCTGAGTAAGTGAAGTTCAGTAAGGCAGTTCTCTCACTTTTGTCCTTTCTATTCAGCCAAACCTGTCCCCTATTAGAGCTTGAAAAAAAACCACCCGACCAACTCGTCTACTCATATCACCAATATAGGGTTAATTCATTTAATACATTAAAAATTAGTCCTACAAACCAGTAAGAAAAAAAAAAAAAAAAAGTAGAAAAACAGACATAGATATGGGCAGTTTACACAAAAGGAAATACAAATAGTTCTTAAACATATGAAAAAATGCTAAATCTCACTCATGATGAAAGAAATGTCAAATAAACCTACCCTTAGCCCTGGCTGGTGTGGGTCAATGGACTGAGTACCGGTCTGTGAACCAAAAGATTTCCATTTCAATTCTTAGTCAGGGCACATGCCTGACTAGGGTTGTGGGCTGGGTCCCCAGTTGGGGGCATGCGAGAGGCAACTGATCAATGTATTTCTACTCATCAATGTTTCTCTCCCTCTCTTTCTCCCTCCCCTCCCCTCTCTAAAAATAAATAAAATCTTTAAAACAAAAATACAAAAGAAAACCACTCTTAGATAATATTTTTCACTTAGCATATTGTCAATGACCAAACACTGGAGAGTAAATTGTTATCACCCCTATAGCTTAATAACACCTGACAAAAATCATACATGCTTTGCATATTTTGGGCCTGCAACTGCATTCTAGGATTAATTCAAAAGATATACTCATCCATGTGCAAAATAAAATGCTTACAGTGTCATTCATAGTAGCACCGTTTATAATAGCAAAAGTGTAAAAAAATGTAAATGTCCACTAATGAGCAAAAAGTCTATGTTTTCTTTATATATGCTCTTATTATTATTAACGGTATATCCCAAACCAACACCCTTTTTCCCAAATTGAAGTGCTTGCTTACCTGTCTGTCTCTTAATTCTTTCTCATTATGGAAAGAGCAAGATTTTTCATTCATGACTTAAAATCATTTGTTCAAGTGAGCTCTGTCCTTGGATTCAGAAAGTTTAATAAGGTCTGAGATCAGAAGCCATGGGGAGAGCCACAGATCCAACTGTTCTACCTTTGCCTTTCTTCTTGGCAGTCATTCAGAATTAGAGCAAGAAAACAGTCCCTACATGTCATCACCAGGGTGCAGGAGGTTTTTGTGACTACTGAGAGTCCCTAAGGTCTCTGAAGCCTTGGCCCTGTAAAAACATAAATAAAAAGAAAACTGATATCATCATTCAGTTACGCCACTGTTGAGACAAATTGACTTTAAAAATCTTTTAAGCAGGGCCCTGGCCTGCGAACCCAAAGGTCGCTGGTTCGATTCCCAGCCAGGGCAACATAACCAGGTTGCAAGCCAGGTCTCCAGCCAGGTCTGTAGCTGGAGGCAGGTGAAAGGCAACCACACATTGATGTCTCTCTCCCTCTCTGCTTCTCTCCCTTCCCCTCTCTCTAAAAATAATAAATAAATAAATCTTAAAAAAAACAATATTTAAAATATCATATGATCTCACCCATTATGGGACAATAATGAGCAAAACTAACAACAAGCAAAACAGAACCAAATATATGAATACAATGAATAGGCCTTCTTTGGTCAGGAGGAAAGGGGCTGGGGGAAGGGGGGAGGCAGAGGTGAGAAAGTGGAGCAGCTTAGATAAGAACCTAGTATAGGGAGCAAAAAGGGGATGGATGTAATACAACAACAATAAAATTAAAAAAAAAAAAAAAAAAAAAAAAAAAAAAAAAAAAAAAAAAAAAAAAAAAAAAAAAAAAAAAAAAAAAAAAAAAAAAAAAAAAAAAAAAAAAAAAAAAAAAAAAAAAAAAAAAAAAAAAAAAAAAAAAAAAAAAAAAAAAGAACCTAGTATAAAGGAACCAGGGACATGGACAACAGGTGGGATTGACTTTGTGGGGAATGGGTAGGTGGGGAGGAGGACAGAGGGGAGCAAAAAGGGGATGGATGTAATACAACAATAAAATTAAAAAAAAATATTTAAGCAACTTCCAGTTGAGATGGAGGCATAGGTAAATATGGCTCACTTCCTCAAACAACCACAGCAAAAATTACAACTAAATTATAAAACAACTATCACCCAGAAGCATCAGAAAATCAAGCTATATAGGGTACAAGATTGACAGGGGGAAGTTCAGAATAATATAGGAAAGGGTGATTGCAGGAAGGAAGGGGTGTCCTGGTTAGAAGGGAGTGAAGGGAAAAGAAACTGGGACAACTGTAACAGCAAAATCAATAAAATATGCTTTAAAAAAATAAAAAGAAAAAAAAAAAAGTAATAATTGACTACCAAGAATATGATTAAAGAAATATGATTAAGCCCTGGCTGGTGGCACAGTGGATAAGGCGCTGGCCTAAAGGTCGCTGGTTCGATTCCCCAGCCAGGGCACATTAATGAGGTTGCAAGCCAGGTCTCCAGCCAGTTCCGTAGCTGGAGGCAAGTGAAAGGCAACCTTACTTTGATGTCTCTCTTCCTCTCTGCTTCTCTCCCTTCCCCTCTCTCTAAAAATAATAAAATAAAATCTTAAAAAAAAAGAAATATGATTAAAGAAATCATATTCATTTAAGAGGGTAGGAGACGGGGAGACACAGACACTGAATAGGCTGGTCCCACACCCATATGTGGTGGATAAAAATTGGGAGGTATATCTTGGGAGTGAGGGAACCATGCCCCCCCACCACACCACCCAGCCTAGGCTTCCACTGTCAGGAAGATAAGGTCCCCACAACTTCTGGAGGTAAAAACCAGTGAGGGTTGGGGTGGCGTAAGAAACTATGGGATTCTCAGGCATCTCCTCTTAAAGGGCCTGTAACGAACTTAGGACTTACTCAGACTCACTGCCTTTGAGCTCCAGCATCCTGGCAACAGCTGGAAGGGCACTAGTGGCCTAAGGGGAGAAATTGAGTGTCTGGCTCATGGCAAGTGTCAGGCAACAGCTTCCTCTTGGACAAACTCCAGATGCCAGGCAGCAGCCACTGTTCCTTTTCCGAGCTCTCCCCTAAGAGAGCCACAGAGCTTCGGCACCATATCTGAGACTCCATCAACCTGGTTCACATGGTTGCCCCGCACTGACAACTATCTGAGGCTTCAACTGATCCAACTTAAGGTGCGCTTATCTACATTAGGCCATGTTACCAAGAAAGGGCGTCAAAGCAGCTCTACCAAATACACAGAAACAAACACAGGGAGGCTGCCAAAATGAGAAGACAAAGAAACGTGGCCAAATGAAAGAACAGAACAAAACTCCAGAAAAAAAACTAAATGAAACAGAGATGGCCAATCTATCAGATGCAGAGTTCAAAACACTGGTTATTAGGGTGCTTAAGGAACTCACTGGGTATATCAACAGCATAAAAAAGGCCCCAGCAGAAATGAAGATTACACTAAATGAAATAAAGAAAAATTTACAGGGAATCAACAGTGGAGTAGATGAAGCCAAGAATCAAATAAATGATTTGGAACATAAAGAAGAAACAAACATTAGATTAGAACAAGAAGATAAAAGATTCCAAAAAACATGCCTTGGCTGGTGGCACAGTGGATAAGGTGCCAGCCTGCGAACCCAAAGGTTGCAGGTTCGATTCCCCAGCCAGGGCACATAACAAGGTTGCAAACCAGGTCTCCAGTCAGGTCTGTGGCTGGAGGCAGGTGAAAAGCAACCATACATTGATGTCTCGCTCCCTCTCTGCCTCTCTCCCTTCCCCTCCTTCTAAAAATAATGAAATAAAATCTTAAAAAAAAAAAACACAAAAGATTCCAAAAACAAGGATAGGGTAATGAGCCTCTGGGACAACTTCAAACGCATTTGAATCATAGGGGTGCCAGAAGGAGAAGAGAAAACAAGACAATGAAAATTCATTTGAAAAAATAATGAAAAAACACTTCCCTAATTTGGCAAAGGAAACAGACATAAAATTCCAGGAAACACAGAGAGTCCCAAACAAGCTGAATGCAAAGAGGACCACACCAAAACACATAATTAAAATGCCAATGGTTTAAAGATAAAGAGAGAATCTTAAAAGCAGCAAGAGAAAAACAAAGAGTTACCTACAAAGGGGTTCCCATAAGACTAACAGATGATTTCTCAAAAGAAGATTTGCAGGCAAAAAGGGGCTGGCAAAATATATTCAAAGAGGTAAAAAGCAGGGACTCACAGCCTAGATACCTCTATCTAGTAAAGCTATCATTTAGAATGGAAGGGCAGATAAAGTGCTTTCCAGATAAGGTAGAGCTAAAGGAGTTCATCATCACCAAGCCCTTATTATATGAAATGTTAAAAGGACTTAAGAAAAAAAAAAAAAAGAAGATTGCCCTGGCTGGTGTGGCTCAGTGGATTGTACATCGGCTTAAACTAAAGGTTACTGGTTCGATTTCCAATCAGGGCACATGCCTGAGTTGAGAGCCAAGTCCCTAGTTAGCAACCAGTCAATGCTTCTCTCCCTCTCTTTCTCCCTCTCCCCCATCTCTCTAAAATATATATAAATATTTTTTTAAAAGGTCAAAATTATGAACATTGAAATGGCAATAAATTCACAACTGCCAACAACTTAATCTAAAAAAAAAAACTAAGCAAACAACTAGAACAGGTATGAAGACTAAATGGAGGGTTATCAGCTGGGAGGGGAAAGAGGGGGAAATGGGAAAATGGGGCAGGGATTAAGAAGCATAATTGCTAGGTACAGAATAGACAGAGGGAGGGATGTTAACAGCATAGGAAGTGGAGTAGCCAAAGAACTTATATGCGCAACCCATGGACATGAACTAAGAGGTGGGGGCAGGGGTGGGTATTGATGCAGGGAATGGGGATACTTGGAGCACTGCCAGGGGCAGGGAATGGAGTGGGCAAACGGGGGAAAAATCAGGACAACTGTAATAGCATAATCAATAAAATATATTTTAAGATTTTTATAAACCTGAAACTTACAAAAATCTTTAAGCAGCTGTGAATTTATTCTGAATAAAGAAGCTGCTTTAGCTGAATGCCTCCCTCTTACTACCCATGCCACTGGATGGAAAGAAGACCCTGCAGGAGTCTGAGGACTAGATTCTTGATGGGATTGTTTCTAACAATGGAGTAAATGGGATCTGGGTAGCTAATTAAAGGGGGGAAGGCACTGGGTGGCACCTTGATGGGTGGTCTTAGCAAAGTGCTCAGGCTTGGGTCTGGGGGCTTATTGTATTTGATCTGGTTCCTATGATGATAGAAGTCAAAATGCAACACAATGTCTAGCCTTCTTCAGTTGTCATCCATATTGTACATGTTGCAGCTGCTTATCCAGTTTGGCTAACTCAGTCTTTCATTCCATGTGCACCTTAGGAAGAGGGTCCATATGTCACTATGGGGGAATTGGATTCATGGATGCCTTGCAACAAAATGCCAGATCATTTGATTCCCCAGTCAGGGTGCATAACCAGGTTGCAAGCCAGGTCTCCAGCCAGACCCTTAGCTGGAGGCAGGTAAAAGGCAACAATCCATTGATGTTTCTTTCCCTTTCTTCCTCCCTCCCTGCCTTACTCTCTGAAAACAATCAATAAAACCTTAAAAAAAGAAAAAAAAAAAAAAAAAAAAAGCCAGATCATAATGGACAGATGGCCCACACACAACTGACAGTCATATTTCACAGACTTGGGTGACTAAGGAAGGAGGATGTCATCTGTACGATGTCAGCCCTCCACTAAAGGAACATGATCTGGATTCCCTGAGAACTGGCTGCCAGTAACAAACAGGAATTTTTGTTGGGCTACGACACACTGATTCCTAAAACCAAGAACAGGAATACTTCTTGTCTCTTGGGCGGTGCACCTGACTCACTCTAATTTAGAAGGGAGAGCAGTGGCCCTCATTTATGGCACCTCAGGAACCAGCTTTCTCTCACGATGTCCTCTGGGGCCTCAGCACCTGCTTCCCTTTTCCCCTTCCTCCTTGACCTCCGGAGGGGCATATGACGAAACACTCATACCCAGGCCAGCCTTGGGAAGGTGGCAGGCAGGTATGGTAACAGCAATCTCAGGAAGGCCCTTCTGTTACTGCGCATGGAATGAAGCAAAGCAGAGTAGAAGCATGGGCAGCTGTAGGCACCTGCTATGGCTTCCGTTCTGGCGGGAGCACTGCCAGGGGCTTCAATGGTGTCCGGACAGTTACAACCTGTATCAAAAAATGAAAAAGAGCCAACACTGTCAACAGAGCAAGAACATGAAGTTTTAAAGTCACTCCCACCAACATTTGGCAAGCTCCTCAGAGCTGGACCCGAGAAAATGACTTTCCTATAAAGATGGATCCTTTTAAAATGAAGTATTTATGGTGCTTTAGGTAAGAAGCTTCATTATGGACATGATTTTCTGACTGCTTGCTGGCGCTTAAACCCTCTGACTAGATACTTTATTTAGAAACTGGGTCCGTACCTTAAATACAAATGCACACTTAGGTATGACAGTTCTCTGATCCCTTTATCAGGCTCGTGACTGGACGGCTCCCCGTCCCCTCTTGACTCCCACGGAGGGAAGTCCTACAGGGACACAGCCAGAAGCCTGGGGGCGCCAGCAGGCTCCCGCCCCAGGCAACGCCATTCCAGGGGGACGCCGCGGCCCAAACTGTTGGTCAGTTGTGGGGACGATAACAGGGGCTCTCTGGCTGCAGCGCGCAGACCTCAGGATCTCCATCCAACAAGACATCCAGCCAGCGAGCCAGCCAGCCCGGGATATGAGGGGGTTCCAGGCGGGCAGGTTCGCTCTATCTGGCGGGGAAAAGGAAGCTAAGCAACTTGCCTCTGATGGCTCAGCGAGCCCACCGCGGAGCGCTGACCAGAACCCAGGCCTCCGGCCTCCCAGTCAGCGTTCTCTCTCGGTGCTGCAACTTTCAGCCTTGCCCCGTTCCAGGGCCATCATTTGCATCCCACATTCCCCTTCCTGAAGGCCCCCGGGGCTCGCCCGACTTGTCCCCCACAATTCGCGGAGCTTTTCCCACAGCTGTCTGGCCGCCCCACCAGGCCTCCTTCGCGCATGCGCCCCACCCCGCTCCGCCCCGCTCCGCCCCGCTCCGCCCCGCAGCTGCTCCAGCCCGGGGGCTGGTCGCCCAGTAGGTGGGCGGAGACTCAGGGCTGTTGCCAAGGCATTACGGAGAGCTGGGAGGGTCAATCCGCGCAGCACTCCGGGCATCCGGCCAAAATGTTGCGGGTTGCACACGGGTCAAAACTAAACTGCTCCGCCTCCCGGCTGGGCAGGTAACTAACCAAATGAAACCACGGCCACAAAGCTGGACGCCATTGGCGTGATCCCAGTCCTCCGAGAGGCATCATGTGGTTGGCCCTGGTGCTGCTGCCGGTGCTGCTGCTGCCCGTCCTCAGCCAAATTTACCTGTGGCTATTCTCAGGCAGCTCCCCGAATCCCTTCTCTGAGGACGTCAAACGTCCACCCGCGCCCCTGGTGACCGACAAGGAGGCCCGGAAGAAGGTCCTCAAACAAGGTCAGCGAAAAGGACCTTGGGGGTCTGGAAGCAGCGCAGCTTTGCGGTTTCTTTCTCGCAGGGCGAGCTGCTGCCGGGTCCAAGCCTCAGTTTCTCTGTATGTATGTAAAGTGCTGGGAGGGCTGGTGCACATGGAGGCGCCGCGCTCTAGAGTCGGCCCCCGAGGAGAGCCTTTGCTTGCGCAGGCTGGAGAACAGGGGACTTGGGCATGGGCACCGCCCTTTGTGTGCCAAGATCTTGGCAAGTCAAGTCCAGTCCCTGTTATTTATTTGTGTATCACTTGTGAGAATTTAATGAACTCCCCTCCGCGTAGCTTCAAGCTACCAGCACACAGGTCCCACTAACACTTAAAAAAAAAAAAAAAAACATACTTTATTTTGCTATTTTTACAGAGAGGGGAGAGGAGAGAGAAAGAGGGAGGGAAACATTGATGGGCTAGAGATACAAGGATTCGTTGCCTTTTGCATGCCCCCAGCTTAGGGACGGCCTGCAAACCAGGCATGCGCCCTGGCTGGGACTCAAACCTGTGACCTTTCTGTTCGCAGGCTGGCACTCGATTCACTGAGCCACACACCAGCCAGGGCCCCACTATCACTCTTAATCTTCTCCTCAGCTCTTCTGCTGAAGAATTTGCCCTTCGCAATGACAGGCTGCTTGGGAGCTTTCCCTCCCCCAGAACTTTGCCTTAGCTCCATTGCTCCACATCAATGATGGGAGCAGCTCCAGTCTTGTTTTGGCAGCCTTTACCTGTGTCTGCTCACTGACCAAGGTCCACAGGGTATTAAGGTTGACAGTGGGGCAGAAGCTCTGGGTCCTCTTGAAGGGTAATGCCTCATACCAACTTTCTCAAAGTGACCTGGGTGATACTTGTTGAAGATGATCCTGTGATGATGCAAGCCACCAGCATTACCCTGGCCTTCAGGGGGTGCTTTTTGTACTTGACAGTGTAGCCCACGTGGCAGATGCAGCCCTGCCTTGGCCGTGGCTCATGGGACCCTGAAGTTTCTGAGTCTTCCTCTGTCTGGATGGCATATTGGTGGCCAAGATGCAAGAGGACCCAGGTCCTGTCATTTAACATGACAGTAGCTAACACCTAACTCAAGGGGTTCGCTGCTTGGGTGTTCTATTCAAGAATGAGACCTGGTTGCATTGCAAAGTAGTTTTATTTACTTTCGGCAAGTAAAGCCCCTCCTCACCTCTTCTCTTGGCTGTAGATGCCCACACTGGCAGTCACCTCCTACTGCAGTTATAGGTCCTCTCACTCTTCTAGCTTCTGGATTTCTGGAAAGGATGGGCTGAAAAGGCCTTTCCAGGTCTTGTCGCCCATGTCCCAGGCATGTGGAATTGTGAAAGGCAGAGAACAGGCCCGGGATACTTGATTTAATAGCTTGTCTGACATGCTGCAATTTAGACCCAACCTGCTAAAACGGAAGCTTCTGGGTAGTGTGGCCTCCCTGCACCTGTCTTGTCTCCTTTCCAGCTGATACCTTACCAGTGCAGTGTTCTGTTCCTAAACATCCGTAAATGCATCTGGCCATGAGAAATGGCTGGGCTGCTCTCCCTGTTGCTTCCAAGCAAGACAGATGCCTGGGTCAGCCCATTCCACTGCCAGTCAGCAGACTCCCCATAGGGGCTTGTGCCCTGGCTGAGTGGAGGCTACTCCCCCAGGAGGAGACACAGCTTATAAGCACCTACTGTGGTGAATGCAGAGAGGGAGATCTCTTACCTCCGCCTGGCCCACCCCCAATCACCCCACAGCTTTGGAGGAGAAAGGGGGAGCTAAAAAGCTGCTGCTCAGAGAAGAAGCTGGGGTCTCAGGAGTCTTCTTGACTTGATTGGGCTATGATAAGAGGGAACGCATGAGTCTGCACCTGCCCAGCGTCAGTGATCTCAAAATCATCCTTGCAGATGAATGCATAGGGAACCAGTATTTAAGACCACTCTAGAATCTTACTGTAATAACAAAACAAAACCCTGCCTGGCGTGGCTTAGTTGTTTGGGCATTGCCCTGCAAGCTGAATGATTGCAAGTTTGACTCCTTGTTGGAGCACATGCCTGGGTTGCTGGTTTGGTCCCCAGAGTCAGGGTATGTCATGCAAGAGGCAACCAATCAATGTTTCTCTCCCTCTCTTCTTCCCTTCCCCTTTCTCTAGAATTAGTAAAGAAAACAATTTTTAAAAATCGTACTAAAAAAGCAATCACTTCCCTGTGTCATTTCCATCTTCTACGTCATGTGGCTAGGAAGCCCATCTCTGCTTCATTTTCTAAGTCCAGTAAAGCTGAGTCAAATTACATTTTAAAAAATGTAGCTTTTCCAATACTCCTATGGTATTTGGTAAAATTTCTGAAATCACACCTATTTATAGAACATCTCTTTATATCAGTGAGACTCTTTGAAGAGATGTGGCATGTAATTTTTCTCCTTATCCTTCTGCGGAAGAAAAGCAATGAGAATCTTATTCAAACAGCTCATAGTTAAAACCAGTAATTCTTTTCATATAACCCCAAGCATATATCTTTACACCATTAGCTGTAGACTACCCCTGAGTCCCACAGCCAAACCTTTGCTTCCCAGTCTTGCTTGTCCTAGGTCACCTCCACTAGAAACCATGAACCTCCTCAAGTGAAGGTTATGTGGCCTGTTTGATTAGAACCTTGCTGTTGGTCAGGAAACTGCTAGGGTGCAATTTGCTATTCCCATTTCCCATCATGAGTTCTACCCTAGTTGCAGATGCTCCAGCAAGTACAGTCCTTGGATGAAAGGAAGCAGGGTTGGGGATGTAGGGGAGAAACTTATAAGTGGTTAGTAAATGCTGAAACCCTAGGGGGCAAATGCACAAAGAATATCAGACAACCAGCCCTGGCTGGTGTGGCTCAATGGATTGAATGCTGGCCTGCAAACCAAAAAGTTGCAGTTCAATTCCGAATCAGAGCACATGCCTGGGTTGCCAGCCAAGAAGCAGCCATTGATGTTTTTCTCACACATCGATGTTTCTCTACCTTTCTTTTCTTTTCTCCCTTCTACTCTCTCTAAAAATAAATAGATAAAATCTTTTTTAAAATACCATACAATCCAAGGACATCTTATATCGCTTGGCAGGCACTGCTCAACTCCCAGTGTCAGACCTACATTGGTCCTGCCTCCTGGAGACAGTTCCTGCCCAACCAACCAGGAACCAAGGGCACACCAGAACTAAAACTTCCTTCCCAGCCCTGGCTGGTGGCTCAGTGGATAAGGAGCCGGCCTGTGAACCCAAAGGTCGCTGGTTTGATCTCCAGCCAGGGCACATAACCAGGTTGCAAGTGGGGTCTCCAGCCAGGAGCTGGAGGCAGGTGAAAGGCAACCATACATTGATGTCTCTCTCCCTCTCTGCTTCTCTCTAAAAATAATAAATAAAATCTTTAAAACAACAACAACAACAACTTCCTTTCCAACAACCCTATACCCAAAACGGGTATAGAAACGCTAATGAAAATGACCACAGGGACTGACCTACCCACCTCCCTTCTGAAGCACTGAAGGAAACAGGGTCAGGTGGCCACCCCTCTTTCCCGTGGAGGCCCGCCCAGACAGCAGCTCTGCAGTCCTATAGAGCAGATCCTTTGTCCAGTGGAATGCAGGCGAGTAAGCCCTGGATCAGTTGCTGCTGCTGACTGTTTCAACTAAGAGTCCACACCAGGCTGGGAGGGAGTCCCTTTTGGAGAGTGTCATCTGAAATTGCCAAATTTGTTCTTAACTCAGGGGTATGCCGCTTGGGGTGCTTTATTCAAGAACAAGTTGTGGTTATCACAAGGTATGTCTCCTTTAAACTACCTCATGACAACCATGCCACATTCTTGAATAGAGCACCCCAAGCAGCGAACCCCTTGAGCTTGGTAACATGGCTAAATAAACAAGACACAATAAATTAGAAGAGACCTTTCCCTTTCTTAGTTCTAGGACCTTAACATTTTCACTAACCCTTCCACGTGCAGCCAGGGATGTTGGGGAGCTGCCTAGAAATCTCCTTCAACCTGTATAGGAAAGTTCATTTTGCCCACTAAGTGATTAGACTGATTATGCTTAGACCCACCTCATGTGGTTAAACCTGGTGTTGAGACATCGGGAGAGGCTCAACAGGGCCTCCAGCTCAGAAGCCACTCTCCTGTCAATCAGAGTTCCTCTGCTGTCAACTTTAAAACGTAGTTTGGTATTCC
This sequence comes from Noctilio leporinus, assembly GCA_004026585.1. Lineage (NCBI taxonomy): Eukaryota > Metazoa > Chordata > Mammalia > Chiroptera > Noctilionidae > Noctilio > Noctilio leporinus. Next base: position 258,242 of record PVIW01001649.1, on the reverse strand, counting down.
TCCTAAGGCTGAAAGAAAGAGTTCTAGTGCCTTTTTTTTTTTTTTTTTAGTATTTTATTTGTTTATCTCGAGAGAGAGGGGAAGGGAGGGAGAAAGAGAGGGAGAGAAATATCAATGTGTGGTTGGTTGCCTCTCACACACCCCCAACTGGAGACCTGGCCCCAAAACCCAGGCATGTGCCCTGACTGGGAATAGAACCTGTGACCCTTTGGTTCAAAGACTGGAGCTCAATCCACTAGGCCACACCAGCGGCTCTAGTGCTTTTTTTTTTTTTTAAATTGGATCCCTAGTTTGATCTTGAGGATACCTCTCACTTGACAATTTTAGAAGTTTGTGTGGCACATCTTGCCTTACAGTCTGTGACAGCACTGTTCTAGGTTGAAGGACTATTAGTCTGAACTTCCGAGATCAGAATTCTAGCTTGGACTCTATCACTAATTTACTGCATTACTATTAGCAAGTCATTCCACTTACCTGGGTTGGTCTAAAAATGAAATGATTGGTTTAACCTTTCAGACCAAGACCAAGCTGTGATCTATAGTGGGACATGAAATCAAATTGGTAGGTTACAACTAGCATTTTCAAGTGCAGTAGAACAGATAATATCAAGAGTGCACCAGACATAATTCTAATGAATATGGTATTATGAACCTTTTCTTTTAGGTATTTATATTCTATACTTGCATATGCTCTGGGTTATGATATAAAACGTAGTTTTAACTCTAGGTCTTTCTAAAAATCATTTGAAAAGTTAAAAGTTGACCATGTTCTCGTGCAGCTTGAAAAATTCTGAATCTCATTTTTGGGAAGTGGTCTTTAAAGAACAGACTTTGTGTTGGAAGTGCCCATACAGCACCTCCTGCTGTCCAGTGTGTCTTATTTAGATGCTGCCTCCTCAGCCCTGTCTCTAGACTTCCCCGATGTGGGGGAGTGGTGCCATGATTTCTCAGAATAGCAGCCTTCAAGCAGCCCTGTCCTGCCCCAGCCTCTGCATCTGGATCTTAAAGAACCACCACATGACTATGCTGCCCCACTGGGGCTTGCATTTTCCAAAGATAACGGTGTGAATGGACAGTTCTTTGAGCCAGCAGCTTGTCCCACAACACAATGTTCCTGTTTCCCAAACTTCCTGTTTTCTTTCTTCTTTTTTTTAAGTTTATTTTTTTGATTATGATGTTACAGTTGTCCCAATTTCTTTTCCCTTTGCTATCCCCACCCAATACCTGCCTTGTTCGTGTCCATGGGTCTTACATATAAGTTCTTTGGTTCACCCTTTCCTATATTATTTTTAACTTCCCCCTGTCTTTTTTGTACCTACCAATTATGCTTCTTAATTCTTGCACAATTTCCCCATTTCTCCTCCTTTCCCCTCCCCCTGATAATCCTCCAAATGATCCCTGTACCTATGATTCAGTTCCTGTTCTGGTTGTTTGCTTAATTTGTTTTGTTTTTATTTCTTAGATTCAGTTGTTGATAGTTGTGAGTTTATTGTCATTTTAATGTTCATAGTTTTGATCTTCTCTTTCTTAAGTCCCTTTAACATTTCATAAAATAAAGGTTTGGTGATGATGAACTCCTTCAGCTTTGCCTTGTCTAGGAAGCAATTTATCTGTCCTTCCATTCCAAATGACAGTTTTGCTGGATAGATTAATCTTGGTTGTAGGGCCTGTCTTTTCATCACTTTTGACTGCTTCTTGCCAGTCCCTTCTTACCTGTGAAGTTTCTTTTTAGAAATCAGCTGATACTCTTATAGGAAGCCCTTTGTATGTTACTCTCTTCTCTTGCTGCTTTTAGAATTCTCTCTTTATCTTTAACCATTGGTATTTTTTAATTAAATTTTATTGTTGTTATCTTATATTCATCCCATTTCCCCTCCCCTCTGGCATAATACTTTCCAGTTCCATCCATGTTGTTGCAAAGGGTAGGAGCTCCTTTCTTTCTGCTGTGTAGTATTCCATTGTGTAAATGTACCAAAGTTTTTTGATCCATTCATCCACTGATGGGCACTTAGGCTGTTTCCAGTATTTGACTATTGTAAATAGCGCTGCTATGAACATAGGTGTGCATAGGTTCTTGTGAATTGGTGCATCAGGGTTCTTTGGGTATAATCCTAGTAGTGGAATTAACCATTGGTATTTTGATTTTGATGTGTCTTGGTGTGTTCCTCTTTGGGTCTAGCTTGTTTGGGACTGTCTGTGCTTCCAAGACTTATATGTCTATTTCCTTTGCCAAATTAGGCAATTTAATTTTTCAAATTTTCAATTTCTTGCTTTTCCTCTTCTTCTGGCACCCTTATGATTTGGATGTTGGTACATTTAAAGTTGTCCCAGAGGTTTTTAAGCCTCTCCTTTTTTTTTTTTTCCAATTCCTGTTTCTTCATTCTGTACCGGCTGACTGTTTATTTCTTCCTTATATTCCAAATCATTGATCTGAACCCTGGTTTGTTTTTTTCACCATTGGTTTCATGTAGATTTCCCTTTGTTTCACTTAGCTTAGCTTAGCCTTCACTTCTTCCCTTCCGTGTTTGCCATACTCAAGCCTATTTGTCAAGTCTGTGAGTATCTTTATCACCAGTGTTTTGAACTCTGCATCTATTTGGTTGGCTATCTCTTTGTTGCTTAATTCTCCCACTGGAACCTTGATCTGTTCCCTCTTTTGGGCCATAGTTCTCTGTCTCCTCAATTTGACAGGCGCTGTTGCAACTGTTATGTTGTAAGGGGCGGAGCCTTAGGAGTTCATAGTCCTGGGTGACTTGTTTCTCCACGTTGTGGTGCTGTATGTAGGGGAGGAGTCTGAGAGGGAACAATGCCACTTGCTTGGCACTTGCCCCTTTTTTAGGCACTTCTCCCACTCCCTGTATGATACTGGCATCTCTCTAGCTGTTGCCCTGGCTGTGGTTCCCAGAGTAGGTGGGTCTACAGATGTTCTAGGACCATGGGAGTCTCTAAACAAACAGACTCTGCTGAGAGAGTGGCAGTTTCTTCTGCCTCCCCAACCCCCACTGGTTTTTCACAGTCAGAAGCAATGAGGCTTTATTTTCCTCCTCGCTGGAACTGTAGCTTCAAGTTCTGGTCTGTTGGGAGCACTCCCCAGGTGTCCCTCCTTACTTTTTAAAAATGTGTGACTGCTCTTTTTGCTGGCCGGCCACAGCTCTTGTCCCCACCACCTCTGCCACTGCTGCTGCACCACAACATCCTCTCAGCCCAGGCCCCACCTCTCCTGCCTGTATGGATAAATATTTCTTCTTTATATCTTTCTTTGTTAGACTTTCATGCAGCTAGGTTTTCTGGAACTTCTAGTTGTTTCCAATTTTGAGGTCGTTGTATTCCTTCTTAGTTGTGGAGGGAGATGCAGCACTTCTACCTATGCCTCCATCTTAGCCGGAAGTCTCTTCTTTATTCTTTAGTGCTCTTTGCACTTAGGGTTCTCAGCCTGTATTGTTGTCAGCTTTCTGGTTTTGTTCCTATGATAGTTTACTGATTCCTACTGTCTTTGAAAGTTGCCATGTGCATAGCAACTTTGGTTAAATCAGTTTAGATCAAACCAAACCACTTAGTTTAATCTGCCTGGCTGGTCCTGAGTATTTCCCAGGTAAAATGTTTGTAATATTTTCATAAGGAATTCTGTGCAAAACTGCTGTAGACTTTTCTAGCATTGTCCAAGCTAGAGAAGACTTGCTTGGTTTCCATATCTTTGCTCTTTTGCTGCCCCTGCCTGAGAAGTCCACGCTCCATCTCTTTCTTCTGCTGCAGCTTTCTCAGTCAGCCAAGTGCCAGAGAAGCCCGATGTGGTGGTTATTGGCAGTGGCATCGGGGGCCTGGCTGCAGCCGCAATTCTGGCCAAAGCTGGCAAGCGAGTTCTGGTGCTGGAACAACATACCAAGGCAGGAGGCTGCTGTCATACCTTTGGACAGGATGGCCTTGAATTTGACACAGGTAAGGTTTATGTGGGAAATGGTTGGGGGCTTAATTTTATCTTCAGGAGGCTTGGAGCAGCCATTGTAGGATGATACAGGGCATTTCTGCTGTTTGGAGGCCCTGTTTTCTCTCTGGGTACTTTTTCCTTGTCTGATAGCCATGCCTACTGGGAGCTGAAATGGGCAGGGATCTGGTGGTTTCTGCTGTAACTCCTCCCCACAGCAAGGGTGAATAGCCTCCTCTGGACATGGATTCAGCCAGGCAGGACAACCTCTCTCACCTTGCTTCTCTGTCCTAAGACACCTTGTTGGTCTGTCTCCCAACAGGGATCCATTATATTGGGAACATGCAAGAAGGCAGCCCTGGCCGTTTCACCTTGGACCAGATCACTGAAGGGCAGCTGGACTGGGTTGCCTTGTCCTCTCCCTTTGACATCATGGTACTAGAAGGGCCCAATGGCCGAAAGGAGTTCCCCATGTACAGTGGGGAGAAAGCCTACATTCAGGGTCTCAAGGAGAAGTTTCCCCAGGAAGAAGCCGCTATTGACAAGTATATAAAGCTGGTTAAGGTAACATGCAGATGCTAAGGATACCCTTGTTTATTCCTGACAAGGCTGGCCTTCTTCATTAGTGGAGTGACTAGTGGGGGAGGCAGGAAGGCAAGAATCGTCATGTCTGCCCTGCACGCTGTCTCCACCCACGCTGGCCTCCGTACCTCTGGAGTCTGGGCCTCTGGGGAACATGCTATCTTCTCTGACCAGGCTGGCTTTTGCGTAGCCCGACGTTTGCCCTTTTTACTTCATCTGAGACCAGATTGGGGTTTTTCATAAGGAATTTGGGCAAGAAACTGAAAAGCAAAAGACTTATCTCAGTATAGAATGGAAAGAATTTATAGAGTACCGATTCTTAACACATTGTTGACCAGTCAGGAAAAAATTTGTGTTTTCAAGCCCAGATGTTCTCGACTGGTAATGAGTTAACTTGTGTTTGCACTTGCATTAGCTTTTGCCATGAAATTGCCAGTTGGCAATGTGTTAAAGAACAGATATAGTTTGCCACACAAATTAACTTGTGCTTGCACTTGCATTAGCTTTTGTGTAAAATTGCCGGTCAACAACATGTTAAAAATCTGAATTGGGCCTGAGTTTAGCCAGGGGTGAGTATCACTGGGCCCCTTGCTGGTGCAGGCTATTGGAATGGTGATTCTGTCACAGCAGCTCTGGAGATGATACTTGTTCCTTCCTCCTTGCTTTCTTCCCCAGCTGGTATCCAGGGGAGTCTTTTATGCCATCGTGATGAAGACCCTCCCGTTGCCCGTGGCTCAGTTCTTCAACAAGTGTGGGCTGCTCACTCGTTTCTCTCCATTCCTTCACGCATCCACCCAGAACCTGGCTGAGGTCCTGCAGCAGCTGCCTGCCTCCCGGGAGCTCCAGGCGGTGCTCAGCTACATCTTCCCCACGTACGGTGGGTGCTGTCCCTGGGCCTTGGGCAACTCCTGGAGGAGGAGGTGCTGCCTTCCTGGCTCTTAGTCTTGCTTCCTGAATGCATGTGGCTAACTGAAATGTGGTATAAACCCTTATGGATGAGGAGTCCACCCACCAACCTGCTGGACTTCCTGGGAATTTTTACCAGGAGTAAAATCATCCACACCCTGGATGATTTTGCTTTTCAACCAGCACTGTCCTCCTTGGTCTCAGCAGCATGGCAGTTTGCAGGGAGGACAGTCCCACTGGCCCCAAAATCTATAAGGTAGGTAGTCCATACTGGTGTGGAAACTGGCCCTCTGGCTGCCCCCAGCCTTGGGGATCATTTGAACCCTGGGACTCAGGCTGCATGTTTTTGTTTTTGTTTTGTTTTGTTTTTTTAAAAGATTTTATTTCATTATTTTTAGAAAGAGGGGAAGGGAGAGAGGCAGAGAGGGAGAGAGACATCAATGTATGGTTGCGTTTCACCTGCCTCCAGCCACAGACCTGACTGGAGACCTGGCTTGCAACCGGGTTATGTGCCCCGGCTGGGGAATCAAACCTGCGACCTTTGGGTTCGCAGGCCGGCGCCTTAACCACTGTGCTACCAGCCAGGGGGTAGGCTGCATGTTTTCTGACAGAAATTCACGTCCTTTTCTGAGTGGTGCTGCTGCCCGCACTTGCCTGATCAACCTCCCTTCCTTCTGTAGGTGTGACCCCCAGCTACACCACCTTTTCCATGCATGCTCTGCTGGTTGACCACTACATGGAAGGAGCCTTTTACCCTCGAGGAGGTTCTAGTGAAATCGCTTTTCACATCATCCCTGTGATTCGGCGGGCAGGTGGTGCTGTCCTAACCAGAGCCTCTGTGCAGAGTGTGTTGCTGGACTCAGCTGGGAAAGCCTGTGGTGAGAATCCTGCATGTGCTTCTTGGGCCCTGGGCTAGGGTGGGACAGACCTGGGCTGCAGGGAAAAGGAAGCAAGAGGGCAGAGGTGTAGAGGAACTGACTTCCTCATGGGAATTAAAGGCTGGAGTCTGCCCCAGAGCAGGGTTGGGGAGAGCCATTAGTCTGGAGGGAAAAGGGATTCAGGAAGGATAAAGAATTGCAGGGTTTACAAAGAACAGTATTTAATCACTTATTCAATAGATAAGAATAGTTATCCAGTAATCTGTGAGTGTAGGGGCTGTGTCTTTTTAAGCTTTGGCTATAGATCTTAGCACATAATAGAGGCTCAATAAATGTTCAGTGATAAATGGAAAGACTATGGAACCTGGTTACTCCTTAGGGCGGTCTGAAGGCCAGCAGAACACTTTGCCCTCAACCTGTAAATGGCAGAGTGGGGCCTAGAATCTTGTTATCCTGGCTCAAATCTTTGCTATTATCTACACAGTAAGTCAAAATCCCACCATGGAAGAACTTTATGAAGGACTCTGGGAAACAGATCAGGCTATCCATGACTTGTGGATGCTTAAGAATCATTATGAGGCCCTGGCTGGTGGCTCAGTGGATAAGGTGCTGGCCTGCAAACCCAAAGGTCACTGGTTCCATTTCCAGCCAGGGCACATAACCAGGTTGCAAGCCAGGTCTCCAGCCAGGTCTGTAGCTGGAGGCAGGTGAAAGGCAACCATACATTGATGTTTCTCTCCCTCTCTGCCTTCCCCTCTCTCTAAAAATAATAAATAAAATCTTAAAAAAAAAGTCATTATGGAAGGGGACAGAAAGAGGCCTGAAGAAAATAGGGCTGGTGTGATGGTGAATTCATCAGAGGAAACTTTGAAAGAGGAGGTAGTGAGTGGGACACCTGGGCACCAAAAAAAAAAAAAAAAAATCAATGGAGAAAAGGCCTTTGGTGATCTCTGAGAATGCATTTGCAGAAGACAGTAGGAAGTTCCTGGTGGTAAGAAAGAAGTGGCTGTCAGTAGTGTGAGATTTTTCTCTCATCTTCATGAGCAAGTTCTCCTTCCAGCCAAAAGGGGTCCATGAAACAATGTGGATTTAATTAAATTCAGTTCAGAATATATTTATCTGTGTTTTTCATGTGCTAGGTGATAAAAGATGAAAATAAAAAGACAAGTCCCAATCTCTAACTCAGGAAGTTTCCAGTCTCATACGGAGGATCACTGTGACATAATTGAAGTGCCATAGAAGCACATGCTAAAACTGGAGGCGAAATACAATACAAGGTTAAACCATTAGAAACTACTGTTTTTATAAGTAAAACATGGTTGACTATCAACTGTTTCATATGGCTGTACCTAATAGTTTGGTGAGTGGCTAAAAATGAGGTGGACACAGCAGGGACCACATCACGGAAAGCTGATCATACAAGGGGTCGGTGTGAAGGGTGTTGAGTTTAACTTAAGAAAAGGAAGCCCATACGGGGCTGGGAGAAAGCTAGGGAGGGTGAGTGCAGAATGACTGGGGGACACCCAGAGTGTTTGAGGATGTTTACTCATTTTATAGTTAACCTGGGGCAGGCCCACCTGGCCCTACATTGGCTGGATGCCCAGGTCTGAGATAATGAAGCATAGGCTTGGAGAGACCTGTTTGGGATGTGAGCCTTTCTTTTTCTACTGAAGTGCACAGAGCTTCAGCCAAGTTCTTGTGCCTGCAGGTGTTAGTGTGAAGAAGGGCCAAGAGCTCGTGAACATCTATTGCCCCATCGTGATCTCTGATGCAGGACTGTTTAATACCTACAAGTACTTATTGCCAGAGAACGCCCGCTGCCTGCCAGGTAAGACCAGCTGCGTGACTCTCTCCCAGATTCCCAGCATTGCCTGGCTGATGCTTTTCCCAGGTTGCTGCCTGTCCTTTGACTGTCCTTTAGCAGAAAAAGGGGACACATTGGTCTAACTTGTTCCCAGCAAGACCTCTGTGTCGGGGTTGAGAAACAATTTCCTTTGTATCACATCACCCCAAAGACCCTTTGGTCTTTATTTATCTTCTCATTCTTTGGCATATTTACTCCCTTTCCCTCGTAACCTCAACCACTTTTCCCTCTCTTTTTTTTTTTAAAGATTTTCTTTATTATTTTTTAGAGAGAAGGCAAGGGAGAAAGGGCCTTTCACCTGCCTCCAGACCTGGCTGGAGACCTGGCTTGCAACCTGGTTATGTGCCCTGGCTGGGGAATTGAACCAGCAAACTTTGAGTTCGTAGGTTGGCACCTTATCCACTGTGCCACCAGCCAGGGCCCCTTTTCTTTTTTTAAGTTTCCATTCTAAGTTTCCCATTTCCAGTTTTCCTAGATCTTAGTTCATCTCTCTAATGGTTCATGGTGGTGGGTAGAGTTCAAAAGGAACATATTGGGAGGTTTTCACTAAGTTTGTGATATGAATTCTGCTTCCTTCCTTAATTTTTCACTTTTTTTGAGTGGGAAAGGCTGATCTGACATTATCAGTAAGGAAAGCTAAGGCTGGTGTGGAGAAAAAAAGTCTTGATATAATTGTCCTGTGCCTTATTTAGGAACCAAGGTTATATTTTTCTGCCTTTTTCAGGAACCAACTCCTTATTGGGGCTGAGGCTGCAGGAAGACCCTTTTGGTTTTCTTCTGTTCCTTGAACCCTGTGCCCAATGAAATAAGCCTCAATGTAATCATCTCTTCCCATAAGCCATGTCAAAAACAAACAAAAAAAACAAACAAAACAAAACAAAAGGAGGAGGTGGACATAATTATGGTTGGCCCTGGGTAGCTCACTGCATTGGATCCTCATACCACCTAGGAGATTGCCATCGTCATCCTGGTGTTATGGCTGGAGAAACTGGAGGCCATGCAAGGGAAATAACTTCTCAAGGCCACTTATCAGAAGGTGGCAAAGCTGAGATGAGAATGCTGGTGTACCTGAGCTCTTGGCCCTCCTCTAGTCTGAGAAGAAAGGGGCTTCCAGAGACAAGGCCTCCCTGAAAGGGGCAGGAGAATAGGTCAGCCTGTGAGGAACAAAGTGGCTCAGCCAAAGTTAGGTGAGAGGTAACTGTTTTGAAATGGACTTTAAGATATTGTGTAACTAGAAGACACTGGAGTGATCTGAGGAAAGGAGGCTGCTGGCCTGGAGGGGACCAGTAAGCCAAGAGGGTAAGAGAGGAGTGTAGTCAAAGGCCTTTGGCTGGTCACCAGGTGGAGAGATGGGAGTAGCTCCATGTGGTTGAGATGGAAAGGCACAGAGGAGCCGCCTAGAGAGCAGTGGAAGGGGCATTCCACTCCAGAATGGGGGATGTGGCTGCTCTTTGAGGAGCTGGGAGGTGGCCAGCAGAGTGGGTTCAGCAGAAAAGTGAGGCCTTAGGTTTCCTTGTGAGGGAGAGGGTGGGTGGCAGTTGTTCTTGTCTCTATGTTCTTTTATTTGGGCCAGGCTTCTTTGTCTCCTCATTTTGGCAACCTCCCTGTGTTAGTTTCTATGTATTAGGTAGAGTTGCTTTGACTCCATGTCTCGTGTCTTGATAGTGTAGCCTAATGTAGTACCTATCCTATAGGGTCCAGGGCCACAGCCTCCCCTATTGTGAGGTGTATCCTTTGTGTTGGCTGAGTACATCTTCCTCTTGTGGTTGAGCCTTGGTTGATGTTGGCAGATCAGTAGGAGGGAGTTACCCAGAATTGGCTGTGACTTGTACCACCAAGCTCTGCCCTCCATGGAGGATCAGCTGTTCAGGGACAGGGTGGTGGTGCTCTGACATGGTCTGTAGCTGTTCACTGGGTGCACAGGCTCTGGGGTTTTCCTGGGTGGTGCAGGCCAAGGTCAGCCCCCACCTGTGTTTTGCCTGGGCCCACCCTGCCTGAGCTATAAAATGATCTGAGATGCTGCTACTTGTGCTGGGCTTGGAGACTCCCAGGCAAAGCCAAGCTATGAATCTAGGCTGGCTGCTGCTAGTGCTGGGCCTGGGGCTCACTGAGGCCAGCTGTTTTTTTTTGTTTGTTTGTTTCTTTTTTGTTTCTTTTTCCTTTTCAAAGTTAGCTTTACTTTATTTAGTGTTAAGATTTTATGCATTCTTTCTAGAGCGAGGGATAGGGAGGGAGGAAGAAAGGGAGAGAAACATCAATATATGGTTGCCTTTCACCTGCTTCCAACTGGGGACCTGGCTGGAGATCTGGCTTGCAACCTGGGTACGTACCCTGATTGGGAATCGAACTAGCGACACTTAGGTTCAGGTTCCCAGGCTAGTGCTCGATCCATTGATCCGCACCAGCCAGGGCTCAGCTGTTTCTTGTTTGATAAGATTTAAGAAGTTGTGAAGGGAGAGCCAAGACCAGCCATTCATATGGAAAAGCAGTGTGGGTGGGCCTGTAAATTGAGGCCAGCTCTCAATGCACTGAGCCACAGCAGCCATGGCAATATGTTAGTTGTAATTTTTATGTGATTTTGTGAAAAGGAGAGCCATAGCTTCCTATGCTGGCTTAGGGAAGCTGGGCGCCACCTGCTTCCAGGGTGCAAGAACAGAAGTGGGTGGAGATGGAAGAGTCAGAGTCTGGAGAGCAGGTCCCTGCCAATTATGTTATTTCAATAGTTACAGTTGAAATAACATAATAAAAATAGCCCAGGTGCAAGGCTGGCACTGAGGCTAGGCTGCAGATGCAGTGAGTGGCCTCAGCAGGCTCTCCCAGGGCAGGTGGCATCTCGGGCCACTGTGCGTGCAGCCCTCACCCACTCTCTTTGGCAGGCGTGAAGCAGCAGCTGGAGATGGTGCGGCCAGGCCTGGGCATGTTCTCTGTCTTCATCTGCCTACGGGGCACCAAGAAGGACTTGGGGCTGCAGTCCACCAACTACTATGTTTATTTTGACACAGACATGGACAAGGCGTAAGGCATGTGTGCATGTGGGGAGCAAGGGTGTCAGCATGAGCTCACAGCCCATAGGACCCCTGCTTCCTCCCTGGACACTGGGGAGTCAGCAGCCGGAGATGGAATGGGAGGAAGCAGGCAAGGGTTAACCCAGGAAGGGCTTTCTCACACCTAGGCTGTATCTCAGCTTCATCCCTGAAGGCTAAGGCTAACTGTTCTCGGGGTGGTGCTGGTGGCTATGAGGACCAAGGTCTTGGGCTGGCAGCTACACTACTCTCACCCTCAGGATGGAGTACTACCTCTCAATGCCCAGGGAAAAGGCTGCAGCACATCTGCCCCTTCTCTTCATTGCTTCCCCATCAGCCAAGGACCCAACTTGGGAGGACCGATTTCCAGGTGGGGCTTGAGGTCCCGTGGAAGGGGGTTGGGGCAGGAAGGAGCCAGGTAGCATTAATCCTGTTCTGTACCCCAAGACCGGTCCACGATGATTGTGCTGGTTCCCACCTCCTATAAGTGGTTTGAGGAGTGGCAGGATGAGCCAAACGGAAAGCGGAGCAGCGACTACAAGACCCTGAAAAACTCCTTTGTTGAAGCCTCTCTGTCTGTGGTCTTGAAGCTGTTCCCACAGCTGGAGGGAAAGGTAGGTAGACCATGTAGTTGTGGCAACAGAACTCTTGGTGCCATTTCTCCCTTCTCTTTAGGGCAGGGAAATAAAACCTGAGATAACCAAGCTCCGGGGAAGGCAGGGAACCCATGCAGGCCATCAGCTCATTCAAGGAGAGCAGAAGAGATGAGGATCCTACAAGGTTTCACTCCTACCCTGTGGCTGTCCTTTTTTTTGCCTCTTAGGTGGACAGTGTGACTGGAGGATCCCCGCTGACCAATCAGTTCTATCTGGCTGCTTTCCAGGGTGCCACTTATGGGGCTGACCATGACCTGAGCCGCCTGCATCCTCATGGGATTGCCTCCATCAGGGCCCAAAGCCCCATCCCTAACCTCTACCTGACAGGTACACTGACTGCCTCATTTTGCCAAGAGCTAAGACCCAAGGCCTTCCCATCACTCAGTCCTCCATACCAATCCTCAGGTCCTTCTGCCCCTGCAGCCTCCCTCCCACACCCTAGCTGGGCCACCTCTGCAAGCTGTGGCTCCTGGGCATGATCTGAAGCCATCTCTGGGTGGCCTAGAACAGAGGGGAGAACACAAGCGCTCTCGCCCTCTCCCCGACTTGGGGGGCTGCTCATGGGTCTCTCTCTGCTCTTGTCTCCCAGGCCAGGATATCTTCACCTGTGGGTTGATGGGGGCCTTGCAAGGGGCCATCTTGTGCAGTGGTGCCATCCTGAAGCGGAACTTGTACTTGGACCTTAAGAAGCTTGGTTCAAGGGTCCGGGCACAAAAGAAGAAGAATTAGTTCAGTCAGAGATGAGGCAGACCAATTTGGCCAGTGCTATGATATAGCCCTGACTTAGCCATACTGACTTTCAGCATTCGTTTCTGCTCACGTAAAGCACTCTCATTTGTTTTTGATTTCTGAATGCAGATCTGACACACAGGTCTAGCACACATCACAGTTCTTTAAATGAAGCTCTTCTAGCTGGGGCAGGGATGATCCTTCATACCTTTTATAACATGCTAGCCCTAAAAGGCTCTGGGGGCAACTGGTTTATATAGCCTTACTGTCTCATCACGCAGGGCAATGCACCCCATGCCCATCCCTAACTGAACAACCAAACTGAATACTCTTTTGGTCAGGTGGGTAGAACCTTGAAAGTGCTGGACCAGTGGCCTCAAGGCTTCCCATCATCCCCTCGTAGTGCTGTGCTGCAGACTATTGTTAAGGAAAAAGGTGCCTAGTGAGGTTTCAGTCAAAGTTTCATATATTCAGAGGCCTCCAGACCCTACTTTTGGCTTGTTCCAGTGACTCTTTCAGAGGTTGGAGACCTACCTGCAATAGGCTCAGAGTGTTTATGGGAGCTGAGGGTAATGACAAGATGTTTTAGTCAGCAAGGTATGTGTTAGAAGACAGTATCTAATTTGTATGCAGCCAAGGCCCTAGGTTTGCTGTCCTCATAACTGGGGTGACCCTGGGTTCTCAATGTACCAGCACAAGACACACCCTCATGGAGCTTCGTACCTGAGCCTCAAAGCTTATCTTCCAAAGATACAGAGCAACGGGTGGTGTCAGCAGTCAGGGCACAGGACTGAAGAGGTAACTTCACTGGGGTTGAAGCAGACTGTAAGAGCCTTCCGGGCTGATGGCACAGCAGAAGACAAGCGCCAGGAGTTAACTGAATGAATAATGACAAAGGGCCAGCTAGCTACTTCCTGGACCTAGGGCACAGGCTGCCTGGTGGGGAGGAGGAGTGGGGTTGGAAATTAGTCATGATCACAAGGAAAACTACAGAATGTGTACACAGCCCGGAACAGCATTTCCAGTTTATTGGAGATTGGATGGGAAGGTGAATGAAGACTAAAGGTTAAAAGTAAAATGACCTCTCGCTTATGTTAGGCCTCATTTCAGTCAATTTAAATCCAATATTAATAAATGTAATGATTTTAAAGCTTTAATATTTTAAATTTATTTCAGTTTCTGTGCAATGATACAAAATTATATCAAGTGGCATTCGTAGCTCAGTAAAACATTAGGTACTGAAAAATATTTATCATTAGACCAAATAAGCATACAAAAATTAAATTACAAAAGCTGAAAATATAGAACACTCCAAAACAGTGGCAATCTACTAGTTGGGTAAACAAAACAACAACAACAACCAAAAAAAGGAGAACAATGTCAACAATCATTTAACACGGTGGATTTCTGAATTAAAGGAACATCTATCAGCTATTTTTTATCTGTCAACTCGAGAAGGCAGATTTGTTGGCAGCTTGAAACTACACAGCTCAGACTCAACCCTTCACAAAGGAGTTTCTACCTTGGAATATTTAGGAAATTGGTTGTGGGTTATGGAACTAGCTGAATGAGATTCAGTATTGGCTCTGGCTATATAGTTGAACCTTCTAAAAAGGATCCTTACTTAAGCAAGGCCATGCCAAAGTCAATCTTCCCAGCAAGAGTTTTGAGAAAACAGTTGGCAGAACTACCAGGTCTGGTCTACAGCGCCCACTCCTCCCTGTCCAAACCACTCAGCGTGCGCAGTGTGCTTCATCACACATGCAGCGTCACGTACCAAGTTACCCTGTAAAAATAAGAGGCAGGCTTCCTTTTTTCTTTTTATTTAAATGACATGAATTGGAGAACAAAATGAGAATCACCATCAGGGTAATTTTAGAGGTTTAGACGTCTACCACCAAATATTTCATGAAATGCCATCATGGGAAAAGAAATGTGAAGGTACATAAAAAACTACCCCCTGGCTGGCGTGGCTCAGTGGATTGGCACCAGCCTACAAACTCAAAGGTCGCTGGTTCAATTCCCCAATGAGGGTAAATACCACGTTTCCAGCCAGGTCTCCAGCCAGGTCCATAGCTGGAGGCGGGTGAAAAGGCAACCATACATTGATGCTTCTCTCCCTTTCTTCCTCCCTCCCTGCCCTTCTCTTTGGAAAATAATAAAATCTTAAAAAAAAAAAAAAAAAAAGACATACTTCAGCCAGCTCACCCCCATCCACACACTCTTCTCTAGAAAAACATGCTTCAAATATTCAAAAACCACCCAGAAAGCAAATTTTCCTTTGGTGTGAGAGATTTCCTTAAGTGCAATTTCTCAAGTGAAACAAAATTCTATTATACTCTTTCATCACAAGAAACTTTCTCAGAGGCTCAAAAAGTGGAACTATGTGGATACCAGAGCATTACCAACCCTCTGGGTTCTTGAAACAACCTTCTTTCTGCTTTCCTTTTTATGAGCAAGATCCATCAATTAGGGACAGCAACCGATAAGCAGGAAGAGCTGTGTGAGATCTCAGTTAAGTCACATCCAGATGTCCTGACCAAAGAAAATGAAAGGAGAAGAAACCGAATTGCTAAAGTACCAGAGGATTGTCACTACGCTAGGCAGATATGCAGACAGTGCCAAGGACTCTCCCTCAAGTAGCGTGGTTTTCTTGGGGAGACCAGAGACGTCAGATACAGATTGCTCTGTTTTGCTAAAGTCCCAAAATTTGTGACTGACGTTAAGAGCTATGAAAGGAGAAGGAGAAGAGCCAATCGTAAGGTTGGGGAAGTTGGGGCGGTACATTGGGAAACCTGAGCTGGACCCCGAGCAAACACATTTTGGGGAGGTAAGGGGAAGGAAAGAAGGGAGAACAACCTAACCAAAGAATAGTCACAGAAACCAGGGAATGCAAGAATCGCCCGGAGGCCTAGACAGGCACCCAACATGAGGGGCCATTGGCCTGGCTAGGATACACAGGCAGGAAAGTACCCATTACTAAAGAGCCTATAAATGTGATTGATTCTCTAGGCCATGAGGGACACAGAAGCTACAGATCCGTTCCAGTATTTTAGAAAGATCAATCCGGTCTCTTTATAGTCTTAGGAGGAGAACCTAATAAGGTTGGCTCCTGAAAAAAAGAAATCTGGGAGAAAGGAAAAATGGGTGTGGGACAAGGAAGCAAGGAAAATGGAAAGATTGTAGGTGAAGATTTTTTTTTTTCAATGGATAAGACTTTTGTAACAAGAGAAAAATGGTAAAGGTTTGTAGTTTGCAGTTGAGAGCACGTAAGAAATTGGGCAATTGAGAGGGCAGTTTAATGGGTGGAAGGAATTCTATTTTAGTCACAATAGACAGCAGGGTGAAATATTCAGCACACCACAGGCCTGGTTTCTTTGGGAATGAGGCCAAGGATAAAGACTTGGTAGTCACTCACTCAAGAGGATGAAGAATTTCATTCTTTCTTTTTTTTTTTAAGATTTTTATTTATTATTTTCAGAGCGAGGGAAAGGGAGGGAGAGAAACATCAATGTATGGTTGCCTTTTGCATGCCTCCAGCTGGGGACCTGGCTGGAGACCTGACCAGCAACCCAGGCATGTGCCCTAACTGGGAACTGAACCAGTGATCCTTTGGTTTGCAGGCCAGTGCTCAATCTACTGGGCTACACCACCAGGGCAAGAATGAATTTCTAAGGAGATAAATAAAAGAACTACCTTTGAGGACCCTTTCTCCCACCAGCATAGGACAAGGCAAAGTAGTCCTTGATTGACATCAGGACAGTCTATCAGAGAAACCACAAGAGGGATATTTCTATTTGGATGGCCACTAGTTTCCAATTCTATCAAGGTCAAGACTAAGTTTTAAGAATAAGACATTGATCTGAACTTACAGAAAAACACTTAGTAGAAAGACAGGGACCAAAGTGAGTTTGTAAAAGTTATGAATAGAATAAATGGCAAATAATGGAAGCAATACTTACTAGCAGACTGAATAAAAGTAGGGTATATGGGTACAGGGACAGGTATTTGTGCGTGAAGGTTGGAGGAAAAGTGCTAGTGTAGACAGGCAGAAATAGAAAACATTAGAGAGGAGGATGAAAGGCAGGGACAGGGGAGACAGAAATGGGAATAAAATAACTATGGTCCTAGTGAATGCCAAGGGAGCCTGATAGAAGAGTACTCTAATTGGAGGAAAGATTTATAATATAAGACTGGTGCAGAAGTAGAGAATGATGCCAAGAAGAGCACTCATTCATTTTTTTTAAAGATTTTATTTATTATTTTTAGAAAGAGGGGTAGGGAGAGAGGCAGAGAGGGAGAAACATCAATGTACAGTTGCCTTCCACCTGCCTTCAGCTATGGACCTGGCTGGACACCTGGCTTGCAACCTGGTATGTACCCTGGCTGGGGAATTGAACCTGCAACCTTTGGGTTTGCAGGCTGGCGCCTTATCCACTGTGCTACCAGCCAGGGCCACTGTGCCGTCAGCCAGGGCCTTATCCATTCTTGATCTCCACAAAAAGGTACCCTTATTGAATGAAAATCTCAACTCAAAGCCACAAACTGTTTTAAGCAAGGTGGAAGGTAATATGACAAACACAATGGTCCCTTCTTTAGACTTCCTTCTTCAACAGCACAGGATTCATCATATTCCCTTTGCTTCCCATACTCCGTATTTCTTGAGATTGTGTTCAGCTTTTCCTTTGCAGAAACAACTCTTTTTATGCTCTCTGTAATAGGGTAGCATGACTAGAATAGATAACGTAAAACTTCAAACAGCTTGATCCAAGACACTACCCTCACTTACCGTAGTGGAAGTCTATGAATTTCTTAAATTTTAATAACCCCTCCCATAGGATAGAAGAATTTTTACTAACCACCCCTGGCATTTTATATCAGATGAAAGGTCCATTAATTACATTAAGATGAAAGAAGAGTACAGTTAGTTTCTATCTATTTTGTCTCTTTTAGGTAAAAAAGGTGAAACAGAGTTTGCGGGAACCTATTTCATAAAAGACCTCTGAAAAATATGCAGACCAAAACCAAAACCCTTCTACATGTTCTCTTGTACAAAGCAAGAACTTACCCTATTTCAAAAAGGTCTTGTTATGACTGTAAGGAAGAACAGTGTTTCAATAATCATAACTATATTTTCAAAAACCTGTGATGAGAACAGTGGCTTTAATTAGCTTTATTCCTGGAATCCCCAAGTTCAGTTTTATGTTCAGTACAACCAAATGGATGTTGATTGACTTTATCTTAAGTAATATGAAAGTATCAGGAAAATGTGTCAACTTATGCTAGATAGGCTGAACTTTCACGCAGCAGACAGTAAAGCACTTTTTTAAAGCTGTTTTGGTTTGCTGCTGAAGCCTTTGAAAAAAAATTGTGTTCAGTGTAGCCCTGTGCCCATCAGCATTCACATTGTCTATCTCATGCACAGCACATCCCCCCAAAGTAAGAGGCCCTGGTGGAAAAGTATCTCACCCTCCTAAATTTACTCCTAGGCCTGCAAACAGTAGTGGCCAGTGCAATGCTATTTTCAAGGGGTAACTTTACTGCAGGGCCAAGGCCCAAGGGAGGACTGTCAGCAGCACTAGCCTGCCCAGGGCTGGGATCTCCCTTTGGTCAAAGCTGGATTCCCACTTGCTCACTCCTACTCATACTCAGAGGGGAAAGGGTGGAAGACATCAGTGTAAATAACAGAAGCACAGGAGTACAAGGTCACCAAAGTGCAGGTGCAAAACCAAAGCCATGCCTCCCCTCAAGTCCCCGCCTTGGCCAGCCCCACCTTGCCACCAAACCCTAGAGGGTGTCTCTTAGTTCACAGTACTTTTCTCTTCATTTCTCTTCATTTAGAAACAAATCAGCAGGGAGGACGAGGCTCTCAAAAACAGAAAAATCACATCTAAAACGAAAATAACACAATGCACTGGTAAAGTTCATCTTCTTACAACCATGATTTTTTTGGGGAGAAAAATCATAGCAGCTCAAAAAAAAACCCCAGTATTAAGACAAACCGGCTCTCCACATAACAACAGCCATTGATAAAATAAAAACACATTAAATTTTACAAGTCAGATTGAAATAAAACATACACTAGAAAGATACATACTTAGTAGAGGGAATATAAGAATCTTGGCTTCTGCTTTGTACCATTCTATATTGTTTTGAATTGTTTATGTGTGCATTTTTTAAAGTCAGAAAAAATTATACATGAAGGGGGGTGACAATCCTTAAAAGCAACCATCTAGAAAGGTACTTGGCCTGGGTTATACTGTGAAGCTGACCTACTGCGCAAGTCAGCAAAGATGTTCCGAGCTCTATTCTACAGCTGGTTTAAGCTGCACAGTGAACTGTGTTCCCTGTAGGAAGCCTGGGAACAACTCGCAGTTGGGCCACCAGTAACCTTCACCAGTGCCCTTGCTGCTGCTACACAGAAGGGTGCATGGTGGTAGTAAGGTAGTGGGAGCATACAATGCTTTGGCAGCTGCCTTTGGGGAGAACCTTCCTCAGCTTCTGCTGCTGTGAGGTGGAAGGAGGTCTTTGCTGTTTGGCAGGGGGTGCAGTCTAATGCTTTGTTCCCTAACTTATGGCACCAGGAGCATTTGATGCCATCTGGGAACCTCCTAGAAATGTAGGAGGCAAGCCCTACCCCATAGCAAGTGCATCAGATTGCTTTCTATCACAATGCCTATGAAAACTTGTTAAGTGCTGACAGAGGACAAAAAGCTCAGGACAGGAGCCTAGGGAGTTGCCCATCAGGCCTTGAGGTGGGAATTTAAGGAGGAAAAATAAGATTAGGATTTTTGGGGTTGAGTTTGCTCTTCTGTCATAGGAGAGCTGCTGTGAAGTAATTAGAGGTCTCTTTAGCTCTAACACTATAGACATGATATTTGATATCTCTACTTTGTGGTCTGAAAAGGGCAGGGGTAATGGTAGCAGCACCCCCAGAACCAGTAGCTGTTTCCATGCCAAAGGCAAGCCCACTCCTGGGCTCAGCTGAGACTGCAGCGCCCTCCCATGGACCTGGGTCTTCCTTCCTTACCTTCTGATCCAAACGCTGGTAGTCACTGGCTTTTGGCCGCCGAGCAACTTTGGATTTTTTTCCTTCCAGGACAAAAGCAATAATCTGGGGAAAGAAAAAAGGAAATCATTAACAAGTGACTCTATAATGACATGTATCAGTCTCTGAAATCAGAAGTAATCACCTGGTAGTACATTTGTTAATAACCCTGACAGTAAAAAGAGCAGTACATCCACGAAGAAGCCAATTTAAATTGTAATAGTTTTTAGGACAGGACTTAGTTCTATTAGCATCCTGTACTGTATACTTCTAAACAGAAAATTATAGGCTGTTCTGGGCTCTAGCTTGTGGGAGTCTGCTGATTTACTCAAGACTACTCAATCAAAAATCTGCTAACTCTTCCTTGGAGTGCTCCAAGCTAAGACACTTCTTCCCTTTTTTAAAAAGTCATAAGCAGCCCCAGCTGGTATGGCTCAGTGGATTGAGTGCCAGCTTGCCAACCAAAAGGCCACTGGTTCAATTCCCAGTCAGGGTATATGCCTATGGGACCGGTGCCTGGTTGTGCCATGTGAGATAGGCAACTGATCAATGTTCCTCTCACACATCAATTTTTCCCTCCACTTCTTTCTCCCTCCCTTCCCTTCTCTCTAAAAATAAATAAAATCTTTTTTAAAAATCATAAGCAATTATTTTTATTTTTACTTAAAAAAATGCTTTTAAAGATTTTATTATTTTGAGAGAGAAGGGCAGGGAGGGAGGAAGAAAGAGAGAGAAGCATCAATGTATGGTTGCCTTTCACCTGCCTCCAGCTATGGACCTGGCTGGAGAACTGGCTTGCGACCTGGTTATGTGTCCTGGCTGGGGAATCAAACCAGCAACCTTTGGGTTCACAGGATGGGGCCAATCCACTGAGACACACTAGCCAGGAAAAATCATAAGCAATTATTATTCTTTTCTACAAATGTGCTCTTTCACTCCACACCTGGCTTCATCTTAACCTTACTACTTTCATTTCATGCTTAAGGTTACTCTCCATGATGTTGTTTGTAGGATAAGGAATGCACCATTCTAACTAAATGTCTTACCTCATTCCTTACAGCTACAGGCCTATGGCCATGATGAAGCAAGCTCTCCAACTCTGACTAGGCTACAGAAACTATACATTCAAATTTTATAGCTCAGTAAGACATGCAATCATTTGTCATTGGAGTGATTACTAAGTGACACAGGCATTACTTCACACCAAAAACCCTGCTAAAGAAGTAAAAGATGAGGAGACTTGGTAAAAAAAAAAGCACGTCTGCTCTTTCTTCTACTCAAGAAGTTCAAATGGCTGCAGAAGATAATCCCTAGGCTCTCTGATGTGGATGTCAAAGACAGTATATCTGTTCTTTCTGCCTTTGCAGGTGGAAGACAAAAACTTAAAAATGATGCAGTGCCTTGAGAGTGGAAATGGGAAGGTAAGTGCTCTAACTACTTACAAATTGTCCGTTACTCAGGTCCTCTGAGGCTGTGAAGGATCTAAGTTCAAGATTACAGGAGGAGCCCTGGCTGGTGACACAGTGGCTAAGGCGCTGACCTGCAAACCCAAAGGTCGCTGGTTCTATTCCCAGCAAAGGCACATAACCAGGTTGCAAGCCAGGTCTCCAGCCAGATTCATAGCTAGAGGCAGGTGAAAGACAACCATACATTGATGTTACTCTCCCTCTCTCCCTTCCCCTCTCTCTAAAAATAATAAAATAAAATCTTTAAAAAATTTTTTAAAAAAATTACAAGAGGAGACCCCAATTCAGATCAGAATGTAATAATGTCCTAACTTAGAACCTAATGCAGCAGCAGAGGGCACTCAAAGGAAGCAGACATGAAAACAAATGATTTCTAAAACAAGAGTAGAACCCTAGCAAGATCTGAAAATGAAAACAAAAACAACAACAATGAAAAAAACAAAACTGAAATGCCTGAAAACTTCCAGTGCTGACAGGCAGATAAGTGAATATTGGCCATACATACATCAAACTTTCATGGTAGAGGATATCCCCTCCCTCTTCTTCTTCTTCTTCTTTTTATTTTTTAACATATTTTTTAAAAAATTGTTGTTGTAATACACTTGTTTCATTTTTTCCCATTGCTTTCCCCTGCACCACCCTCCCTGCCATCCCTCTTCTTAAAATAACTGTGGACTTACCTTCCGCTTGTTGTGATAGGTAATGTAGAGGACAGCAACAAGAATGGCTGCAGTCACCAGATATGCAAAGAAGTGGCTGCTCTCTGCACTGGCATTTTCAAGATTGTCCTTATAAAGGTCATCCTTCTCCCTATTTATGGAATTCAGAAGTGTCCCTTCATGTTTCTCTCCAGAGGCAGGGCCAGACATTTCTTCCTCTTCTTTGGGTGGAGAACCCCCTTCAGGCTCAGAACTGTCTTTCACAGTCTGGTGCTCCTCATCCAATTTGGGAGAAATATCCTTCATGGGCTGCTGCCCCTCATCCAATTTGGAGGGTATACCCTTTGTGGGCTGCTGTCCCTCATCCGATTTGGGAGATGTACCCTTCGGGGGCTGCTGTCCCTCATCCGATTTGGAGGGTATACCCTTTGTGGGCTGCTGTCCCTCATCTGATTTGGGAGATGTACCCTTCGGGGGCTGCTGTCCCTCATCCGATTTGGAGGGTATACCCTTTGTGGGCTGCTGTCCCCCATCCGATTTGGGAGATGTACCCTTCGGGGGCTGCTGTCCCTCATCCGATTTGGGAGATGTACCCTTCGTGGGCTGCTGTCCCTCATCCGATTTGGGAGATGGCTTCTTCGTGGGCTGCTGTCCCTCATCCGATTTGGGAGATGGCTTCTTCGTGGGCTGCTGTCCCTCATCCGATATGATAGATGTCTTCTTCGTGGACTGGTGCCCCTCATCCGACTTGGGAGTATTCTCCGTGGGCTGGTGCCCCTCATCCGACTTGGGAGTATTCTCCGTGGGTTGGTGCCCCTCATCCGACTTGGGAGTATTCTTCGTGGGCTGGTGCCCCTTGTCAGAATTGTCCGCCGTGGGCAGGTGCGACTGTAACGAAACGGGTTGACCCCTTTTAAACCGATGGCTCGAGTAAGGCTGGCTAGGGACTCTTTCTGCAGTCTTTCCATTCTCCCAATTGAGAAGCAGTTTTTCGTCCGCTGATGGAACAGAAAAGGGTAGCGCGGCTCCTGAAAGAGACAAACCAGTGGCCCTGAGGCGAAGCAGGCCGGGAAAAAGGAATCCTCAGCTCGAAGAGACTGGGGCAACCGGCAAACGTCGGTGGTAAGGGTGAAGGCGAGGGGAGGGGTGGGTCGGGCAGGGAAGAAGCAAGCTCAGATGGCGACTGGCCATGATGAAGATGATGGGACCCGGGGCGAGAGTGGGACCTAATTTTTTTCGGGAGGGGGGGGTCTTACCCGCCGCTGCGACACTCAGCAGGATTAATATTACCGCGAACCTCATTCTGCCAACTACGCTTCCGTCCTCTACTGCTCTCGCGAGATCGTAGGACACTGTACTCAGAGCCCCGCCCCTTCCTGCGCGGGTTTCCTGCAGCCCCGCCCGGGTGACGGGGAGGGGCGGGGCGGGGCGGGGCAGGGCGCGGGCCCGCCTTTATTTTCCAAACAGCAGGCGTTCTCGAGTGGGGTGGTCTTACAGTCCCTTGAGGAAAGGCGTCCACCCTTTTTTAGGATTTGTTTGCTCCGCTGCACCCGCACTCCCCGTTTCCTTCTTTCCCACCGTACTTCCGAGCCCACAGAGGCTAGCAGGAGTACCCTGGCCTGTGGTCGGTCCCACGGGAGTGACGTTGCAGGGGTCCAGCGCCTAGTCGCCCCATTCTGTTAGGCTTTTAAACTTTTCGTCTTCGCGTGGTTCTTTACCCTGCAGTACGCAGACGTGCTGTGCACGGCCCTTTCCCAACGAAACAAAACCCATTCGGTAACGTTCGTAGCGGCAGCCTTGGCATCACGGGCTCCCGGTCTCCCAACTCCAGGAACCTGTGCCCTCCAAGTCGCCAAAGGTCTTTTCCTGAACAGCACGTTCTTTTTCTGATCATAAAAGCTCTTCGCGTTCACTGTAGAGAACTTAGGGAACTTGTAGAGTGGAAAACAAAGTCCTTGCCCCACCCTTCTGAGATAGTATTGTTTTAGTGGGTTTTCTGCCTTGCAAAAACATTGGACATTTTTTATTAGATCATACATTGTAATGATTTATAAAACAAAACGGGATTTTAAAGAAATCATTAGAAACTTGTTCCTTACCCTTCCGCAGGGTACCACTTACATTAATTTGTGTTTCCATCTTAAATGTATTTTCTTGGTCCCTTTTATATGCATATTGATTTTCTCCTAAATTAGAACCATTCGGTAAATAGTTTTGTATCCCAATGTTTTTAATTACTGTTATGTTTATACATTATTTGTTGTTTGAAATCATTTTATGAACATTGGCCAGGCTATGTGCTTTGTACACAGTGATTTAAAAAAATGACATGCGAACCTAAAGGTCGCAGGTTCGATTCCCCAGCCAGGGCACATAACCAGGTTGCAAACCAGGTCTCCAGTCAGGTCTGTGGCTGGAGGCAGGTGAAACGCAACCTTACATTGATGTCTCTCTCCCTCTGCCGCTCTCCCTTCCCCTCTTTCTAAAAATAATGAAATAAAATCTTTAAAAATAAATAAATAAATGACAGACCCTACCCTGGCTGGTTAGAGCATCTCTGCCTAGGCCAAGGTTGTGGGTTCCGTCCCCGGTGAGGAGACATACAAGAATCTATCAAAAAATGCATCAATAAGTGAAAGATAACAACAACAACCAAAGTTCATGTTTCTTTTTCTAAAATCAATAAATTAAAAAAAAAATTTTAAAGCCTTGGCTGGTGTGGCATGGTTGGTTGGAGCACTATTCTACTCACCAAAAGGTCTCAGATTTAATTCCAATCCACGCAAATTCCTGGTTTTCGAGTTCTGTCCTCAGTCTGAGGGTTGGAAAGCCTGCAGGGGAGGTGACCAGTCAATGTTTCTCTCTGTTTCTCTCTCCCTTCCTCTCTCTAAAATCAGTAATTGTTTCCTCAGGTGAGGATAACAATTTTTTAAAATAAAAAGACAAAAAATGATAGGCCCTAACTTAATGGAACATGTAATCTAGCAGGACTCACAAATATTAAACAACTATTTACACAAATGTGTATGTTCTCAATGAAAAAGTACAGAAACTGTGAACTCTGTTGACAAAGGACCTTGGAACTGAGGACCAAAGAGTGTAGGAATTCCCCAGGTGAGACTGAAGGGGAGGAGGAGGATGAGCTTTCCTGGCGGAGTGTAAAGGATATGCAAAGGCCTGGAAGCAGGTGGGAACCTGATATTTTTGCTTAAGTCTGAAGAGGAGGGTAGGACTGTCAGAAAACAAAGAACAAGGAGAATAGCAGGGGAGAACCCAGATTAGAAAGTAAGTGATCTGGGAGTTGTCCAGAACATAAATCTTTATGGAACACAAAAGTGCCTCAGCAAAACCCTGACTGGTGTGGCTCAGTGGATTGAGTACCAGCCTGCGAATGCTAGGATTGCTGGTTCGATTCTCAGTCAGGGCACATCCCCAGGTTGCAAGCCAGGGACCTGGCTGGAGGTAGGTGAAAGGCAACCAACCATATATTGATGTTTCTCCTCCTTTCTTCCTCCCTCCTTCCCCTCTCTCTAAAAATAATGAATAAAGTCTTAAAAAAAAAAAAAAAAAAAAAGCATCAGCAAATATGCCAGTTAACTCAAACTGAAACCTAATCCCAGCAAAAAGGACTACAGCCTCCAGGAGCAATAACAGTCCTTTGTAGTCTGTTGAGTACAAAATTTGAGTTACATTGAATGCAATTCTAGTTAGTTGAAATTCTGAAGACTGTTTATGGCATAAATTCTTGTTTTCAGGAACAAGTATTTATTTTACTTTGTTATTTAAGACTGGTTATGACATAAATACTATTTTCAAGAACAAGTACTTTACTTTGTTATTTAAAAACCCGTAATATGCTTCTCAATGTTTCTCTGTTGTAGAAAATCTCTTTCGCACACACCCTCGTTACTGAAGAGGAATAAGGATCAGAGAGAAGAGTGAAATCTTTACTAAATTATTTGAGAACCGTGACTCTGCTTTGGCAACAGGAAATGAATTGGTAAATTAATCTGTATCTAAAAGAAAATTCTAAGTCCCATAAATATTTGACTAACATTAAAGGATAGTGGTTTAGCATATGTATATGTAGGGAAAGGAAAGGCAAATTATGAACCTGATCTTGTGTCCACATTAATAGGCAGGAAAGTAAAGAAGGGTCCAAATTCCGCAGGGTTTTCTTTTCTTTTCATTTCTTATTTTTAAAAGATTTTATTTATTATTTTTAGGGAGAGTAGAAAGGAGAGAAACATCAATGTATGGATGTCTTTCACCTGCCTCCAGCTACGGACCTGGCTGGGGACCTGGCTTGCAACCTGGTTATGTGCCCTGGCTGGAGATCAAACCACAACCTTTGGGTTTGAGGGCCGGCACATATCCACTGAACCACCAGCCAGGGCCTCCAAAGGGTTTTATATGTATTATTTTGATAGTAACAAGAAGCCATCAATGAGGTTTAAGTAGAGAAAAGATATAACCCAAGTTGGAAAGTTTTTTTTTTTAAAGATTTTATTTATTATTTTTAGAAAGAGAGTAAGGGAGAGAGGCAGAGAGGGAGAGAGACTTCAATGTATGGTTGCCTTTTGCCTGCCTTCAGCCATGGATCTGGCTGGAGACCTGGCTTGCAACCCGGTTATGAGCCCCGGCTGGGGAATTGAACCAGTGACCTTTGGGTTCACAGGCCCGCACCTTATCCACTGTGCCACCAGCCAGGGCATGGAAAGTTTTAAAGATTAATCTGGTTGTAGGGTGAAGAATCTACTCTTGCTGTGGGAAGAGAAAAGTGGATTTAGGAATTATTCAGTTAGGAGACTGTTTCAATAGTCCACGTATTACCAGAGAATGAGTAGCAGAGGAAGACATGTCTCACCTGCCAACCCAGCAGTCCTGGTCCTGGTCTGATAATATTGCCAGGTATTTCAATATCACAAGAAACGCTATGTTAGCACCGGAAGAGGAAAGTCCTTGGAATTTTATGTGTCCTTTCCACTGTTTGGGAAGGAAAGCTTTTGAAATTGTGTTTACATCCCAAGGCCCTAACAGCCAGGAAGGGCCCAAAGGGCCTAAAGGAAGCCCATTAACAGCTTTGAGTATCCATGCCAGCAGTCCTGGAAGGCTCGCACCACCTTTACCTGTCAACTATCTAAGCCCTCAGAACAAAGGACTTGCTCTCTTGGTGCCCTTGGGCCCTTGGGGCCTCCTCCGGCCACTCTAGAGCAAGCTTGCCACCCTGTCCTTTGGCCACTCTTATTTTTGCTTTCCCTTTCCTTAATAAATTTTCAGTATTTTATTCATTAAAAAATTTGGGCATGCTAATAGGCTCACTAATCTGTAATTCTTTACTGCACTGGCAAGAAACCAGGGTTTCTCTGATAACAGATAGGATTAGCCTAGGGACAGTGAGAATGGAGAGAAGTGGTAGGACTTAAAATTTTTTGACAATCTGACAGAAAATAGGTATAATTTCAATTTATTCATACTGGATGGCTATTGTTGTGTTGGCTGTTATCATTTTTTAATTTGACAATGTAAGGGAAAAGTGGTCCGTGCCCCTGACTAAATAGATACTGCATTTAAAAAAATGTTGCTTCTGGTGTGAGGGTCAAGTGAAGATATCAGCGAGGCAATTGCAAGTGTGAGCATGGAGTTCAAAGGTAAAATATAGGAAACTGTTTTCCTAACTAATTTAAGTATCGTTCAAAAAACTACAATTGTTAATGTTTTCATAAAAAGTAATTTAGGGAGGAAGAGGCAAGAAAGGGGAGCAGCTTAGACAAGAACCTAGTATAAAGGAACCATGGACATGGACAACAGGTGGGATTGACTTTGGGGGGAATGGGTGGGTGGGGAGGGGACAGAGGGGAGCAAAAAGGGGATGGATGTAATACAACAACAATTTAAAAGTAATTTAGGCACTGACTGGTGTGACTCAGTGGTTGTCATCCCACAAAATGAAAGGTCACAGGTTCAATACTTGGTCAGGGCACAAGCCTGGGTTGCAGGTTCAGTCCAGGTCAGGGTGCGTTCAAGAGGCAACCAATCAATGTTTCTCTCACATCTCTTTTTCCCCCTCTTCTCCTCTTTCTAAAAATAAATAAAACTTAAAGTAATTTATGAGTTTATCATAATTTTTTGTGACAGTTCCCTTATAATTGGAGACCTGGATTATTTTCAGTGTTTTAGTGTTAGTAACAGTTATTTCTTATCAGGTACTGTACTGATTAAGTGCATTTTAAAATGGGACAGACCCTCAAAAAAGATGAAGCAACTTGCTTAAGGTCAAGCTGTTATGTTACTCAACCTTTGATAGCAGTGAGTATTCTTTTTTTTTTTTTTTTTTAGCAGTGAGTATTCTTAATCTGCCAATTTGATAGGACAAAAATAGTCCCTGTTATTCTTTAATATTTATTGGACAAGTAATTTACATGATTTGGGGCAATTCACTTAAATGCTTTAAGTATCAATTTCTTCATTAACAGATGGGAACAAGTGTTGAGAATAATTCATATAGTGTACTAAACACAGTAGCATATAATTAAGGATTCCAAAATTTTTTATTATGTTCATTATGCAAAAATTAAAAATAAAGATGAGCTGAAGTAAGAAAATAAAAATCTCCTGTAATCTAAAGGTATTATCATGAAAAAATTTTTGGATTTTTTAAAAAGATTTTATTTATTATTTCTAGAGAGAGGGGAAGGGAGAGAGGCAGAGGGAAAGAGACATCCATGTATGGTTGTTGGTTATTTTTTAATAGGCATCTCTGTGCATATGATAGCTGAATAACTGAAAATAAAGCAAGTTAGAAAACCATAGATAGGTACAAGGTTTATCTGACAAGCTTATTTTTAGCTTGATGGCTACAATGAGTCATGTCACTTATCTTCTGGAACGTTATCATCTCCTTGTTTTCAGTTTCTTTATTCAGCATCCTTTAAGGGATCCAAAATGTCACAGGACTGAATGTTTCTAGAAGAAAAGTAAAATCAACAGTATCAAATGCAACACAGAGTTGAAGTAAGATAAGGACTCAGAATTACATATTTCAGTGGAGGGGTGAGAGCAGAACCTGAATGCAGTTGGATTAAGTAGTGAATAGAAAGTAAGTAAGAACTACATTTTATGGAAGTTTGGAAGTGAAACAGGGTTTCTAATATGGAAGAGAATGGAATATTTTTGTTGACTGAGTGGCAGAGCTCATTAGACACTGACCAACACTGCAAGACAGATATGACCGGTGGAACAAGGTACCAAGAGATGAAGGGCTCAGGTATTGGGTTGAACCAGGGGTTGACCTTGAGACATATGGAAAGGCAGAATGTTTAGAGGGTGGATGGATATTTAGGTAGGGAAGTGGGAGATCAAAATAGGCCATTTCAGTTGGCCTCAATTTTTTTTGAAATACTCTTTATTTTTTATTGTTTTAAAACTTTATATAAACGATGTTAGACTCCATATCCTATTGTGATTTCATTTCATGAAGCAAGATTGTTGTTACAATTTATTATGCATTTTGATGCATGCAGTTTTAGCTCATTTGATCCAAAAGCTGGATCGAATATACCTCAATTTATTATATTCTTTTAGTGGACATTTGGTTTGTTTTTAGATTTTGCACTCTCTCTCTCTCTCTCTCTTTAGATTTTCTTTATTTTTAGAGAGAGGGGAATGGATGGAGAGAGGGAGAGACACATCAACGTGCAAGAGAAACGTCTATCTGTTGCCTCTTGCACACATCCAACCTGGGCCCTGAACTGCAACCCAGTATGCACCTTGACCTGGAATCAAAGCAGCGACCCTTCGGTTTGCAGGACAATTCTCAATCCACTGAGCCACACCAGCCCAGGCAGATTTTGCCCTCTTTATGCAAAATCTCAAAGCAAACATTTGGTGTGCTGGTCCATGCCAGAGTTTCTCCAGAGTGTAAATGCTTTGTTCCTTCTTGGTAACTTTCTTCATGCAACTCTCACCTCACCATCAGTGCTCTTGTATGGTTTGTTCTACAACATAGGATACTGCTTGCGGCTGCCCCCCTCCAGCCTCCTGATAGAAGCTCCTAAAAGAAAAGTATATTTTCATAATAATAATAAAAAAAAGTATCTTTTCACCTGTGCCTCAGGAAACGCTGTTCTTGCCCACAGCTCAGGTGATCCGCAAGAGAATCCATAGTAGGTTGCAAAATATGCATTATTCTTTATCTGCTTTTGACAAGTGTGATCCTCTATTTCAGCGTGTGCTATGATTTCTATTCTTTGTGGCATTTTTATTTTTCATTCCACAGAAAGCGGATTACAGGTTGGGTGGGAACTGGGTGGCCCTGGGTTCCAGCAGAGGAAGAGAGGATTGGGGTGAATTGGAGTCACAAGAAGAGAGATTGGGTAGTGCCTCAATTTTCTTGACATTCTAAGAGGTAAAGCAGTTTTCAAGGGTGAGGACATGGGAATTAAACTGAAGGCTTGAGAGAGTTGTTGAGAGGGTTAGGAGAGGGAGCTAATGAGTGTAAGAGCTGAGCGGTATTGAGGTCCTGGCTGATGTTAGGCACCCAGATCAATGTGGCACCTATTTCACTTGTGTGGGTTTTCTCCAGGCAGTGCTCCTACCTGGGATAGGAGTAGAGAGGACATATTTTATTTTTAAAAAAGATTATATATATTTATATTTAGAGAGAGAAAGAGAGGGAGAGAAACATCAATGTTCCTTTGCCTCTCATGCACCCCCAACTAGGGACCTGGCTGGAAACCCAGGCATGTGCCTGATTGGTAATCAAACTGGCGACCCTTCGGTTCTCAGGCCCGCACTCAATCCACTGAACCACACCAGCCAGGGCGAGAAGGAACATTTTAGCACTAATTCCTAACTCATACCAATTTTGGCTTAAGGGGCTAGTGGGAGGTAACTTGAATAAATCTTAAAACTTCCTTGCACCCCTTCATGGTAAAAACACTCAACAAACTAGGAAAAGAGGGGTCCTCAACCTGAAAGACGGCATGTACGAAAACCTCACAGCTAACATTATACTTAATGATGAGAGATGACACTTTCTCTGTAAGATAAGGAAGACAGTGATGTCTGCTCTTACCACTGCTATTCAACTTTGTACTTACTGGAAGTACTCAAGATACTTAGGCAAGAAAATGAAATAAAGGCATCCAGATTGAAAGGAAGAAGTAAAACTATCTCTTTGCAGATGGTATGATCCTGTATCAGGAAATCCTGAGCATTTTCTAAAACTCTATTAGAAAAGTTCAGGAAGGTTGTAACATGGAAGATCAATATATAATCAATTGCATTTTTATACATATACAATGGACCATCTAGAAATAAAATTTTAAAGAAAAAATTACAGCCCTGGATGGTATGGCTCAGTTGGAGCATTGTCCTGTAGACCAAAGTTGTGTGTCGGTTTGATTCCCAGTTGGGGCATGTACATGAAGGCAAGCAATGTTTTTGGCTCACACCCATATCCCCCTACCTTCTCTCAAAGCAATGGAAAAAAAAAAAAAAAAAAAAACTGTCCTCGGGTGAGGATTAAAAAAAAGAAGAAGAAGAAAAATAACTACAATTATAATAGTATCAAAATGAATAAAATCCTTATAATTTTTTGAAAAGAAATGAAAAACTGATACTCTGAAAAATTGTAAAATATTATTGGAAGAAAGTGAAGAAGACCTAAATAAATGAAAAAGACATCTCATATTCATGGACTGGAAGACTCAATTTTGTTGAGATGGCTATGTTCCCCAAATAGAGCTACCAACACAATCTCTACTAAATTCCCAGCTGGTTTCTTTGCAGAAATTGACAGGTTGATCCTAAAATTCATACAAAAATTAAAGAGACTCAGAATACTAAAACAGGCTTGAACAAAGAGGATTCACTCTTCCTAATTTTATTTAGTTATTTATTTTTAAATTTTATTGTTGTTATATTACATCCATCTCCTTTTTGCTCCCCTCTGTCCCCCTCCCCACCCACCCATTCCCCCCAAAGTCAATCCCACCTGTTGTCCATGTCCATGGTTCCTTTATACTAGGCTCTTGTCTAAGCTGCTCCCCTTCCTTGCTTCTGCCTCCCCACTCCCCCAAACCCCTTTCCCACTGACCACTGGAGGCCTATTCACTGTATTCATATATTTGGTTCTGTTTTGCTTGTTGTTAGTTTTGTTCATTATTGTCCTATAATGGGTGAGATCATATGATATTTGTCCTTCATTGACTGGCTTATTTCACTAAGCATAATACTCTCCAGTTCCATCCATGTTGTTGCAAAGGGTACAAGTTCCTTCTTTCTTTCTGCTATATAGAATTCCATTGTGTAAATGTACCAAAGTTTTTTGATCCAATCATCCACTGATGGGCACTTAGGCTGTTTCCAGC
>PVIW01001649.1:98250-226037 GCA_004026585.1 Noctilio leporinus | reverse complement strand
ACATAGGTTCTTATGAATTGGTGTTTCAGGGTTCTTTGGGTATAGTCCAAGTAGTGGAATCGCTGGATCAAAAGGCAGTTCCCACCTGGCTGATAGCGCAGTGGATAAGGCGCCGGCCTGCGAACCCAAAGGTCGCAGGTTCGATTCCCCAGCCAGAGCACATAACAGGATTGCAAACCAGGTCTCCAGTCAGATCTGTGGCTGGAGGCAGGTGAAAAACGACCATACATTGATGTCTCTCTCCCTCTCTGCCTCTCTCCCTTCCCCTCTTTCTAGAAATGATGAAATAAAATCTTTAAAAAAAAAAAAAAAAAAAGGCAGTTCCATTTTTAGTTTTTTAAGGAAACCCCATACTGTTTTCCACAGTGGCTGCACCAGCCTACATTCCCACCAACAGTGCACCAGGGTTCCCTTTGCCCCACATCCTCGCCAGCACTTGTTTGTTGATTTGCTGATGACTGCCATTCTGACAGGTGTGAGGTGGTATCTATTGTGGTTTTAATTTGCATTTCGCTGATGACTAGTGATGTTGAGCATTTTTTCATATGCCTCTGGGCCTTTTGTATATCTTCCTCAGTGAGTTGTCTGTTCAGGTCCTTTGCCCTTTTTTTAATTGGGCTGTCTGTCTCCCTGGTGTTGAGTTGCGTTAGTTCTTTATATATTTTCGAGATCAGACCCTTGTCTGAGGTATCATTGGCAATTATGTTTTTCCACACAGTTGATTCCCTTTGAATTTTGCTGATATTTTCTTTAGCTGAACAGAAACTTTTCAATTTGATATAGTCCCATTTGTTGATTTGTTCTTTTATTTCCTTTGCCCTTGGTGAAGTAACAGTAAACATATTTCTGCATAGGATATCCAAAAGTTTACTGCCTTTATTTTTCTCCAGGACCTTTATAGTGGCACTGCTTATGTTTAAATCCTTTATCCATCTTGAGTTTATTTTGGTGTATGGTGTAAGTTGGTGGTCTAGTTTTATCTTTTTGCATGTTGCTGACGAGTTCTCCCAACACCATTTGTTGAAGAGACTGTTTTTACTCCATTTGATGTTCTCTTCCTAATTTTAAAACTACCAAGCTATAGTAATTAGGACAGTGTGGTACTGGCTTAAAGACATACATTAAAAAATAAAAGCATACATATAGATGAATGGAATAGACTTCAGAGTCCAGAAATAAGCCTCTACATTTATGATCAGTTGATTTTTGACAAGGGTGAGAAATAGTTCAATGGGGGAAAGAAGTCTTCAATAGATGGTGTTGGAACAACAGGCTAATAAACGTATGAACAGATGCTTAACATCAAATATTAGTTAAGTAAATGCAAATCAAATTCAAGTGTGGCTCAGTTGGCTGGGCATCTTTCCACAAAGCAAAAGGCCCCAGTTCCGTTCCTGGTCAAGGCAATAGGAGAGGCATTCTGTTGCTGTTTCTCTCTTGCATCGCTGTCTCTTTCCCTGTCTTCATCTCTTCCACTCTCTTTAAAAATAAATAAGTAAAATCTTAAAAAAAATCCCATTGAGCCTTGCCCGGGCAGATCAGTACCACCAAGGTTGCAGGCTCCATCCCAGTCAAGGCATATGCAAGAATCAACCAATGAACACATAAGAAAGTGGAACAGCAAATTGATGTTTCTCTCTAAGAAATCACACCTAATATGATGGCAATAATAATAATAATACAGAAAATAATGTGTTGGTAAGAATGCAGAGAAATTGGTACCTGTGCACATTGCTGGTTGAAATATAGTGTTGCAGCTGCTATGGGAAAGTTTGGCAATTCCTCAAAGAATTTAAACAGAATTACCATATGACTGCAATTCCACTCATAGGTGTATATTCCCTCAAAGAATTGAAAACAGGGACTCAGACATACTGTACACAAATGTTCATAGCAGCATTATTCACAATATATATCCAAAAGGGGGAAACAATTTATGTATTCACCAATAGATGAATGGATAAACAAAGTCACACACACACACACACAAATGGAGTATTATTCAGCTATAAAAAGGAATGGAATTCTGATACACACAATATAGACAAAACAAAAAAACATGTGAAGCCAGACACAAAAGGGCATATATTGTATGAATCTATTTATATGAGATACATAGAATAGGCAAATTCATAAAGATACAATAGAGCCTAACAGTTCCTAAGATCTGGGGGGAGCAGGGAATGAGGAGTTACTACTTAACGGGTACAGAGTTTCTGTTTGAAATGATGAAATAGTTTGGGAAATCAGTAGTGGTTGTGGCTACATAATGTTATAAAGGTGCCACTACATTGTCCACTTAAAAATAGTTAAAATGGCCTTGCCTTGCCTGGTAGCACAGTGGATAAGGCACTGACCTGTGAACCCAAATGTTGCCAGTTCGATTCCCCAGCCAGGGCAACATAACCAGGTTGCAAGCCAGGTCTCCAGCCAGGTCTGTAGCTGGAGGCAGGTGAAAGGCAACCACACATTGATGTTTCTCTCCCTCTCTGCCTCTCTCCCTTCCTCTCTTGAAATAATAAATAAAATCTTAAAAAAAAAAAAAAAAAAAAAGATGTTGCTTATATTAAAAAAAAAAGTTAAAATGGTGAATTTTATATTATATATATTTTACCACAATTTTTAAAACTTGGCAAGTACTCATAAAAAGGAAAAGGTATATTAAATCATTTTATCAAAGCTTAAAATACAAAATTCTGGTGCATGTGATATGGATGAACCTTGAAGACATTATCCTGTTGTATAAGCCAGGCACAAAAGGACAAATGTTTTCATTCTAATTATATGGACTATTTAAAGTAGGCAGATTCATAGAAACTGAAAGTGGATTAGAGGTAGCAGGGGTTGGTGGAGAGGAAATAATGGAGTTACTGTTTAATGGTTATAGATTGTTTGGAATGATGAAAAGTTTTGGAAATAGTTTGTGGTAATATTTGCACACCATTATGAATGTAATTAATGTTCCTGAATCAAACACTTAAAATGGTTAAAATGTCAAATTTTGTTACATGTATTTACAATAAAAAAAATAAAAGTACTGATACATTATATAACATGGATGAACCTTGAAAATACACTGAGAAGAGTCTGTGAGAAAGAACCGGATATTATATTTTCTACTCAACTGGACTGTCCATTACAGACAAAGCCGGAGATAGAAAGTAGATTTGTGGTTGCCTAGTTCCAGGAGAAATGGAGGGTGACTTCTAAAGGGTATGTATGGGACTTCTTTTTGAGATGATAAAGATGTTCTAAAATTGACTGTAATGATGGGTACAAAACTCTGAACATACTAAAATGTTGGGGTCCTCCTGGAATGACGGCTGGGTGTAGAGTCCCACGCTGGCCAGGCTAAGTCTATAAAACCCGACTAGAAAAACCGGGAAGGCTCGGTACATACAAGCCCCTATGCTGTGATCAGAGGACCCCCGGTAGGAATCTGGCTGTAAGAACATTCCATATAACTGAAGCCTGCCCTATGCTTTAACCTCCCTTGATTGGTTGTTTATTGTACCAGCAGATATGAAACCTTAACCTAGAAGTGAACTCGCCCCCCTGTATTTTTATGGCCATCTAAAGTCTTTGTGTCCAACATACCCTAACCTGAGGGAGATCTCAGTGTTCCTTCAAATGTTATCCCTGAACAGTATCTGTCATCACCACTAGTTAACATTGACTGATGAGCTTCGCATGCATGCTATATGCCCTTAAGCTTCCCACACTCAGTAAAAGACCTTGGAAGAAGGCTATCCAGGCGTTTGTCTCCCAGGACACTAGCCAGCCTTCCCCCTCTTGCACAAGCTGCCTGGGAAGTCTTCATATCATCTGTGGCACTGCAGGATCTCTGTGGGTTGGGCTCCCTACACTAAAAACCATTGAATTGTAACTTTAAATGGGTGAATTGTGATATGAATTATAGCTCAATAAAGCTGTTATAAAAATTAATTGCAGTACTCAGTACTATGCAGAGCAGACGAGGAATTCCCCTCACATCTCAGCAATTACAGGGCAAATGGAAGTAAAAGGGTTCCTCCCTTTAGATTTCAGTTACTGATCCTGACTGGTTGCTGTGCATTTGAGGTGGGGTTGGATTTGTCTAATTGTGTCAAGCATGTTATATATCCCTGCCCAGTAAGTGCTAGTACTCTTTGCATGCCCACAAAAATCTAGCACAGGGCTTGAGATGAAGAAGGTGGCTTGATTCAATAAAAGGTTTAAACACTCAGAAAAGGTTTTGCAACTGCAATTTTTATTTTCTTTTGTGAAAATAAACAGCTTATTGGGAGTTCAAATTGCTCCAAAAACCCCATAAAAACAAAAAGAAATAAACACAGAAGCATGTGAGGTGACGGGGTAGGGAGGACGGTCTTTAGAACTTTGGCAGACTGTGCTAGTACTGACCCAGGTGACAGGCGCAGTCCCTGGAGCAGGTTGTGTCTGCCACTCTGGGACAGCAAGGGGCAGCTCTCGACTGGTAAAGGGGTGGAACACAGACTTTGTCACTAAGGAAGTGGCAGGCACCTTGAGTCCCTTTAAATGTAGGGAAGAACCACTTCAGAGGACCTTTTCCCCCATCAAAGCCTGGGGGCTGGAGGTTAGGGACCACTGAGGGAAAGGGATGCTGGTGGAGATGGACCAGGCAAAGTATCTTCTCACATGGTGATGACCTTACAGCGGGCAGAGGAGGAGGAAGATGAAGGCAGGAACCCGTGGAGTTGAGCAAAGGACACAGATTTGGGCGAGGTGAAAGGAAGTGTCTAGGACTAAGGTCCAGATGAATAAGCAACAGGTAGAAATTGCAGC
Organism: Noctilio leporinus; assembly: GCA_004026585.1. NCBI lineage: Eukaryota > Metazoa > Chordata > Mammalia > Chiroptera > Noctilionidae > Noctilio > Noctilio leporinus. The sequence continues at coordinate 221,234 of PVIW01001649.1, read as the reverse complement.
CACGGCCGCCATGCAGACTGGGTATGGGAGCTGCAGGGATGGCGGGAAGAGGGAGGAGGCAAGGATCAGAGGTAGAGAGAAGGGGGTCTTTTGCCCAGGTCCATCCACCACTGCACGTGCGGGAAGAATGACACACTACTTTTCAACTCTCTTTCTTTTAAAGATTTTTTTTTTGTGGGTTTTGTTTTGTTTTTTAAAAAAGCCTTACAATCTGCTACTGGTTACATCTACAAAATGTAAAGTGCTGTTGTTACCAGTCACTTTACAGAACAGTCCAGAGTGGTCAAATATTGACCAATAAAGTTTCCTTCTTTTTTTTTTCTCTTCTGAATCATTACTACTTGATGGGTCACTTGACAGCCTGCACAGGACACAGGGCACTTAGTGGGCAGACTTGGTGACCAAGGAAAGAGGCTGGGCCTGGAGTACTGGGAGGGCCTGGTGGGCATGGAGCGTGGCTGAGAAGGAAGGGGGAGAAGTCAGCAGAGCTGTGGGCATGGACCCGAGGGGGAGGGGCCGGGAGAGGAGCGGGGGCTGGCTGCCCATCTGGGCAGAGGAGGTGGTTGCAGCCTTGGCTGACAGGAAGGCAGCTGAATGGAGAGCCAGCTGGGCCCGGGTCTCCGGCTTGGTGGTAAGGGAGAGAGGCTGGGCTTGCTCCGAGTGGGTCGCGGCAGGGGCAGCCGGTGAGGCCAAGGCTGCGGAGGGGGTGGCCGGGGAGTCCAGCATGCTGCCATGGGAAGAGGCAGGGCTGTCGCAGGGCTTCTCGGGGGGCGGGTACGGAACACACGGCTTCTTGCTTTTGGAGGCCAGAGCACCTGGGGGGAACACCAGAAAACGTGAGCAGTGCCCAGCCAGGGCACATAACCAGGCTGCAAAAGCCAGGTCTCCAGCCAGGTCCGTAGCTGGAGGCAGGTGACAGGCAACCATACATGGATGCTTCTCTCCCTTTCTTCCTCTCTCCCTGCCTTTTCATTTATTGAGAGTAATAAATGAAATCTTAAAAGAAAAAAAAAGTGAGCAGCTGGTGGCTCTGGTGAGGCAGAGGTGGCAGAAGAGGCCTGGCTGTAACATCCCTATAAACAAAAGAATCCTTCCAGGGAGGAAAGCGAGGACCTGAAATTATATCTAAGACTTTCAGGACTAAAAAGCTGCATTCAAGGATGTACAGCACAGAGAAGGGGCAACACGAAAGTGACCAAGGATGATTCAGTGTCTCACTGGAGGGAAGACCAGTTGGTCTATTGCATCATCATTTCCTGCCTAAATTTCATCATTTTGAAGATGGATCTCCACAGAATTTGCTTTAAAAATCTTTAGTTTATGCCCTGGTTGGTGGCACAGTGGATAGGTGCCAGCCTGCCAACCCAAAGGTCGCTGGTTCGATTCCCAGCCAGGGCACATAACCAGGTTGCAAGCCAGGTCTGTAGCTGGAGGCAGGTGAAAAGCAACCATACATTGATGTCTCTCTCCCTCTCTCCCTTCCCCTCTGCCTGGAAATAATAAAATCAAATTAAAAGTTGTTTTTTTTTTTTAGTTTATGGTACTATCAGAGACAGTGGAGCACCTGCCTGCTAAGCAGTGTGGTAAACAATGGATTTTGCACCATATACATTATTTACATGTGTTCATATGTAGATGAATACACAAATTATATAAATACTAGAGAGGAAGGAAGGAAGGAAGAAAGAGAAAGAAAAAGAGCAAAAGCACTTTAGAGGGTAGCAGCAGTTTTACACTTGCCCTGGAGTGAGCATGAGGTGACAGGCATGACCTTAATGTTTGTTACAGCGGGGACATCTCCATGCCAGGTGTGATTCTGGTGTACATATTTTTGGTACAAAGTAGCCCCCAAAGTTAAGCAAACTATTCCAACAGAAAACACTAAGGCAAGGCTGATTCTGCCGGAATCACTGATAGGTTGCACATCAGTCTCTAATATGCCTCCTTCCTACATGGACTTCAGCTACACTGTTTTTACCTCATGCATTGATTTTAGAACCTAACCCTGTACTGGGATACCCCTGAAGTGAATTCAAAATCACCTAAGTGCCCTGGCTGGTGGCACAGTGGCTAAGGTGCCAGCCTGTGAATCCAAAGGTTGCTGGTTCAATTCCCAGCCAGGGCACATAACCAGGTTGCAAGTCAGGTCTCCAGCCAGGTCTGTAGCTGGAGGCAGGTGAAAGGCAACCATACGTTGATGTCTCTCTCCCTCTCTCCCTTCCCCTCACTCTAAAAATTATATATAATATCTTAAAAAAAAAAAAAAAATGCCTAAGCTTCAAAGTGAGAAAGTGCTGGGACTCAATCCTGCTCCACCATTTAACAAGCACAGTGACTGGGAAAACCCCTTAACTTCTCTGAGCCTCTTAATTGGTCATCTCTAAAGCAAAGGATTAACAGTAGCACTCACTTGCGTATACATGAGGCAGAGGCCCTGAAAATGACAGCTGTTAGAATCCAGCACTGTTGTGGTACCATTCCAGACCCAGGTGCACAGACAGGTGGGGCAGCTGTGACAGTGGGAAGGCAAAGGAAGGAGGCAGTGACCTCCTCAAGACTCACCCTCTGCCTCTTGGACTTGCTGCTGGGACTGTGTCTGTGAGAGCTGCTTTTCCCTCTTCCTCTTCTTTTTCTTACCCTAAAAATATGGCCAAAGGAAGAGGTCACTGAGATAGCAACTGGCTTTTCAGGGGGCCAGGCAGCTGCTCAGAGAAGTGGGGGGAAGCCACTCAGATCAGACCCACTGCCCCCATGGGTCTCAGGAGTGCCACCCTCTCTTCCCCAGTTGACCCTTCCTATGCATCTTGGGTGTCCTGGTCTTTTGCAGGCTTCCCTCCTTTCACTGAACTTTAGCCTTGTTTTTCCATTTCTCACCCTAACACAGTGGTTGTTGACATATTTTTTTGAGGTGTCCTAGGTCTCACTGTAAAGTCTAATACAGCTATGAACCCTCTTACCAGGAAAAAAAAGCAAATAAGAACATACATACAAGCTCTGGCTGGTGGCACAGTGGATATGGCACTGGCCTGTGAACCCAAAGGTTGCTGGTTCGATTCCCAGCCAGGGCACATGGCCAGGTTGCAGCCAGATTTATGGCTGGAGGCAGGTGAAAGGCAACCGTGCATTGATGTCTCTCTCCCTCTCTGCCTGCCTGCCTCCCTTCCCCTCTCTCTGAAAATAATAAATAAAATCTTAAAAAAAAAAAAAAAAAAAAAAAGAACATACAAAACCCTGCCTAGTTTCAGAGAATTATTAGACATGTTAGCTGAGGCTCATGCATTGGTCTGAGCCCCAGCTTAGGAGGCCCTGGCCAGAGACAGTCTGACACCAGGGCTAGCACATGGCTCGTTCTGCTCCCTGAAGTAGGGAGTCAGTCCCAGGCCAAGTCCAGGCGAATGGAAGGGGCGCACATTTAAGTCTGTTGTCAGGACATCAAAACCACATACTTGCTGACCTCCTGAGAATTGAAATGCCTTAGTCCTAAAGTAACAGACTACTACCTGGCCTTATGAGCCCTCTGTCCATGACGTTAACATCCCCCTCCCCCTGCCTCGTGCCGGTGCTGCTCTTGGGGTCTGCGTGAGCACGTACATAGTTGTCCCGCGCTGACCAGGTTGGGTAGAGCTGGGAGTGAAGCTGCCGCTCCTTCCGGGCCAGTTCATAGTACTTGGCCTGTTCTTCTCGGGACAGGTTGTGCCACTGCAAGACAGAGGATCAGAGAGGACAGGGAGCAATGAATACAGGGGTCTCTGACCTTGCTGCCGGGAGGGTAAGTGCATAGCTTACCTTTCTTCCCAGGATTTGGTTAATGGCTGCACTTTCCTTCAGGGTGCACTCAGCCACCACCTTGGCCCTCATCTCCTTCATATACAACATGAAGGCATTAAGAGGCTTCTTCACGTGAGGTTTCTTTTCTTCCTCCTTTTTCACCGTGACCGGTGATTTCCTGGGAAGTAGGTTAGTACATATCAGGTGTCATCTAACTCACCAATCCCTGCCTCTCACTAACAGCCCATTGCTCTGCGGAGGGGAGATGAGCTGCTTGATGCTAATTCAAGTGGCTGCTCTCAGCAACTTCCACTAGCAAGTAGTTCCAGTCTCTGGATCACCAGGCCGTAGTCTATGAAAGAATTTCCTGATGAAGGGGCAGAGGTGGTAGCAACCACTGGGATGCACTGGCCATGGTGATAAAGAGGAAGGGGCAGGCTCTCCTGGGCCATGAGGCACTAACTGGCTTTCCTGTTCTTTATGGCCTGGTGCTGGTCTCAGTTCTGCCACCAGTTGGCCCTGAGATGGTGGGAAAACTCTCCTTTGTGGAAGGTGAGGATGGGGTAGGGAGGGAAGCAAAAAGCTTTCTTTGGTTCTCTTACAGCCTCTGAATCCTGATTGTAAAACTTTTTTTTTTAAACACGAGAAAAGATGTGCAAGGTCTCAGGGAGTCAAAGGGGACAAGCTCCATGGGAGAGGGTTTGGTTGAGGGAGGGTGCTGGGCTGCCCTCTCAAAGCCACTAGGAGGGAAAAATAAACAGCAAGTGCCACCCAGAGGCTGGCCACCCAGCCCAGGCTCCGGGTTACTCACGCGCTCACGGCTGGGCTCAGGCTGGGGGGTGCCGGCTCCTGCTTGACAATGGGGGAGACGATGGCGGGGTGGGGGATCCCTGAGGTGGGCAGACCAGGATGGGCCGGAGCCACCATGTGAGGGGAGAACCGACTGGAAACCAGGCTGTGCACCAGGTGGAAAGGACAAAAGAGGGATTCAGGCTGAACGCTTGTCACCAGCAGAGGACGTGGACATGTAATACCTCTGCTATGGCAGAGCGTGAGGAATGGAAGGCCATTCATTGACCTTACTGGACAGGACCAGGTTTGGGAAGCACCCAACAGGTCTCCCCTTCCCCTACAGATACATAGGGGTCCTATTTCTGGTGCTGGAAGCAGGCAGGATGAAAAACACAAAAGAAGGTGTCAAGGGTTAGAGACCATGGTACATAACAGGAAAATAAGGGCTTATAAGGGTTGCATTTCCTTTGTCATTAGAGGCACCATTGTTGGGTAGAGCCAGTCCCTGTGGCAGAAGCCCCTTTCACTCTCCCCGTCCCTGACATCATTTCAGGAAAAGTCGATTTCCCAGTCTCTGACTTCAGTGATTGTACTTTAAAAAGCTTCAATGGACTTTCCCCAGACCCTCCCTTTTTTGTTGTCCACAGATGCGTGTGTACAATTTGTAAAAATTCAATGAGTTGTGTAAGTAAGATGCATGTATGGACTACTATGTTTATCTCTTTCAATTCAAAAGAAAGTGGGTAATGTGATCATTTCCATAAATCAGGCTGCAAAATGGCTGCACCAAAAATACTGAGATTCATGGAGCTTTCAAACTCAAAGGCAAAGCAGGTAGAGCAAATAAGTATCACAGGCCTGATGCAATGGGGTCTGGTGGTGGGAAAACCCCTAAGAAGGGGTCCTAAGAGTGTGTCCAAATCAGACACACAGGAACTAGGTGGGGAAAAAAGCTTCAGTGCCACAAGGCCCAGCCCATGTGGGGGCGTGAGCAGAGGGTTGAGCGCCAGGTCTTTGAAGTTCTCTTGGGGTGGGATTGGGAAAGAGTGACCCTGTGGGCAGGAGGAGCCTTCCCACCATGGACATGAATCTTATCAAAGGGAAGTGGGAGAAAAGGCGGGTGTGGGCCTCCTCATTTGCTGCCAGGAGAAGGCTGTTTAATGGTCAGAACTGGCAAGAGCACTAGCGGACAACCATTTACTGCACTGCCACTTCCCCGGCAGTTCCCAGAGGTCGCCCACAGACTCACCTGGACATTGAGGCATTCATGGCGAGGGCTGGGTAGGGGTGGCGGAAGCCACCAGGAGGAAGGGAGTACATGGGCTGTCCTTGCCTGTGGGGGTTAGGAGGAAGGAAATCAGGTCTGCATATTGGCTCAAATGGGAACCTTCAGGACAGGGAAGGGGAAGGGCTGGGAAGAAAGGGTGAGAAATAAAGGGCAGGAAGTTGGAAGTAAGGATTGGGGGGAACCTGGGAGGTGGTCTGAGTCCTGGGCTTTGGTGGGAGGGCCCCCTAGTGGGCACCCCCAGGGCAGCTGGAGGTACAGAAGACAGGACTGGGTACAAGGAGGGAAGGAGGGTAAGAAGGCTCCAAGTTTCCTTACTGTGGGACGAGCCAGCCGAGGGGATGGGGGATTTGTCCAACAGCTCCAGGAGACAGTGGGTAATACGGAGACAGTTCAGATGGGTGAGGGGGCCGGGGGATTCCTGCTTCGGAAGAGAGATGTGTCAGGCTCTTCCCTGGCCCTTCCGTAACACCTTAACGTAGTATCATCTGGGATGTTCCTTGCCCTTTGTCTCCAGCTGCTCTGGAGCTTAGAGGGCCCTTTCTTTCATTATCCTTGCCCTCTGTCACCTCCCCAGCTCTGCCAGCCAGTTGGCCAAAGACATATTCAAGATAGCGGGACTAATGCAGAGTCCCTCTGGCCACCTGGATCCCATTTCTGTTGGCAGGATTAACTTCCAGCTGCTTCCACCTGAGTTAGCATCGAAGAGAGGGACAGGAAATTCTGGACAGACCCAAATTATCTCCAGAGTTACTAGCTAACTACTTCTCTAGAAAACCTGTCTCATCTATAGAGAAACGGACTTTGGGTTCCACGTCCACGTTCTTCCTCCTTATTATCTACACTTTGTACTAACTGCTTCTGTAAAGAGGGGGCTTCCAAAATACTTTGAGCCATGGTAGCTCTGTGGGAATTTTGTGAAGACTATGGCTCCCTATGACAGACACATCTGGCCAACAAGTTAAAAAAATCCAACCCGGCCTTGCTGCTTTACAGTCTGGTTGGACCCGATTACTTGAAATGTTCCAGTTAGGGTAAAGGTCTTGGTTTAGGGAGGCACAGCCTGCAGTGTGCTAGACTTCAAGGGGAGTTAAAAAAGAGATTTTTTTCCTGCTAGCTTGTTTCACTCAGAAAGTATTAAGAGATTCTAAAGTAAATGAAACAGAGACTGAGAAACACCAAATGCTCACTGTGGAGCCAGGCCCTGTGCACACTCTCATTTATCTCCCTTTCATCATGGTCACAACCCTGTGGCGTAGAAGGTACAGATAAGGCACAGATGAAAAAAACCAAAGTGGCTAAAGTTCAAGGTGAAGATGGACAGCACACTGAGAGTTGGAGACATGATTTGAACTCAGGCCAAATGGGTGCTCCCTGGGAAGAGAAGCCTGTGCCCCTTCCCCTCCCCTCGGAGCCCTGCAGGGGAACAGCCCCCGGCAGCCACAGACTCACCTGTCTTTGGATCAATCTCTGGGGAGAGGTGTGTGGGAGGGGAGCCAGGGGAAAAGTGGTCGTTGCTGTAGGTGATGAGGGGTGTCAACGGGTGCATGTGATGCGGGTGCTGAACAACAGGAACTTTATTTGACTGGAAGACAGAGAGAAAAAGACTAGGGACAGTTGCCAAGGAGATGGAGAGCAAAATCAGCTGTTATTTACTGAGTCAAATATGTGCCAGGTATTTTCCATGTGACATTCCACTCAATCCTCCCATAGTCCTTGAGAGAGATTATTTATATAGCTATTACAAGTGAAAACACCTGTGTGTCCTAGAATCAGTAAACTGCATTAATTTTTTAAATGATTTCAAGTAACCTAACAACAGGATCTTTGTAAAATTGCTAGTTTATCCTACACTACAAGCATAATGCCTGGTCCTTATCACAACCTAGCGAAGAAGCAATGAGGATTGACATCTGAAGGATGGGGAAACTGAGCTCAGAAAGATTAAGTGACTTAGCCTGCGACACAGAGCTGGTGAGTGGCAAAAGCGGATTCATAGCACCCTTTTCTCTGGTTTTATTGGTCTCCCCGAGAACTTGATCAAACCATCTTGGGTAGGGAGAAAGGATAGAGACATCATTTTATTTGTTTAACAAAGAGATCTGTAAAAAGGATGGCGATATGGAGGCAGCGGAAGGGCTGAACTCTAAATAGCTGTTTCACGTTTGAACTTTTCATTTCTTAGGTTCCAGAAGCCCTTTTTAGCTTTCACATGGTGCCCATTTGGTGCACATAATGCAAACTCCAGTCTGTACATCTCCTCGGTATCTGCGTGCTGGAGGTAGTCGTAGTCCCTTTTCAGTGTGTTAGGCAGAGATGAGAGGAGAAATACTGGCTAAGGCCTGGAACCCAGGGTTCCTGTCCCCAGACTGGCAGACGTGGGCAGGGAGGTCAGACCTCCTGAACCGCAACCACTAGGTGGCGCTGATGCCCAGCCGCGCCCTTGAGGTACCCGGCCTCGAACAACTTCCTAAGGTCTCCTCACAGAGTGCTCTGAATTACAGAATGGTTACAATAAAAACAAAACAAAACACCCCATAAACTCCATGATTAAAAAATAGACTAAATAGAAGAACACTAAAATATAAACAGTAGTTACGTTTGAGTGGTGAAACTACAGGTGATTTTATCTCCCTTTCTGTGTTTTCCAACTTTTAATTATTATCTAGTTAAAATTTATACTTACGACAAACACAATTTTTCTAAGAAATAAATGGAGACTATGTTATGAAGAATTAGAAAACACAATTACTCCTGCCTAACCCAGTCACCATTATCATTTTGACATGTATCTATTCATTTAGACTCTTTGTGCATATTTTTAAATGTACCTTTATTCACATCATTTATAACCATTTTTAAATTAAGATTTTCAGCTTTACCGAGATATAACCGACAAATATAGTACATTGAAAGTGTACAATGTAGCCCTGACTGGTAGCACAGTGGTTAAGGGGCCGGCCTGCGAACCCAAAGGTCACAGGTTCGATTCCCTAGCCAGGGCACATAACCAGGTTGCAAACCAGGTCTCCAATCAGGTCTGTGCCTGGAGGCAGGTGAAAAGCAACCTTACATTGATGTCTCTCTCCCTCTCTGCCTCTCTCGCTTCCCCTCTTTCTAAAAATAATGAAATAAAATCTTAAAATATATATATATTTAAAAAAAAAGTGTACAAGGTAATGATTTGATATGTAGTATATCCATTTTAAAATGCTTAGTAATATTATGAAATCTTGACTGCCCACGTGCTGCTGAGTTTGGCCTCATTAGGAACCAGGAGGTGGCAAGCGAATGAATGGCAGAGTTAAGTACAAAACAGGAAAATAGGAGTCATATTTTAAAATGTAGGTATCCTCACTTAAATGCCCATATTACAGGTTCCCAGTAGGTGGCATCATTGTCCAGAAAATGGACTGGGAGGAGGTGGGTCCACAGAAAGAGCAAGGAAGGTGAACTATTCCTTGGTCAGGCTCAGGGGATGTGGCTGGTCAGCAAGACTGGCTCTCTGGGGCTGATACAGGAAAGGCTCTCTCTTTGGAGACTATGATCCCAACAAAAGTTCCTGCTCTTTTTCTCCTTAATTGCCTTCAGGACAAGGATGTCCACAGCATAATCTCAGGTCCAGGGTAGGAAAGCTGGGGACCACCCTCCACCCCACAGTGGATAACGGGGTAAAAACAACCCACATAAGCAAAGACGCTGATGTTCACTCAGCAAGGCGGTGGAAACAGCTTTCTCCAAAGGGCATCTCAGAGCCCTCTTGAACCTAAATCCTTTTGTCTAGTCAAGCATACCCAGCTCCTTCCTGGTCCAAGTGCTCCATGTCTACTTCAGTCTGTTTCTAGATTTGGTCCAAGCCCAAGTTCTTTCAACTCCCAACCTCAAGGAAATAATGTATCCTTTTTCCCACTTAAATTTCATTTAAATTTATTGAGGAAGGGGGGAGGGGAAGGAGGGAGGGAGAGAGAGAGAGAGCGCAAGAGAAAGAAACAGAGAAACACTGATTTGTTGTTCCATTTATTTATGCATCTATTGGTTGATTCTTGTATGTACCCTGACTGGGGATCGAACCTGCAACCTTGGTGTAGCTGGATGATACTCTGGACAACTGAGCTACCTGGCCAGGGCTAGGACTTACCTTCCAGTTCCAAGTAGAGCCAACAGCACTCAGCTCCCCCACAGACTAAGGAGCCACCTCTCTAAAATCACCTGGCGCTCTCCTCCAGCTGCCTCTCAGCAGCCTGTGTGAGGCCCTCATTCCTGGCTCCTATTGTTCGCTCACCATTCTCTTTTCTTCCTGATCCTGATTTCAGAGAAAAGGATAGGGCTTGTAGCTCAGGCAAAGACGAGCCTTAATTCTGTGGCACCATTCACAAAGCAGCCATGGACTGGCCAGCAGATGGCCCAGGACACATACTCAGAATTTCACTGGTTCACTAACTAGACCTTATTTTATATATTTAAGAAATCTGTTCTGTCTGCATGCAATTGTCTGTTTACTGACAGAGGCAACCTTCTTTTATGACACCCAGAAGTGTTTTCAAGGGTCTATGCTTAAACACAGGGCTTGGTGGGAGGAAAGGAAACTGGAATTGTTCCTAAAACATCAGCCCACTCACAGCATCGTAATACACATAGGAGAACGGCGGGGTCTGAAGTGATCAGAGGCCAAAAGGGGACCTGTTTCCCGAGGTTTGCTGAGAGCGCTTAACTGTAAAAGAACGAGGGCTCTCGTGTCCCAGCGGCACGATTCAGTGCTTCTCTGGTTCTAGTATCTGGGACTCATCATCTAGGTCAGGGGGCTCTCAGTGTTTTTGATCATGCCACCCAGTCAGTACAAAGCGTCAGATTTGCCATGTTCTTTTTGGTTTGTGTTGTTATTAGGATTTTAAACATTTATTTATTGATTTTGTTTTGTTTTGTTTTGAGGCAGACAGACAGATATCAATTTGTTGTTCCACATATTGATGCATTCACTGGCTGACACCCAAAAGGGGATTAAACCTGCAACCTTGGCGTATTGGAGGGGCACTCCAACCAACTGAGCCGTCTGGCCAGGGTAAGACTAAGTAAACTGCAAATCCTTGGCTTTGCGTTCAGCTGACCTGCACTGTGCTGCAAACCAATAAGTAAGTCCTTGTAACTGATCCCCTCTTATTCCATACAGAAAAGGGTGAGTTCTCCCTAACGTTTTAGATTAAAACATATAAATGACAGTGTCCCCACCCCCTGTGCCTCTCTTCCCTTTTAGAGATAATCATATTCACTGCTCACAACTTTCTTTATATGTATCCCATTCCAACTCCTAGAAAATTCTCACTTAAATTCTTCAGCTGTCTTCTTCCTGTTCCCATACAATGGCACATTGTATACTTCAATAACTATTCCTCTACCTAATAATAACTCACTGAGAATAAGAAGAGAGCCACCATGTTCCCTGAGGCCTTCTTTTTATTTTCCTCACATGTCACAGTTTCTGGACTCCTCATTCTTTTCTGGTCACCTGTTCATGCCACAGGTACCACCAAGTTGTGCAGCCAAAAGGCTGGACCCAGAGGAGATATGGACAGAACCTGTGCTGATGACACAGCTGAACTGCTGAACTAACTGGCCCTACAGAATATATGGATCATTTGCATATTTAAAAGTTGCTAAGAAAATCTCCAGAGTTTTCATAACAAGAAAAACAATTCTGTAACTATGTGACAAGAAAAAAAATTCTGAGGTGGCTTAAATTAAATTACATCAGGCTGAAGGGTGGAAGGAAGAGAGACAGGGAGGGTAATCAGTTTACAACTTCGGACCAAAACCAGTAGAAGACGGCACCTATCCCAAATTAGCTCTGCTTCACCTTCTCCCACCCCCTTACCTACAGCAAAACAACTTCCATCTTTCTCCCCAAAACTTATTTATTGTATGAAAGAGCCTGTCAGCACCAGACCAGCAGACTTGTCTCCTCTGTCAGCCCTGCTGCTGGAGGTTGAGACTGCGTGTCCAAGGACCTGGTCTTTGTCTGGCTAGCATGTGGCTCCATAAAATCATTTCTCTCAGAAAAACTTGTGGCTGTGAACGTTTTGTTTAACATATTATGGTGATAGATGTTAACCAGACTTACTGTGATCACCATTTTGCAACATGTACAAATATCGAATCACTAATGCTGTACACCTGAAACTAATGTCATGTATGTCAGTTATACCTCAATTAATTTTTTTGGTAAAAAATAAAGAAACTACAGATAAAAATATTAAGAACAATTATATATATATATATAATGGTTTTATTTATTATTTTTCAGAGAGAGGGGAAAGGAGAGAGAAAGAGAGGAAGAGAGAGACATCAATGTATGGTTGCCTTTCACCTGCTTCTAGCTATGGACCTGGCTGGAGACCTGGCTTGCAACCTGGTTCTGTTGCACTGGCTGGGAATTGAACCAGCGACCTTTGGGTTTGCAGGCTGGTGCCTTATCTATTGTGCCACCAGCTAGGGCTCAAGTATTTATATTGTATCAACTATGAACCAGGCAGTGTTCTAGGTCTTATGAATGCACTTGAGAATTTTGTCTATTTAGACAAAAATACCTGGCCCTGGCTGGTGTGCTCAGTAGATTGAGCACTGGCCTGGGAACCAGAGGGTTGCTGGTTCAGTTCCCAGTGCGGTACATGCCTCAATGCAGGCTGGGTCCTCAGTTGAGGGTGCATGAGAGGCAACCACACATTGATGTTTCTCTCCCTTTTTTTCTCCCTCTCTCTTCCTATCTAAAAATAAATAAATCAAATCTTTTAAAAAATCCCTGTCCTCACAGTACTTATATTCTAATGAAAGAGAGAAGAAGACAATAACCTAACTAAATAATATATTAAATAGTGATAAATGCTAAGGGGAAGAACTAAGCCAGGGAGGCAGATAAGAAATGAAGGGAAACTGGGTTAGAAGTTACATAGGTTGGCTAGGGGAGGCCTCAATGAGAAATAACTTTCGAATAACACCTGAAGGAAGCGGGGAGCTAGATGTGCATATAGGTGGGGGAAGAGCATTTTGGCAGAAGGAACACAAGCATAGTGGTTTTGAGGTAGGCATACGCTCAGCACATTTGAGGAACCCCAAGGAGACAAGTGGACTGGAGAAAAAAAATGAGGAGAGGAGGGTCTATATGTGTTAACAAATACTTTCCAAACTCCTAACATAAGACAAGCAGCGTGCTACAGGCTATGAAAGATATAAAGATCAATTAAGAGCCTCTTCTTTTTCAGGGCAGTAGTAGCGATAAAATACTCAGGAAACCGGAGCATGTTCCTGGTAGCAGTACATTTTTGAGGTCTTTGCAAATTGGGTCGGGCAGAGAACTCTTGGGATAAACCTTCCCTTATCAAAGTTCTCCCTTTCCCACTGCTGACATTAATGTGGCAAAAGAGAACCCCGACATTACCTTCATTTTTGCTCCTTTGCCCCTGGACTTTTTTCTTTTCCCTTGCATAGATGCTTGTGGGGGGAAAAAAAAATTAAATCTTTGCAATTCAAATTGTTGCTAGGTAAATGTCAATTTTCATTTAACTTGTAGAATTTGGGTAAGCTCTTTCAATCTATAGATTCAAGTTAACTCAAGTTTTTGTTCTTTAAATCCAGTTTAACTTTCTTTCTTTAAAGATTTTATTTATTATTTCCAGAGCTAGAGGGAGGGAGAGAGGCAGAGAGGAAGAGAAACATCAATCTATGGTTGCCTTTCACCTGCCTCTAGCCACAGACCTGGCTGGAGACCTGGCTTGCAACCTGGTTATGTGTCCTGGCTGGGAATCAAACCAGCAACTGACCGTTGGGTTTACAGGCCATCGCCTTATCCACTGTGCTACCAGCCAGGGCTAACTTTCATCTATTATTGCCTTCTTTCATTTGTTTGGTCTCGCCTTAGGAATATTATTTGTGGATTTTTTCCATTTTTCTCCTCTACTTATTGTCTTTTTCACAGTGTTATCAGTGCACAGATTTGATTTGCCAAATCTCCATTAAGGTCTATCCTAAGATTAATAAGCTGGGAGATATGAGTAAGAATTCCCCCAAGGCTAAATCTTGATAGCAGATGCCAATAAAAGGAATGATGTAGCCCTGGCTGGTAGCACAGTGGATAAGGTGCCGGCGTGCGAACCCAAAGGTCGCTGGTTCGATTCCCCAGCCAGGGCACATAAGCAGGTTGCAAGCCAGGTCTCCAGCCAGGTCTGTGGCTGGAGGCAGGTGAAAGGCAACCATACATTGATGTTTCTTTCCCTCTCTGCCTCTTTCCCTTCCCTTCTCTCTGGAAATAATAAATAAAATAGTAAAAAAAAAAAAAAAAAAAAAAAAGGAATGATGGAGGCAGGCAATCATCAATGCCTTCCAAAACTAGTGGGTGAAGGTCTGATGAAAAATGGATATTTACATTGTTTCAAAGCCTCTACCCACACAGTGCTACAGAGGAAAAGCATGGCAGACACCATCAGAACCCAATGATCAAAGTCAAGGTCCCGGTTATTGGGACAAATGGACACGGCAGGCCTGCCTTCCAATGTGATGCACTCGGGACACAACATCAGTGGTGCATTCTTGCCAAACACAGTATGGAAGCATCAGATAAACCCAAGTTGAGGGACATTCTAAAAAATGTCAGGGTCAGGTCAGGAAAGACAAAGGCTAAGGAACTGCTAGACTAAAGCAGACTTAAGGGGCATAGTAATGAAATGCAATGTGTGACCTTGGGTTGAACTTCAGAAAACAAACAAACACATGGCTATAACAAATAATTATTGGAACATTTACCAAAATGTGAATATATATATATATATATATATATATATATATATATATATATATTGTGTTAGCCAATATGAAATGTTCCTTTCTTGGGTTTGATAACTGTACTGTGGTTGGTTTAAGAGGTTGTCTTTGTTCAAAGGAAATACATCTAACGTATTCAGGGTTAAAGGGGCACATTGTCTCTAACTTACTCTCAAATTGTTTTAATAAAAGAAAAAAATAAAAACCCTGTGTTCACATGCAGGGGTACAGGGGTGGGTTGGGGCAGCAAGCATGGGGCACAACTTCTGAATCTGGATAAAGTGTATATGGCAGTTCCTTGTATTATTCTTGCAATTTTCCCAGATGTTTAAAATTATTTCCACATAAAAAGTTAATGCTCTGTAGTAAGAACTGAAATCAGTACTGGAGGTAGAACAGAGCAATAGTAGCATGCTGCGTGTGATGAGTTTTGGAATTATTTTGGGTCTACACTGGTGTAATGTTAAGAAGATGGAGAAACTACGATTCTAAAGGGAAACTACAGCCAGCGTTTCCACTCGAGAACTGGCCTGCCAGGTAGTCAGTCTTCTTAGTTCATCGGTGGAGCAGTGAGCCAGCCATTCATTAGAAGGAGGGTTTCCAGACACTGGCTTGACAACTTATTATGGGACATGAAGCTTTGCAACACGCTTCTGAGAGTGGCCCACTGGTTAATACTGAAACATTATTGCTTTAGTAAAAGTAAGCACTTGGTCATCATCTAGGAAACAAGTTACAAGTGCATTGCACACAGAAACAAGATGGAAATGCTACGTAACAAAATGTTTGTTGAGTTGTGAGATTATAGGCCCTTTTCTGCGTGCTTGGCATTTTCCCAAGTGTTCTACACAGTACATGCATTACTTTCGTGGTTTAAAAAAGATTTCATTTAAAACAAGTCCTGAATGAGAAGAGAGATTGGACCCAGGAGTAGTGAGAGATTTTGGAAGGGGTATATCCATCCTTCCCCAGACCATTTATTCTTCTAGTCATTTGGCCAATGTTCCTCAAGATTCTCAACTGCATCAGGCATTGCGGCAGGTGCCAGGTAAAATAAATGTGAAGAAAACAGATGCAATTCCTTCTCTGGGTTGGCTACGTTCTGGAACTGCATCTGTTTGTTTTGTATGGCTGGGCACAGAGCTCAGGGAGAGAGTGGTGGGAAAGACGGGCTAGGCACATGGGGCAACGGGTGAAGGGCCTGGTGAAGGTTTGGTTACATATAAAAGATCATTGTTGCTTAGCTTTCAGAGCTTGTTTTTTTTTTTTTTTTTAAGATTTTACTTCATTATTTTTAGAAAGAGGGGAAGAGAGAGAGGCAGACAGGGAGAGAGACATTAATGTATGGTTGCTTTTCACCTGCCTCCAGCCACAGACCTGACTGGAGACATGGTTTGCAACCTTGTTATGTGCCCTGGCTGGGGAATCGAACCTGCGACCTTTGGGTTTGCAGGCCGGCACCTTTATCCACTGTGCTACCAGCCAGGGCCCAGAGCTTGTTTTGAAGGCCTAAACTCCATTCCCACACTGGCCCAGTGATGACTTGTTTAAACACATCTCTGTGCGAGGTGCCTTCCACCTGACTCACTGAATCTCTGCAAGTATGTGGGCTGTTTGTCTCATTTGTTCTTCTCTCAGGGCAAACCTCATCTGAGGATATTTGGCTCATGATTCTAAAATGAATTTAATAATCAAGCATTTTAATTTTTCTAATAAAAAAACGAGTGCCCAAGCCCTGGCTGGTAGCACAGTAGATAAGGTGCCAGCCTGCGAACCCAAAGGTCGCAGGTTCGATTCCCCAGCCAGGGCACATAACCAGGTTGCAAACCAGGTCTCCAGTCAGGTCTGTGGCTGGAGGCAGGTGAAACGCAACCATACATTGATGTCTCTCTCCCTCTCTGCCTCTCTCCCTTCCCCTCTTTCTAAAAATAATGAAATAACTCTTTATTTAAAAAAAAAAAAAACCAAGTGCCCAGACCTCCAGACTATTTCACTGACCTTCATGTCCTGCTTCTGCCTCTGACCTGGAGAACCTGGCACCCGGTTAAACTGGGAGCATCCCTAAACTCCTTCCCCCTTTGCCTTCCATTTGCAATCAGGGCAATGATTTTCAACTCTGCCTGCCCCTCAGAATCTCCCAGGGAGCTTAAAACACTGAGACACCAGCCCTACCCCAGACTAATTAAATAATAACCTTGGAAGAGTAGATGCCAAATTCCATAGGCTCATTATCTCTATTACCTATGCAATCCATCCATTTGATCTGGCACCTAGTGCAGGACCTCATCACCTCTTAGTCTGCTAATTAAATGGTTTTTTAATTGTCTTTCCCTCTCTTTAATTATAGCCGTGGCAGTGGCAGTGGTGGTGGTGGCGGTAGCAAGTTGACAGTTACTCAGGGCTTACTTTGTGCTGGGCACAGCTGCAAACTCACTACATGCACTGTCTCATTGTCACACAACTCTTCAGGGGTCAAGTCCTTTTCTAATTCCCATTTTATAGGTGAGGAAACCATGGTAAAGAGATGAGGTAATCTGCCTGAAGCCGCACAAATAAAGGCAGAGTTGGAGTTTGAATGTTCTGTGTCTCAGAGCTGCAGCATCTACCCCGCCTTCCCATGCACCTCAGGCACTGAATGAGATGCTTGGACTTGAAAATTTAAAATGGTGCCTCTTTTCCAACCTGGAGAATTTCAAGTCAATGGCAAGGTTTTCTCCCATAAATGTTCCTTCAGCTTTTGAGGCCTGCAGTGTCATATGAGACTACAAACTATGATAATATACAGTTTCCTAGAAACTTAATCCATTTTGCTCTCTACAGTGGAATTTATCAACTGTCCACGCTTTTCCAATCAGACAAAGTAGGAAGCCCCACAACGCTGAACGCAGATCTGCAGAGCACACAATTTCAACAGCTGGATGTCTGTTTGGCAGGCAGAGCTATGGGTGCGGAACCTTATTGCAGGTTTAGGAATTTCATAGATTTTTGTGTCACACTAAGGTAATAAGCGAGGGTGAGCAGCTGATGTACTAAGGAAAAGAGTCCAGAAAGAATATGGAAGTTTAGAGAGGGCGAAGAACAGATACTGGGATTATAGAAAGCAGAGGGTTGTAGCTGCTGTCAGGTGTCATGGAGTGGAGAAAAAGTAGGGCAAATGACTAGACTTAAGTATTAGTTGGCAAAAATGTTAGTTGGCAAGCTGGGCCAGGCTGCAATGGGTGGGCAGAATAAGTGAAGGTCTAACTCTTGTGCAAGAAGCTGGCAGGAAACATTGGGGGGTGGGGGTGGGGGTGGGGAGGATAATGCTCACAGATAGAGGAGAGCCGGACGCAGGCTTCCTATTTTACTTATCACATATGGGTTGTTCTGTGTAACCGGAAGGATGGCAAACTCAAAGAGGGCACGCACTAGTTTTAAAGGGTGCTCACTTCTCTACAAGTAGATGGAGATTTTTAGACAATGTGCAGAGAGATGGTACGTGGAGGGAAGGGAGGGGAGAGGGCCCAGCCATCTCGGAGTCTGGAGTGGGCTTGGAGGATGCTACGGGTGGGTGGGGCCAGCAAAGACTAGGAACCGAGGGAGCTGTGCGGGGAGGGAACAGCTAGGTGTGTGGTAGAGTGGATGTGGGATGCCACGGCCTCCTCTGTGACAGACTTTCGCCACTAGAGGGCACCTGTACCTTGTGCTCAGCATCAGAAATAGGCATCTGGCCTGTTCCTGGGATTCCTGTCCAATGGCTGCGCACATCTTATGACAGGCCACAGAACCTCTCAGAGGCAGCCTGCACTGCATGGCTGGGCCTACCACTCACTGGTGCCTACACAGTCACTGGCCTCTCCTACAGTGTGTGGAATAGCAGTCCCCAGATGTCTCCCCAGTGGATGGCTGTGACAGCCATCTGAGAACTACACATGGCACTACTTTGTAAAGTGCCAAGGGCTTTGCTCCTATAAGTGGTCTCATGGCAATCAAAGGCTCATGGCACCATGATTTATCTTTCTCTGTATATCTTCTTTCACCTCAATGAGGCGCTAAGCTTATAATGAAAAAGAACTATCAGGATATCTTAAAATGTCATGAATGGGATAAAATAATTTATCTGGGACTTGCTTTAAAACAACCTAGTGTGGCAAGTGGGGGAGTGTGGGTGAAGGGAAGAGGTAAAATTTTTCATAATAAAGTTTAAAAACATCATGCATTCCCAGGTCTCCTTGTCTGTAAATGGCTAGAATATGCCAACCGGGTTTCCTTCTGGTTGCACCTGCTAGGATTCTGAGACTCACAGTACAGAGGGTAACATCAGTTAGCCTGCAGGCTGCGTAGTTTTAACGTGAGGGTTACTCTTAAAAGTCCAGGAAAGATGACCCTGGCTGGTGGCACAGTGGATAAGGTACCTGCCTGCAAACCCGAAGGTTGCTGGTTCGATTCCCAGCCAGGGCACATAAGGAGGTTGCAAGCCAGGTCCATAGCTGGAGGCAGGTGAAAGGCAACCTCACATTGATGTCTCTCTCCCTTTCTGCCTTCCCCTCTCTCTAAAAATAATAAATAAAATCTTTTAAAAAAAAAAGTACATGAAAGAAATGCAAGATTCCAGGATCATCTTGCTTTCAATTTCAGTGTGTTGCAAGTGCTGAGGTGGTGAGAGGATTTGCTTGCGCCCCTTAGCTCCTGCCTCCCAGGACCTTCGAGACTGGCCTCAGCAGCCTGTGTAGCCACAGGGCTTGGAAGAAGAGCCTCGGCTGCCCTATGGGGCTTTTGTATGCCCATGTCTTGCTTCATTCTTTCCTAGAACATCCTGTACAGAAGACCCTCTTCACCTGTTGCCTTGCAACTCCGAGGGAGAAGCAGAGGCTGAATGAGCTCGGACAGAGGAAGGGGAGGCACCACTGCCTGGCAGAAGGGCTCCAGCAGCATTGGAGAAGGGCCTGGGTTACCAGCCAGGGTCAACGGCTTTTCCAGTCATACAGCATCCCAGGTGCATGTGCGCATGTGCTGAAGTGGAAGGGGCGGGAAAGCACACAGCCCAATTGCTGCAGCCCTGACAGCTGGGTGCTCACACCCTGAAGGCAACTCCACCAGACCCAGCAGTGTCGAGAGGGTGGAGGGGAGGCAGTGACAGGCAAGGGGAGCAAGAGAGTTCCTTTAGCACTTTGAGAAATAGACTTACCAAGTGTGCTGGGGACGGTGACCTGGCATCCTTGACTGTAGCACTGGAGGGGACGTCCAGGAGGGGCCATTTCATCTGCAGATACTGTACACGAGACAGAAAGGACGAAGCAGCTGGTGAAAGGGGCCCGAGTGCCCGGCGTGAACAGAGGTGTGGTTCATTTCAACAACACACGCTCCTTACCGTCCAAATAGCCATCATGAGGCAGAGCATACATGTATAATCACTGCTACCACCAACCGCCCCCTCTGTCATTTTGGGGGACACGCACACAACCCTACAATGACCGAAGTATTCAAAGAACCTGTCAGTGAGGGTCACGTCCTCCCTGCTGCAGTCATTGGACAAACAGGGCTCACCCCCAGGCAGCGAAGGCTCTAGGATAGTGCTCCTATGCTCATTTCTATGGTTTACAGCACCACACACAAGGCTTCCTAACGCTCTCGTCAGAAGGATCTGGTGAATGAATGAATCAAAACCATCTGCCTGGCACTTGCAAGGTCATGGGTAATATCATTCATACTCAAGGTGCTGAACTTATTTCGTTACAGGGTTTCTCAGCCTTGAAAAGATAATCCAATACACACCCTGCCCTTTTCCCATGCATTATTGCAGAAAATCCAAGCCAAATAGTGAATCAACGTGCATGCGTACACACACATTCTTGAAACAAACACTTCTCCTTAACTCTGGTGTGGCACGGTCTCTGGCAAGAGCCAGTGCAGAGAGGCAGGGAGGGCCCTGGGAGAGCCCACCTGGGCCGAGAGCGCTGGAGTTGAGTGTTCATGGGTTTAAGTTCTCACTCTGCAGGCTGTGTGACCCGGGGACAAGCGTCATAACTCTGAGTCTCTCTCAGTTCCTAAATCTGTAAAGCAAGGCTATTGTCAGTAACTTTACTGGTTGTTAGAAGGATTAGGGACAATGTCAAGTATTGAGCACAGTGCTTTGCCTGTGCGAGACATTTGATAAATGGCAGCTATAATTTTCATAAGCAAGCCATTAGTCTCTGCCAGGAGTGAAAGCACACATGTTGCCTTAGTGTCAACACTGACATGGTGCCTCTGGGCAGCAGACCAGCCGCGCAGCCTCTGCTGAATTCTTGAGGCTACGATGAACATGAAATCTCTAATAGGAAATGGTGGCTCCAGGGAGAGCTTCACGTAGAGACAAAAAGAAGTCTTTGAATCATCCCTTGCCCTGGCGATAAAATTCCAGGAAAAGTCATGGTTTGGCCCAGGATTGGGGGAGTGGGATCGGCCGGGCCCCAGAAGGCCCTGTGGCTTTCCATCCACCGAAAAATTGGCTGAGAGGGCAGGGACTAGGTTTTCAGAAAAGTGTTCGTGTACAAGAATAACAATCCAAGGACACATCTACCAAGGGCCAGGGAGTGGCAGACAGTGGACGCGGTGGGGAGCCTGGGGAGCCGGCTGGCTCAGGAGACGCAAGGTGAGAATGAAAGCCGCTGGGGCCCGTGAGTAAGGACAGTCCTTCCACTCTGGGTCCTGCAACCCCGTGCCTCACACAGGCTTACACCTCTGTCTCTTTCTGCGGAGGTTCTATCTTCTCCCACTGTTCCCACCCCCACCATCTCCCTCCCTCATCTCCATCTCCCACCCCCACCAGAGCCAAACTGGGACTTAAATGTTTATGGTGTCCTGGCTGGTGTGGCTCAGGGGATTGAGTGCCAGCCTGCAAACCAAAGGGTTGCTGGTTTGATTCCTGGTCAGGGGATGCGCCTGGGGCCAGGTCTCCAGGTTGGGGCACGTGAGAGGCAACCAACTGATGAATCTCTCACACATCTGTCTTTCTCCCTCCCTTCCCCTCTCTCTAAAAATAAACAATTTTTAAAAAGTAATGTTTATGGCAAATTTAAAAAGCCCAACAAATATTGCTATCGTTAGTTAAAACTAATTTCCTCAGTGAGTAGCAACATTTTTGCTACACTGGCAGTTTTCAAAGCATTTTGATACACATAACCAAGGTTAAGCTTCACAGTAATCCTGCTATGACAAATATAGATGACTGCCTTAAGTTTTCAGATGAGCTAATGGAGGTAAATGACTTTACTCAAGTTCTGATGAGAGCTGGAGCAGACATTTCAAATCTCATACTTTTCATTACAACACAAGTCCCAAAGCTTTTCACAACACCAACTTCTTAAACACCAACCCTCACCCCCAGCCTTTTCTCCACTCAGATGGGTTTTTCTCTCTCCTTTTCTGCCTCGAACAGAGCTGGCTACCCAGATGCTGGATGAAGAAGATATACACACCAGTGATCCCCTGTACGGACACCTGTGGTGACCAGAGCTTACGCTTGACTGCTAAATATCAATCATTTCCCTAGAAGCAACATCAGAATATTTGTTTTTTATAGTTGAACTATAATCACAAATATCAAGGAATAAAGACAAATGTTCCCCCTCCCCCCAAAACATAACAGAAGGCTCCTAAATTCCACCAGCTCTATTGCATCTGGTTCCCTATTTAGAGTCATCAAGATACATGCTAAGCACACTTCATTCTTGTTGGCTTGCAAACAGTGTTCTTACTTCATATGACGGTGACCCAAAGAAGCCTGCCTGCATCCTAGTTTGGGACAATGTTGGAGTTTTGGGTCTTATCAGCCGACCTCATGGATTGTCAGGCTTAGAGGCCTGCAGGAGTCTAACACAGAGTTTCTCAACCTTGGCACTACTGACATGTTGGGCTGGACTAGTCATTGTCGTGGGGGCTGTCCTGTGCATTGTAGGATGTGTAGCAGCATCCCTGGCCTCTACCTACTAAATGCCAATACCCTCCACTCTCCTGCCCCTTTGTGATAACCAAAAATGCATCCAGACTTTGCCAAATGTCTCCGGGAGGAGCAAAACTGCCCCCTGATAAGAACCACTATTCTTCAGGTTGAGGAGCCAGTACCCGATATACTTTGTGTTGTATGATGGACTGTCTGTCTTGGCACTTGGGTTATCAAGGTATGAACATATAATAAAACACGTAACACTCATAGTAAGGGCCTTTAGTAATAGCTACTGTTTTTGGTTATCTGTCATATGCTTGATGTTTTGCCCACCTACCCAGATGTGCGGGAATTCTGGTGGGAGGAGAGGGCCACACTGGCCTCAGGATCCACTCTCACTCACTGACTTCATTTCATTTTTTAAAATTTTATTTCATGTATTGGGATAATATTTGTTAATAAAATTGTATGTTTCAAGTGTACAATTCTATAATACATCATCTGTATATTGCATTGTGTGTTCACTCACTGACTTTAAAGGAAACCTGGAAGCTTAGGAGGTGAAAATTTTTCCACCACTGAAGCCTGGCCCTTTGCAGATCTGTCAGGTGAGGAGAGGTGGTTCTGGAAATACTGTACATCTAGCCTAGGACCTCCCCTGCTCTGGGACATCCCGGGGTTGGGGGGTGCATGTGTGCATGCGTGCAGTGTCATACATTCTGGGAGGTAGGAAAGTTGAGGGCTATCACTCTTTCTTTTCTACTTTTCTGCCTTTTCAAAGATTGTGAACCAAGTAATGAGGTGGTGGTGATATGGAGCCCCGCCCCTTGCCCTGCCCCTTAGTTTAGCCATTAAATGCCTCTGGATTGCAGCTTTGAGGGAAAGGAGTACTAGAAGGGTTAGCTGAACTTCCCAGAACCATGAACTGGGGCAGAAAGAGCCCACAACATCCCTGTATTCCTCCCCGACCTCCTCACCAGAAATTCGGAGGTGGCTGGGTAGTTCTGAATCCCTAGGTCAGCCCAATGTTTAGTGGAAACAAAATTCTTCTTGGGGCCCTGGCTGGTGGCACAGTGGATAAGGTGCCAGCCTGAAAACCCAAAGGTCGCTGGTTTGATCCCAGCCAGGACACATAACCAGGCTGCAAGCCAGCACTCCAGCCAGGTACGTCGCTGGAGGAAGGTGAAAGGCAACCATACATTGATGTCTCCCTCCCTCTCTGCCTCTCTCCCTTCCCCTCTCTGAAAAATAATAAATAAAATCTTTTTAAAATCTTGGTTGCGTCCTGGCTGGTAGCACAGTGGATAAGGCGCTGGCCTTTGAATCCAAAGGTTCGATTCCCCAGCCAGGGCACCTAAACAGGTCTCCAGCCAGGTCCGTGGCTGGAGGTAGGTGAAAGGCAACCATAAATTGACGTTTCTCTCCCTCTCTCCCTTCCTCTCTCTCTGGAAATAATAAATGAAGTCTTAAAAAACAAAATCTTGCTTTCAATTCTCATGTAAGCCAGCCCCAGGATACTCCAGGGGAATCACTCATTGGTAGGAGCAGTGCTTGGGGATTAAGAGACTTGCAGCTAAGAGGAGGGCATTTTCATGATAATGGCATGTAGGCAAATTAAATCTGCCGGATCTTCCAAGACCAGTCTAGGCTCCATCCAGCTGGCCACATGCAACTGACCCTGACCAATGTATCATGGTTAGGCTGCAGTATGCAGTGAAGATGGTCCAGCCACTGCTCTTCTGAGGATGCTCTGTGGAATGTAAAACAGGGGACCCATGTGGCTTCAGTGCAACTGATGGCCAAGTAGCAGCAAAGGCCACTGCTTAGAACATGCTGTCTCTCTAACCTTCAGAAACAAAGACACACAGACCCACCCAACAGCAAGTACATCACCCTTGATTCACATGTGCTGCTTAATATGCTACTGAGTGCTGTGACTCTTTGAGACAGGACAGGTACAGGTTTCCAAGCTGGTTGAGCCTGGGAAACTTTTTGGGAACAGGGCTCCATGGAGCACAGTTGGGGAACGTGTGCTCTTGTCGTTGACAGGACACTAGAGGGAAGCTGTGGTTTAGATCCTGTTCCTATTATAATCACGTTCACTGGCACAGTTTCTGAGTTCCCTCAGCATCCGGTAAGACAGTCATGTCATTTCTCTTATTTGACTCAGTCATGATGTTACACCTGGTGATGGGGTTTCTCACACTAAAGCACTCTTGTGTTCCCCAGGCAAAAGCTATTTGGTCAGTGGCTTCCTGTACTATTCTATGGGATGCTAACCACCAGTGTTTTAAGATTTCTATTTCGACATTCCTAAGTATGAAAGAACAAAAGTTTTCTTTCTTGTGACATCTTTGTCAAGTATTGCTATCCATGTTATTTTGGCTTTATAATTTATGAGGGGCGTGCTGCTGCTCTTCTACTTCATGTCCTGGGTCCCACCCAGGGCCCTCCTTGGGGTGACTGCTTGGCCAGGTGGGCTGCTTCTGGGGGGCTGGGGCGGGGAAGCGTCCCTCCGCTGGGAGCTCCTGCGGGGGCCAGAGCCCCCTTTTCCGGCAGGGGGCGGAGACTCGGTCCTACAGAATCCCCGCTTAGCCTGAAGACTATACAGCAGATTAATTGCAGCTGTGCCCTGGAATTTCCCCAACATACAAATCTTCCTGATGTAAAACAGCTGGGAGGAAATCCCAGCATGCCCCGTACAGAGGCCGAACTGCCAATGAGCTACGGGGATTAACCCTCCGCCTCCCAGGGGGTAGGCCGGCCCCTCCCCCAGCTTGCTTTGGTGTGGACAGGGCTGTGGGGGAAGACGCCCACATTTTCCCCATTCACACGGTCTCACAGAAAACCCTTTAACCAAGGCCTAGGCAGGAGAGGAAGCGGAGCTTCGAGTTACAGAATCAACAGCGGTGCTCCCAGAAGGGGCGCACTACAGTTGGAAGCAAGGAAACAAGTCATTCCCCAAAGCTTCCCAGGGGAGAACACCCCACCCCACAGAATCCCTTCTGCTGCTTACTGGGACGGGCCTGGTGCAGAAAGAGCCATTTCCCCTAGCTTTTTAGTCTTTCTTGTGTCTCTGGTCCCCCAGCGGTAAACAGACTTTGGGACCTTTGACAAGGAGAGGCTTTCCTTCAGCCCCTCTCAGAAACTGTAGGGTGCACGCAGCCGTCCAGGAAAACAGACGAGAAACCCAAGTTTGCAGACAGACGTCTGTCCACCACCCAGCCAGGAGGACATGGTGCATAATGCTCTCCACTTCTTTTTAAAGGCTATTTTTTACACTGAGAACCATATTACAAATAACAATGAACAAACGATCAGTTTCTCCTTACTCTATTTTGCCACAATTGGGGATGAAATAATTTCTCACCAAGACTACTGTTCAGACTTCTAAGAACCAGCCTGTCAGATCTCTCCTCTGCCGCAAATGCTTCCTTGGTGTTGCTGGGTCAAGCGGTACATACTTAACAGTTATCTGACCAACCTCCCCTTCTACTTCAACCTCCCAGCTCCCAACCCCCCAACACTAACTGCACTGAAGTCCTTACAAACACTCTGAAGAAGCTGTATTGCTCAGCAGGTCGCCAGCCTGGTGTATCCTTTACCAGTGGGAAACTTGAACACCTCCTTGAAAACCCAGTGCGCTAAGGTCACCTTCCTGGGTAAGTCTTCTCTGTGCTCCACGGGAGTCAGTCCCTCCCCACTCTGTGCCCAGCTGTGCTGGATGTCCCCACCAAAGTCAGCATTTGGTGTTATCCACTTACAAATTTTGTTCCCTGGACTGTAAGCTCTTCAAGGATCATGCCTGTACCAATAATTCCTCACCCAGAAGCTAACATTCACAATGTGTCTGTTTGGCCTTGAGCTTCATCACATTATCAATGCCATGAGCCCCAGTTTCCACATCTGTAACACTGACTGTCCTGTGTCCTCCCGAATTCTTTACAGATGTGGAGCACATACAAGGGAACCCCTTTCACTCTTGAGCTATTGGCTCTCACATTAATTGGTTCAGTGTTACCAAGAATTTGTAAATGCAGTTTGGAGGCTGTGGCCCTCCTACTCTGCCAGTTCCTGGAGGCCTGCTAAGATCCTCTGTTTTCTGTCAACATGGAAATAAGTTGATTTAAATGTGAAAATATACCAACAAGGAGCAATGAACTCATTAGTGAGAAGACAGAAGGGCTTTCCCCAGTGGAAACAAGTGCTGAGTTTTCAGGAGTCACTGAAGAAGATAAAATGAAAGTATTAGGAGAACTGGTTCCCACACATGATGGCTGCCTCATTCTGACGACGTTCCAGAACAAATGAATAAAACACACAAACAAAAACAAACAAACAAACAAACAAAAAAACAAAACAAAAAACAAGGTTTACAACCCTATCCCTTATTTCTTTTCCTAAAGGTGTGTAGTTTCTGAGTTTGTGGATGGCACTAAATCCCAACACAACCACCTCTTTGTTTTACTCAGGTGTAAAAGGTTGGGTTCCTTTTTGAGGTTTTGGTGATTGAGAAGTTGTTACAGATAAATCTGATCAATAAGTCCATAATGCCCTCAAACAAGCTACTTTCCAATGCAATATGATGAATAGTTTTCCTTGGAAAAGTTATTTGGAACCACATTTTTTTGGCAGTGTTTTAAATCAAGCAGGTGACTTTTTTCTCTCTAACATCTGTCGCAGCATTTAGTCACTGGCAGCAGAGGTACTCCAAAAATATTTCATGACTGAACAATAAACTCAAAAAGAAGAGTGGATTGGTTGGGGTTCAATTTCCCCATAAATACACATTTCCTCCTCTTTCTACCAATAATTCCCTTTCTTTCCCAGATGGCCTCAAAGTATTTTCTACCTTCTCATTTCAGAGAATCTGCCACCTTTGCCTACCAGGTTTGTTTGTAAAAGTTGGCTTCCCCCATAGACCAATTTGCAGTGTTGGAAGGACAGAGCACAGGAGGCAAGAGACCAGGTGCCAGGCTCTGGGCTCGATCATCTCACCTTTAAAATGGGAATATTTTACTTCATCAGCCTGGAGGCAGGGACCTGGACCAGATGGCCTCCTATGCAGAAAGAAAATCAAATGCAGCTGTCTGTCTAAACCACAGCGGGCTCCTGGGAGTGGAGACTGTGCTGAGGTGCTCATTAAGTACAGAATCAGGAGTCCTAGCTGATCCCCACATATAAACTTGTCTACCTGAGG
This sequence comes from Noctilio leporinus, assembly GCA_004026585.1. NCBI lineage: Eukaryota > Metazoa > Chordata > Mammalia > Chiroptera > Noctilionidae > Noctilio > Noctilio leporinus. The sequence continues at coordinate 193,475 of PVIW01001649.1, read as the reverse complement.
AAGTTACCTCACCTACAGAACTTCTGGTGTCTCACCTGCAACCTGAGAATAGCAGCACCTACCACCTGGCAGGATAATTACCTCAAGTACATCAGCTACTCAGGAGAGGACCAAGCGGAGTGCTGGGCATGTGGTGAGCTCTTAAGAAATATGTGTTTAGTCACTACAACTGTGAGTTATTTTTGTTCAACAAGCCTATGGCCTGAACTTGACCCCAGGACAGGGAAGAGCTGATTAACATACTGTTCGGCCACTCATCTTTGGGTGAGGTTTTTACATGGAGCTTTCTGGTGAGCTAGGTTTCGCTCAGTGGTAAATGCTTAACAACTGGATCTCTAAACAAAAACGCAAACACAAACCCTGCCTCGTAGCCCGTGCTGGTATCCACGGGGCAAATACTCTCACCGTGGATGATTTCAAACAACCTTTGGGGAGCCCCTGATGGCAGCATTGGGAACACATACTGACCACCGGCTGGGCAGCAAGCCGGAGTGGGGATGGCTGTCAGTCCTGCCGTGGAGACTGTTGGCTCTGGAAGGCTGACACTCAGGCTCTGCAGCTGAAGCGTCTCCATGTCTGCCTGGCCCTGCCTCCTCTCCCATGATTCGGACCTTGTCATGGCACCTCTGGTGTCTATTGACTAGGGCGCTTCTCCCATCAGATGAGACTGTCTGCCCAGGTCTCAGGCCTGCACACATGCCCCCATCTTGTTCACCTAGCAACAAACTAGAGCTGATGCCCCATCAGTACACAGACAGCTGCCTCATTCCGAGAGCAGCCCCCAGTGCTCCACTGCATGGCGGCATGACCGCTTTTGGACAGTTCCGTATTCACAGACAGGGAGGTGCTTCCCAGTCTTGTACTGCCCTTGAACACTCATCGTTTTGTTCATGTATGAATCCAGTTGTAGGATACACTTAGGTTTTGAGAAGCATTACCAAATATTTTACAGTCTACACTGTTACCAGCAACATGAGAGAGCTTATTTCCCAGAACTGTGCCCACCCAGTATTAGTCAACTCATTGATCTTTGCCAAATTGGCAGGTGGAAAACAGTAGCTCATTGTAGTTTCAATTCCCGTTTCTTATTGTAAGTGAGGCTGGGAACTGTCAAAGGTACATGTTAATTTGAAGGCCAGAGAAAAGATGTGTGTAGCCAGGAGGAAGTGGGCTTACAATCTGCTGGGGTCAGGGATGGGGAGAGAATGAAACCTGCAGGTGTAGAGGCAGGCAGGGTTGAGATACACAGGGGGGGATCTCTGTGGCTCCTCATACTTTCCACAGGGCTGTGCAACCTCTACTGCATATGACCTTCACTCAGATGGAAGACGGGCAGATCCCACAGGCGTAAATGAGTGAGGAGGAGGGGTGGAGAACCCTGGCAGCCGTGCGCGTGGCTGGGTGAACAGGGCAGCTGGCGCACAGCTGCACTTTCTCGGTCTCCCACCTTCCCTGCCGTTCTTCACACAGGCTGCTTCCACTTCCTCACCAGCCCTCACCACTGGCTTCTATTCCAGTCACTCTGCTTCCATTACTGCAAGACCACTGAGGACCTGAGAGAATAAAGGCAGCTGACCTTTTATCTTCCAAATCCTATGGGCATCTCTTGGGCTTCATCTGATTTGGCAGCTCTAGGGAAACACACTTCCTCCCTGGAAGCCTCTCCCTCCTCGTCTACTACTGTAGCTTCAGGTTCCATGTATATGGTGATCAGCATTTATTGACCTGAGCAAATGTCTTGGGTAAACAGTTCAGTGAGAAAAGCCAGTTGCAGAACTAGGTATGGCAGTCACTGACATGTTTTCACTGGGTTTTAGAGTTTTTAGGCAATTTTCTTACCTTTTTCTTTGTGCTTTTCTTATTCATCTGAAGTTTTACAAGAACCATCTCAACAGTAAGCAAAACTATTAAAAGTAACCCTCAGATTAGTTATTTTCATTCCCCAAAATGGTACTTTAGTTTACCTAACTGGAAACCTCAAAATCCACCTTAATGGCATTTAGCTGCCTCCCTCACCTACTGTTGGCCACAAAGTTCTGTGGATTCTCAGCCCCTTCCTACAGCCTAGGGGTTCAGTCCCTCTCTATGTTGTGTCTGGGCCCCAGCAGCAGCCTTCCATCTGTATCTGGCCTCTTGATCCCCAGACTTTCTATCCAGGAAGCACTTGGGGATTGGAGGGGGATGTGTGGTGGGCTACAGGTACTTTGCCTCAGAATGAGAAAGTGTCTGCTGTCCACATCAGTGAACTGGGTGGCAGATGGAAAGTAAGGGGTCCCAAATTTTCTCCTGCACTTGTCACCACTGCTCCTGTCTCTCACCCCATGTCATTGGCCCCTCCTGTACTTGCCCCTAGAAATACCTTTCTAGAACATAAAACCATGCTACTTACTTAAAGCTACTAGGTGGCTTCCAATTCTTACAGAACTGCCTGCTTATACATAGAACTGACCAAGATACAGTGAACACTTGGTACAGAGCATTCCATTCATGTTGAGTGGCACCTCCTACATATGGTGGCTGTTTATGTGCATGACATCCCACAGCAAAGATTTTTTAAGGTGCATAAATAACTAGAATATAAGCCAGAGATGACAAGTTAGGGAAGGGAGGGATTACAGTGAGTAGACTTCTCACGGGAAAACCGAAGGTTTTATACTGGGGGTAGCATCTGAACTGGGTAATACAGGTAAGATACACGCTCCAGTCACTTCACTTTTAAAAGCACTGTATGTTGATTATCTCATTTGATGTAACTGACCCTTAGATACAAATACAGGTAAGATACACGCTCCAGTCACTTCACTTTTAAAAGCACTGTATGTTGATTATCTCATTTGATGTAACTGACCCTTAGATACATCCCCAGTTCGGGGGAAATGGAGCCTACTGGGAGCTCCTGGATTTACTCAAGGTCATGAACTAGCAGATGGTCTGGCTGGCAGTAGAATGCAGGGCTTTAGATTTTTATGGTATGATTCAAAGGACACAAGGGCCTGCTCTTTATCCTCCAGAAGCTACAATTTTATCTTGGACTCTTGGGATAGCAAATACTGGGTGTAAGTGCTGCCACCCCGCCCCTTGCACGCATCCATGACAGCCACTCTTCCCCAGGAATGTTGGGAAGACCTCAGAATCCTCAACCTAGTATGCCAGGCAGCCACTGACAGTGGGCTACACTTGACCTGTGAGGTGCAGTCTGTTTACTCTTCTCCAGTTCAAGGTTGACAGATATACTCCCTTCAGCTGGTGAGCAGAGGCTGAGAGTAGGCCTCAGGCACTTCTACCCTGGTTGGCACATGACCACTGCGTTCCTAGACAGACACGAGGGGTTGCAAGGAATGTGGCTGGGCAGCAAAACCAGTGATGATTTGCAGCAAGCCCATTGACCAAAAGTGGGCCTGGGAATTATGAAGTGTACGGATTTTCCCCAGGGGAGGAGGAGCTGGAAAGCATCCTAGGTATTGAGGAGAAAGGAAGCAGGATCTGTGTATAATCAATGGGGAACAGGAAGTGCTTATCTCAGGCCAGTAAAATACACAAAAGAACTGCCAGGCGGCTGGGAGCTGCCTCCCAGTGCACAGACCTGGAAGGGTCTGTCTCCAGAACCCTTCCCCACTGGGCCACAGGCATACCAGCTGGCCAAAGTCAACAACTCCGGGGCACCAGGAAATGGGAAATGTTTGAGGAGGTCCCTCAATTGAAGGGCAGTGCTGGGACAGAACTCTGCCCAGACAGGCAAGAAAAGACACTGAGGACAGGGTCACACCAGCCACTTCTATACAGGGCCATCCCTCCTGATACAGATGCCTAAAGCATAGGTTCCTGCACCCTATCCTAGAGTGCGTGCAAATGCAAGTGGGTTAGTCGCTCATGAGGAATAACATAAGGATTCTGCATTCATAAATAAGGGCACAGGAAATTAAGATAAGCTAGTAGAAGAAAGGCTAAAATATTAAAATTTATTGTAGGTAGGAATTTAAAAAACTTTTTAAAGATTTTATTCATTATTTTTAGAGAGAGGGGAAAGGAGGGAAGAAGAAAGGGAGAGAAACATCAATGTATGTTTGCCTTTCATTTGCCTCTAGCTGGGGACTTGGCTGGAGACCTGGCTTGCAACCTGGGTATGTACCCTGACTGGGAATCGAACCAGTGACACTTAGGTTCGCAGGCTGGTGCCCAATCCACTGAGCCATACCAACCAGGGCCTATCATAGGTATTCTTTATTTATTTTTAAAATTTTATTGTTGTTGTATTACATCCATCCCCTTTTTTGCTCCCCTCTGTCCCCCTCCCCACCCACCCATTCTCCCCAAAGTCAATCCCACCTGTTGTCCATGTCCATGGTTCCTTTATACTAGGTTCTTGTCTAAGCTGCTCCCCTTCCTTGCCTCTGCCTCCCCCCTCACCCCAAGGTATTCTTTAAATAGATACTTTATATATATTATCACAACACCTAAATTCATCATGTCTCCTTCTCACATCATGAGAAGGTATTGCATCACATTCCCAACTCCCACCTTATTGTTGTTGCATTATATTTATTCCATTCTGCACCCTCCTTGCTCTCCCTTGCCCCACCCTCCCCATCCCCTCTCCCACAGTCAATCCGCACATGTTGTCCATGTCCTTGGGTCCCAATTCCCATCTTAATTCTACTGCATCATCTATGTTTTAGTGTTTAAAGTATTCCCTGTAATAGTTTCTAATATTCACTGTCCCTTTCTATATATATAATATATATACACACATACATAAAAGGACAACTTTGATTTCTTGGACACTGTTGCTTACAATGAAGCTACATTGAAAAAAATTGTATTGATTTTTTTTTGTTGTTGTTGAGAGACATGGATTTGTTGTTCCGTTTATTCATGCATTCATTGGTTGCTTCCTGTATGTGCCCTGACCAGGGATTGGATCTGCAACCTTGGTGTATCCAGATGACATTAACCAGATGAGCTACCCAACCAGGGCTGAAGCTCCATTTTTTTTTAAAGTGGGTCAATTTAAATAAAAATTTAAGTAAGTAGTATAGGTGCTATGTGGCAAAGATTATGCATATAGATGATACTTGAGGAACACTGCTGTCTCCCTAAGAAAAGGAACAGGTTCTGTATACAAACCCAAAAGTCAACATGTCATTTTTTTCTTCCCATATGCTTCTTACCATCCTCTTGGGCACTCTTAGGTGAAAATCTTAGAAATCTTTCCCTCCACCCTCTCTCTTAGTGTTTGTTGACTAGCCAACCACAAAGTCCTGTCCATTGGCTGCCAGAGTATTTTTCTCAATTTCTACCCATGACCTTGCAATGGTTCCCTACCCCTTTTCCTTGTCTTAGCTCAGACCCTCCTCCATGTTGTTTGCACTCTGCTGCCCTACTGACTTCCCTTCCCCACCACCCTCTAAGCTTCTTGGCCACAGGAACCAAATCTTATTTGTCCCTTGGGTGCTCATAGCCCTTGGCCTGGCGCATCATTTGTGAGGGGTGCTTAATGGCTGTTGCAGGGTGTTTTACGAGTTCACTGAATTAGACACAAGTGTCCTTCCCAATCAGCTCTAGATGGAAATGTAGCCAAAGACTAAACGCCAAAAGCAATCAGTGGCTATGCTCTTGGGGTTGTCGCTGGAGACACCCTCAACTTGCTGGCCTAGGGTGAGAGTGGTGATAACCAGAGCCTTTAGGAAAGGCAATGAATAGAGTGAAAGTGTCTGTTCAACACCAGTAGGTAGGTAGTCTATCAGCCAATAAAGACTCCATTTCCTTAAATCAATAAGATTGATCAAATCAAACATTCATATCATAATACTTCCAACTGTTTAAATATTTCCTCTTATAGTTTATTTATTGATTACAGAAAAATAACCTGGTATATCCTAGCTCTTCTGTAGCTGTGGCGGTGATGCCGGGATTGTGCTGCTCAGCCTTGCTATGGGATACAGCATTTCTGACATTCGCATTCTAATACTGGTGTCATTTCAGGTAAACAGATTAACAGGTGCAAAAGCAAGGAGAGCACACTGCATAGAAAAGTAAACAGATTTCTTTAAAGATAACATTTACTGATTAGTTACCTTGAGCCAAGCACTGTACTAAACTATTCTCATGTGTTATTTAATTTTACCCTCACAGACTTATAAGTTGATGCTATTATTCGCTATATTGAACAGATGACGAAACTAAGGTCCAAAGAGGTTCAGTAATGTGCCCAAGTCCTATCTCATGCCAAAGACTACATTAGTAACCCTTTCATGATAGTAGTGCTGAAAGAGGAAAAAAACAAAAACAACCCCATATCATTGCTCTTGCCCACTGGCAGAGCTGGGTTAAGAACAACCTGGGTGTCCTGGACTCTAGTTGCAGAAGAACTTGATTGATCAGGTTATAATTTGCAACCAACATATAAATTATAGGGGGAAATATAAAAATAATTGGAAGGAGATGAAATATCACCCTAAGCAAACCAGTACTATGAACACCAATCAGCAACTCATATAACACACATGGAGAAGAAACTGGAAAACCTTGAGTGTAGCCATGGCTCCACATTGCCCCCTGGTGGTCCTCTTGCGTGAATGGGAAGCAGGCTAAACTAATGAGGGAAACAAAGGCTCTGGATTAGGGCGTCTGCCACACTGCAAACCACCTCAGGGAAGTGGCGGATATCCCAGAGGCCATGGCCTGATGGGTCAGTCGGTAAAGAACCTTTAGACTAGGCACTTAACCCAAACACTCAAGGAAATATCTCTGGGCTACACTTCCATTTGGTTGCAGAATTTCAGAAAAAGAAGTTAGGAACTGAGTAATGAGTTAAATATGTCTTCTAGTCTGTAAAATTGCCAAAGGCTTTTCTCGTCTTTAATTACCTTGGGCACTTACTTGTTCACACCCTGCTAGTGGGAGAGTAAATTAGTAAACCTTTCTTGTGCAATTTGGAGGTATGTATCAAGTCTTCCAAAGGCTTACCACCTCTGGAACATATCCTAAGGAAATAATTAAGGATGTGAACAAAATGTAGCTGCAAGAATGCTCATTGAAGAGCTGTTTCAAATAACTAGCCAAAAGGTATTAAGCTATTATACTACAATTAAGCTATCTGAATTTATGAAGTACGGAAAAGGTGTTTACTATATACTGTAAGTAAAAAAAAAACAAAAACAAGCAGAAAAAAACAGATATAAAATATGAATAGAGTCTCATTTTTGTAAAATATATATTTTTATAAATGTGTTGCAGGGAGGTTTGGAAGGATACATGCTAAGAGGTAAGCCTCTGATGACAAGACTTGGGTGTTTTGTTTTGATTTGTTTTTCCGTCTATGGGACAAAGCTCCAACCAACTGACCTACCCGGGCCAGGATGGAAATCACTTTAAAAAAAAAAAACATGTTTAGCCCTGGCTGGTGGCACAGTAAATAAGGCACTGGCCTATGAACCCAAAGGTTGCTGGTTCCATCCCCAGCCAGGGCACATAACCAGATTGCAAGCCAGGTCTCCAGCCATGTCCATAGCTGGAGGCAAGTGAAAGGCAACGATACGTTGATGTCTCTCTCTCTCTCTGCCTCTCTCCCTTTCCCTCTCTCTAAAAATAATAAATAAATAAATTTTAAAAAAAGGAAAAGAAAACATGTTTATTGATTTAAAATATTTTATTTATTTTTAGAGAGATGGGAAGGGAGGGAGAAAGAGAGGGAGAGAAATGTCAATGTGTGAGAGACACATCAACCATTGGCCTCTCACATGCCCCCAACTAGGAACTTGGTGGCAACCCAAGCATGTGCCCTGACTGGGAATCAGACTTGCAGCCTTTTGGTTCATAGGCCAGTGGTCAATCCACTGAGCCACACCATCCAGGACTGTTTATTGATTTTACAGGGAGAGGAACAACAAGAGAAAGAGAAGCATCAATGCAAGAAACACCCATTGGTTGCCTCTCATACTTGTCCTAACTGGGGATCAAACATCCAATCTAGGTATGCGCCCAGACTGCCATGATTGCTGCTGGTGTTACTAGGCAACTTCACCGTTACAAACTTTTGGTGTATGGGAAGACACTCCAACCAACTGAGCCACACCAGCCTGGGCAAAAATCACTTTTTAATTAGAAACTTTAAAGACAGAGAAAACCAATCAGAAACAAACAATAAATAATCAGTGAAGTCCACATTCAAATCTCTGTTTGAACTCTTAAGTGCTATTTTCCCCTGAATGCTGTCCTGCCCTGGCAAGTCTCCTCAACCACCTCTGTTAAGACCAGGAAAAGGGTGACCTCAGTCGCTTGGGAATATTGTCAGACCCTGGGCAAGCTGTGCTGGGCCAGCAGCGCTACGACCACCAGTGCTACATACAGGCCCTTCCTCAGCCGAGAAGAGGTCTACTCTGCAGGCTCTGCCCTTTCATACTCTTGTCCAGTGCCTTCCCTTCCCTGACTGAACACAGACGGCTGCCCCACAGGGAGAATGTTTGGGTGCCATTTTGACCAGAGGGGAAGGGTGGTGGAGATACCTGGTCCACAGGAGCTCAGACCTCACCCATGCCAGAGCTATGGGACCAGCTTTAACCACACTGATTCCCGTGCTCCCTCCCCAGCATGACTTAACCGTTCCAGGGTGTGGCTTGAGCAGCTTTTTAACACTCCTCAGGTGACATTCACGTGAGCTCAGAGTTGACCCCAAATGTGAACACCTCCCGCAATAACTTTCTACAGTGTCTACACACTCTTTGGCTTCCTATTCAGAGGCCACCTCCAAGGGTCCCTTTATACTGTTATCCCCAGAACAAGCATTCACCCACCTGCCCATTGAACATTTGTTAGTACTGCTATATGCCAGGTACCACAGTTTGTCCCTGCCTACAACCTTGAGCAGAATACCATGTTACAGAGGAATGATTATATGGATAAGCTCCAAGTGGAAGTTTCTGGTAAATATGGAGAATCCTCAACCTGAGAGGGGGAGATGGGAAACTTCGCCATGAGTGCTGCTGGTGTTACTGTCACAGCCTGCACCCTTTTAACATTCCTAATGGCGTCAGCACATTACAGGCCTTATTTCTGGGTTGGGAGAGGGGCTGCAATGCATTCCTCAACTTCTCCAACCAAATTCAGGGACTAGTCTTGAAGGAATGTCAAGCATTCAGGCTAGGCTAGTTAGGAGAGGGAGGAGGGTGCATTTCAGAAAGCCCTAAAAACATTTCCTGAATCTCATGTCCCAGGTGGCCTGGTAGCACAGAACTTAGGCATGGTCTATGTATGAGCCTGGTCACAGCACTTAACTTTAACAAGAGCTGTTTGGGAAGCAAGATGGGAGGTGCTCAGGTCTTGCTCAGTGCCTGTTTCCGAGGATCCCAAGCTCCCACATCTCTGCCACTTTCTTCCTAAGATCCTTGTTCTTAACCACTGACTCTGGAAGGCAATCACTGAATTGAGTGACAACTCCATTTTCACATCTGAGATGCACCCAGAGCTAGTGGGTACATGTGGCTCATCTAAACCCTTTTTTCTACGTTTGTTGACCAAACTCTAGTTCATTTCCTTTGATTTTCCATGTTGTATTTTGTTTTTCTTTTATTTTTTTATTTTTAAAAAGATTTCATTTATTATTTTTAGAGAGGTGTAGGGAGCGAGGCAAAGAGGGAGGGAGATATCAATGTATGGTTGCCTTTCACCTGCCTCCAGCCACAGACCTGGCTGGAGACCTGGCTTGCAACCTGGTTATGTGCCCTGGCTGGGGAATTGAACCAGCGACCTTTGGGTTCACAGGCTGGTGCCTTATCCACTGTGCCACCAGCCAGGGCCTATTTTACTTTTTAAAATACAATTTTAAAATGTACCTTTGAATTTGTGTAGTTTAAAAAAATAAAGCCCTAGATGGTGGCACAGTGGATAAGTCATTGGCCTGCAAACCCAAAGGTCATTATTGGTTTGATTCCCAGCCAGGACACATAACCAAGTTGCAAGACAGGTCTCCAGCCAGGTCTGTAGCTGGAGGCAGGTGAAAATCAACCAGACATTGATGTCTCTCTCCCTCTCTTCCTTCCCCTCTCTCTTAAAATAATAAATCTTTAAAATATATATATATATATTATTTTATTTTTAGAGAGAGGGGAAGGAAGAGAGGGGGGTGTGAGAGAAACATTAATGTGTGGTTGCCTCTTGTGTGCCCTTAGCTGGGGAGCTGGCCTGCAACCCAGGTATGCGCCCTGACAGGGAATTGAACTGGTGACCCTTATGGTTTGCAGACTGGTACTCAATCCAGTGAGCCACACCAGACAGGGTTCCATGTCGTATCCTTAAATGCCCCACATTACTTATCAATCCCTTGATGTCAGGGCTGCCCACTTAGAGTGACTCAAACAGGTGTTGAATTAAAGTCATGGTTTGAGTAGGTCATTAATTTCTTCCTCCTCAATTTCCATTTTTCCCCACAAAACAAATCAGTTCAATTGGCTGGGGTCCCACAGTTGGTGGGCCCCTGTGCTGCTGCTATCTCTTCCTTACATAGTCTTTTTATAAAAACCCAAAACAGCCACTATAGTCCCTTTCCCCCCTTCTGATACCTGGGCCCCCTGTAATCTAGCTCCCACTGCCCTGGTTAAGGTTACTGCTGACTTCCTAACTACCAAATTCAACAGCATCTTTCAGGTCTCTTCCCTAAGAAGCCCCTCAGCTTCTGAGACACGCCTTCCAGCTGGTCACTCCGCCTCCCCTTAGTGTCTTAGCCTACCCCTTGAAGTGCTGGTGTCTCAGTGCTTCTTCCTGCGTAACCTTGTCCACCCCAGGCTGGTCAGTACCCACATGGTGCTCTCTCATCTGTGTGGCTGGCCACAGCTTCTCCCTGGAATCCCTCACGCTTCCTTCCCAACTGCGTCCTCTGCATCCTGCCACAGGCAGTTCCATCCCACACAGGCTCATCAAAACCTAGCACCCACCCTCCAGCTTCCTAATATCCAGCACACCGGACTCTTTTGAAAGCAAAGGGCAACACTTTAACAATTACATTAGATGGGATGGTTAAAGTTATGCATTAACTTGACGGAACCATGGGGTGGTCAGATATTTGGTTAACATTATTCTGGGAGTTCTGTGAGAGTATTTCTGGATGAGATTAACATCCAAATGGGTAGAGGAAGTAAAGCAGATTGCCTTCCATTCTATGGGTAGGCCCTATATAATCAGCTAAGGCCAGATTAGAACAAAAAACCTGACCCTCCTCCAGGTAAGAGATTTCTTCCTGCCTGATGACCTTTGAACTAGGACATGCGCTTCTCCCCTGATTTGGGGCTCAAAAAAGAAGTGAAATATTAGCTCTTCCTGGATCTTGAGCCTGCTAGCCTTCAGAAATTGTTCTGTCCTAGCTCTCAGATCTTTGGCCTCAGACTGAAAATTAAACCATCGGCTCTACAAACCATCGAGTCCTCCTACAGATCATAGGACTTGCCAGTCTCCACAATTTTGCTTGTTAACACACACACGTGCACACACGCCATACCACTCGTAAAACCCTAATTGGTTCTTTTTCTCTGGAGAACCCTAAGAGTCACCCTCTATGAACTTGGGGATAATTTTGGTTTCTTCTTTCCTTCCCTCACCCCTACATTTGATGGAGGACCGAGCCACTCATTCTAATTTTGAAAAGTCTCTCAACTCCTTCCTCTTCTTCTATGTTCCTCATTAGTGCCCTAACCTCTGCAGCGACTCTGAACCCACCTCCTGCCTGCAGCTCTCCCCCAGGCTGGCCCATCCTTCACCTACTGACAGATTACTTACTGTCTTGCTGAAAGAGCGGGGTGGGGGTGGGGGGGGTGCTGCTCCCTAATGCTTGCAGAATAAAACCTGCCTGCTCTGTGGGCATTTAGGCCCAGGCCTGCCCTTCCCCTCTCCAGGAACCTGCCCCCAACCTCCAACAACACCCTCCCCCAATGTTCTAGCCACCGCAGTACTCTGTCCTCTGAGTGTTTCACTGTCCATGCCCCCAAGCTTTTTTGGCAAAATGCTGCCCTGCTTTTGCTAGCTGCTGGATCATGCACCTCTTTGGTCAGTAGCCCAAGTGCTGGCAAGGGGCTCTGAGGGACCACAGTGCTCCTCAGTGGCATTTGGAAGATATATAGCCATTACAATATGTGAGAGAGAAGGAGAAAAGGAGAGAGAGGGAGACAGACAGACACTGAGGCCCTTCTTAAACAGAAGACAGGCCTCACAGTGGCCTCTCTAGTATTTCTGGGATTCCAAATTAGGGGTGAGAACAGGGTGTGTGTGAAGCCACAACAACTAGCAAATATCTAGTATTACTCTCCAGTTTCCTGCTCTCAAGCATAAGCTTCCTTGGCCCCAGGTAGTTTAGTTTCCCAAAGGGAACATGCTAGAGAATTGACTCAAGGAAAACACAGGCACCAACTCCAGGTACCACAATCCATAGCTTCATTCTCCACTTGCTTCTGAGGTTCCCAAGACGCCTTACGGCGGCTGGGTATCCCCTAGGTGTGTAATGGTTCGTTCTTCAGTTTGTTTTCTTTTCATCTGGCAATATCTTCACGGGGAAAAATCTTCCTGGGAGACTCTGAACCTGGATTTTTAACAAGTCTATGATAATAGCACCTGGAACCACCTCATCTTTACTGGGGGCTTGAGATACACAATTTCTCCTGAGCCCCAGAACCCACATAATTTCCCTTTGAAGCTTCAGCAATATCTATGTCTACTTACCCTGACGGCTCAGGCTGGCTTCTGGTCACCGTTAAAGCACATCTTCTTATCCTGACAATCTCTGTCTAGACCCATGAGTGCAGCAGAATCACTCACTTTGTACCTTCTGCCTCCCATGCTGTCAGGAGCTGTTGATGGAAGACCTTAGCAGCCTGGTTCCCTGGGCCTGAGCTCCCAAGCTTCACAATCACACGCCCACTACTGAACATGCCCTTTGCTCTAAGGCCCATGCAGAGTGGCCAAGGAGCAGGGAGAGCATCCAGGTTTGATGTGTGCGATGAACCTCAACAGAAACCAAATGCCCCCACACACAAACCTGCGGGCCTTCTGGTACTACAGTTAACCTTTATGGTGGATTTTAGGGGCTTAAATAAGTCTACTAATATTATTATAAGTACACTTTATAGCTCTGGCTTTGGAACACACACACACACACTTACCAGCAATAATTCTATAGTAGTCAAAACTATAACAGTGCTTTTTTTTTTTTCTTTTCTTTTTTTTTTTTTAAGATTTTATTATTTTTCAGAGAGAGGGAAAGAAACATCAATGTGTAGTTGCCTTTCACCTGCCTCCAGCTACAGACCTGGCTTGCAACCTGGTTATGTTGCCCTGGCTGGGAACTGAACCGGCAACCTTTGGGTTCGCAGGTCAGCACCTTATCCAGTGCCACCAGCCAGGGCTAACAGTGCTTTTGAATATGCACTCAGCCAGTACACACCAACTTTAAACTGCAAAGGTACTAATTTCAAGTGGTTATTGGCAGGGAGAAGCTCAGAAGACATCATAAGTAGATACAATAATCAAGAGTAAGCAAATGCTTACTAACTGTAATAAAACCTCCAAATCCCAGCAGAACTACTTTTACATCCTAGAGTTGAGGACCCTGTGTTGGAGTTTTGTCACTTGGATGTACCTGTTCTTTCTCAAAAGGGCTAATAATGAAGGTGAGCTTCCTGAAGGTGAGCGGGATTAAAGAAAACAAAACAAAACTTTTGTATCTGTGGTACAGATCACAGCACAATATTCAACCCGTTTGTTAAATGACCACTGAATGAACTATCTTAACAAATAGCCAGGCTTGAACCCGACCTTTACATACAAGGTCTCTTTAAAGGATGAAATTGGAAACAGCAACCTCTCTCCTTCAGCTTAAATCCCAGCCTCCCCACCTGTAAAGCAGAGATGGCAAGTAGGCAGGGCTGGCTCCTTGTTGACATTACTGTAACACTTGTCTGGATCAGTGTTTGCCTTAAGGAGTAAGTGTGAGTTTGCAAGGACCATCCTTCCGGGGTGTCTTAGTTCCAGGTGCTCTGATTGGCCTCTGGGAATGGAGAAGTGAGCAAGTCCTACATGGTGCAAGCCCTGTAAGTTGCTAGTGTCCGTGTCCCTCTCTGACACCCCTGGCCTCACAGGCACACAATGTCTGATGTCGGGGCTAATGCTCAGAAACCTTCTCAGCCAACACTTCCCCTCCCCTTCTTCTCACCCAACCTCTCAGTATTCCACAGCAATCCACCAGCATTTATTATTGTCCATTGTTTAGGGGGGGAAAAAAAGAATCAAGCTGTGACTTAAGGCTCAAATTCAACTTAAAAAATTGCTAGGTTCTCCCCCTGGCTGGTAGCACAGTGGATAAGGCTCCGGCCTGCGAACCCAAAGGTTGCAGGTTCGATTCCCCAGCCAGGGCACATAATAAGGTTGCAAAACCAGGTCTCCAGTCAGGTCTGTGGCTGGAGGCAGGTGAAACGCAACCATACATTAATGTCTCTCTTCCTCTCTGCCTCTCTCCCTTGCCTCTCTCCCTTCCCCTCTTTCTAAAAAAAATAATGAAATAAAATCTTAAAAAAAAAGAAAATGGCTAGGTTCTAAGGGTGTTCATCCAACTATTTTCCAAAAGATTATTCTCTAAGGCAAAAAGACAACAAAACGGCTAGATCTCAAAAATTTTCAGTCTCTATTATCCCACGGACCTCTATACCCCTTGAGACACAATTTTCAATAGTAAACTGGGCTGAAGTTTGAGGGCAAGGCCTAGAGAAGCTGTTTAATTCCTATCAGCAAAGACAAACTCAAATTCTTTCACAATTTTCCCTCAGGCCGGCCCTCAGCTACATAGGGCCAAACCACTGACAGGATAAATGAATGCAAAAAATTTGCCTCACAGCAGCGGAACACTAAGATTTTCTACAGATAAATTCCCAAGCAAACCCACCCCAAAGATAATAAAAATGAGGGCTGGGTTTATTGGGCTTGTTAAAGGCTAGCTGCCTGCCTTTCTTCAGGAGTTGAATATGTTTACATGGAGGAAGGGCTTCCTGACACAGCAGTTGGAGAAAATCAACACAGGCCCACAGAACACTAATTAGTGTGCAGCGAACGCAGCCTCTCATTCCACAAATACTCACTGTGCACCCAGCGTGCTCGTGCACTGTGCGAGGTGATGTGGGAGACAGCCAGAAAGGCAATGTGGCTTAGGAGGTGGTCTCAGACAGGACTCATGCCAAGTGATAAATGTCACAAAGAGTGCAGGTGGGTAGTGAGGTGGTGAGGTGGGGTTTGACCTCGACTTTGAAGAATGGAGAGTCCAGGCTACCACCCAGACAGTTTACATGGAGCAGGGCTGTATCCTAAAACTAATGTATTCATAAATAAGCAAAGGTTCTGAACGAAAAGGATCTAGGATGTCTACCTAAAAACCACGATGGAGGAGGTGTCTGGGGTTGGCACTGGTGATTAGGGCAGGGGGCATGCATGCCGACTCACCCCTAGGATCTATGGGGCCCAGGACAGGAGTACAGATGTGAGCCCAGATGCCCAAGTATTTAAGTTACAGCTCAAGCTAACCAACTGTGATATGTACTCTATTCTCCTGCCTTGGCATATATACCTTTCCAAAGATATGAAAAGGTGAGGTTCAAATTTAGAATTCCCAGACTTCTGAGTTCTGCACCAGAATGTGCCTCCTGGACCTTCCTCTTCCATTCTCTGGTCCATCCTGTACCGTAAGGTCTCCCAAACACACATGGGAACAGCCTAAATCCAGGAAAATAGAAGGCAGGAAGAGATGGCACAAGCCCTGGAGTCTTACAACCACATTCCTTGCCTCCTGGGCTGCATGGGTGCTCTACCCTGTGGGGAGGGGAGGGGCTGAGGGTGGCAGAGTGGGTCCCTCCCACTCAGGCCTAAGAGTGAGGAAGTATACCGGGGAGGATTTGATTCACTGGACTGATGCACAGTGCTGTGTGGTTTTGATTATGCTGGTGCTGGGGGCCAACCTTTATCCCAGATAATGAATGCAACAACATTAATTTTCACTTAATCCTCTTGTCAAGCCCATGAGTTTGGTGTTATTGTCATTCCCATCTCACGTATGAGGAAACTAAGATTAGATAGATTTTAATTTAACCAAGGCCACACAGCTAGGATTTGAACATTATACTAAATCTCATGGCCTAAAAATACTCCGAGGAGGAGAATCATTTCCTGAGCCTGAGTCATGGAATAAGCGCCAGAAGGAACCATAAAAGTCATTATGTTGAACGCTCCCAACATGGGTTTGCTGGTGGGCAGTGCAGAAAAGGAATCCGGGGTTCTGCCTGCTGGGCGGTCCTGCTGTGCAGTGGACACAGACTCCCTGGGTAAGCAGCAAGCCACGTGGGGCAGGGTGTGCGGCCAGGGCAGCCCGGCAGGCATGTGTGGCCCCGGGAGTCCTTCCCGAAAGCCCCTGCATTTGATGCTCCCTCCAAATCCTGAGAGGGCAGTGGCGCTGTGGCGGATCTGCTGCCATACAACTTCATCCTGCTTCCAAGCGCCCATGCCTCTGGGCAGCTCTGTCCTCCCTCCCTACAGCTGGCGGGCTGGCAAGAAGATACTTTTTCTTTCTTTCTTTTTTTTTTAGCTTCTTAGACAAAGGTATCACATTTATATAGTTAAGTGCATAAATCCTGTACACATGTAGCCCAATGAAGTTTTTTTTTTTTTTTTTTTTAAAGATTTTATTTCATTATTTTCAGAAAGAGGGGAAGGGAGAGAGGCAGAGAGGGAGAGAGACATCAATGTATGGTTGCATTTCACCTGCCTCCAGCCACAGACCTGACTGGAGACCTGGTTCGCAACCTGGTTAAGTGCCCTGGCTGGGGAATCGAACCTGCGACCTTTGGGTTGGCAGGCCGGCGCCTTATGCACTGTGCTACCAGCCAGGGTCCAATGAAGTTTTAATATGTGTACATATTATAATATAACCACTACCCAGACCAAGATAGAGAATGTTTTAAAAACTGACTGTATTGTAATACAATAAAATACCACCCCCCCAAAAAAACTAACTAACTGTAAATCCCCAAAGTAACAAATGAACACATTTTTCTTGAAAAACATTAACACACAACATATAAGCTGACCCCCCTTTGACCCCCCTCCTACCCTCTCCCCCAAACAAGGCCCCACCATTACAATTCAGCGTGTCTGGAAGGAGCTTCCCCCAGGCCTTCGGGTAGCAAGGCAGCCTGACCCAACAGGTTTGGGATCTTCTGGAACATTCATTCTCTTATGCCCACCCTACCCCCCTCTAATTCCTGCAACAGATAAGAAAGCTGTAGATTCCTGCGTGCACCCGGGAGAGCACAACTTCCTCGCTGAACATCCTTCCAAGGCCTGGGGTCCGGGGAGCCCTCCCATCCTCTCAACTTGAAGCATCTCACTCTCTAACATTTGGCTGCTGCAAACAAACGGGGCCCCAGGCGCCTGGGCTGCTGCTGGGCCAGCACAAGGTAGAGGGGACTGGGGGCACGCCTAAACCAGAAACTGCCCGAACTGGTTACATTCCAGCAAGATTAGCACAAGCCTGGCCTGCTCCTGAGCCCACCCTCCCTCCTCTCCCAGGCCATGAATAGGATTTTTAACTATTTCCCTCCTACTTGCTGTCCAGCTTCACAGGCTGACAACGCTCCCTGCTGTTTGCACATTAACCTCCCATTTGCCAGGCAGCCTCTCAGGGGCTGCGGATTAACACCCATCAACCAGACAATGGGCTCCAGACAAAGGCTCCCGGCGCCAGGCCCAGTCAGTCAGCGGGCAGCAACCACTGCCTGAGGGACTAGTGAGGGCTGGGTGTGCTCCCTGACACCCGCCCAGTCCAATCCGGATGGTCTAGCCTTCTGGTGACTGAGTTCAGGCCTGAAGGGAGTCCCCAGCTCCTAGGAGAGGCCTGCAGGGCCCATGGTCGCAGTGCCAGGACGGGACGGAGAGCGGGAGTTTTTACCTGTTTGGCTTTTCTCCTTTCTCCTGGCATAATCAAGGCCTTAGGGGACACAGCAGGAAGCATGTGACTCTGGCCCCTGCCCTGAGGTTCCTATGGAAAGTGCAGTCCCCATGGAAGCCACTGGTAGACCTGACTCTGTGCCAATGCCATTTTCTTACTCTGTTGTGGGCAGGTGCACACACAGGTAAGACATGGAAAAGCAGCAGCAGCAGGCTGGCAGGGAAGGAAGGGGGAAAATCAGAATATAAGGTGTGGGGATGTCCTTAAATTAAATGTCCTAGACCGTGGCTTCTCCGTCCCAGCTGCATGGTACAGGTCTGGCATCAGTATTTGAAACAGCTCCTCCAGGTGATTCTAATGCAGTCTTGTGCAGAAGCAGAGCCTCTCAAAGCGAGAAAATTCATATGAATGACTGGGACCTCCTTAAAATGCAGATTCTGGGTCAAGAGGTCTGGGGTGGAGCCCATATACTCCTAGGTGAAGATTGTCCAGGGCCACCTTTGTGCACTAGGACTGAGACAAAGGCAGCCACCAGGAGGCTGGATCCCCTCGGTGCTCCAGATGGTGGTTTGGCTCCAGTTTCCGCCCTCTCTCAAGGCAGCCAGCCCCAGCTGTGCACAGCTCTGCTGGAAGTCCTTCTTTATATCAGGGCAACCCCCATGACCATCTGAAGTCCCTCTTCTCTTGACCTGGAAGTTCTGGGCCCTCATGAGAAAACCTTGCAGCTTTAGCGCCTGCCCGTGCCCCCTAGTTCATGCCAAGGAGACCAATTTTCTGATCCTCATTCTGTTCATGGTACCAATACCAGACGTGTGAAAGGGGGCAGGGTGCAGATTGAAAGGAGGCTATTGGGGGTAGGGGTGGGAGTGGGGCCCCAACGGAAACAGAAACCAGAGTTCCAACCCTGGGGCAGTTAACATACAAGAAACTTACGGACAATTAAAAAGCAACCACCACAATTAATATGGTTTACACAGGCAAAACTCATTAGTGGGGGTCTTGTTGCTGGAGGTAGTCATTACTGGGCAAACCCTGTCTTTACAGATAGTGCAAATTAATTGCAAACAAGACTGCAATGGGGACATTTAAAAGGCTGTGAAACAACGTTTGAACCTGAAGATGAGGTGAGAATGCCGCTGACCCGTGGTGGACACACACAGGCCCTTGCTCAGGGCAACCTTGGCCAGCCTGGCTCAGATTCCTGGCGAAGTGCTAATACAACGAACCTGTGCTCCTTTGGAAAGGTTTTAGAATTTAGAAAACACCCTAATTCACAGTGATGCCCACCCCAAGTCAGAATGAACTGCCCCCCCCCCCCACGCCGGGTACTGCTCATGGGTCACTTCATAGTCACCATTACAGGGGGCTCATGTTTACAGTGACAGTACGTCTACAAATGATGGCTCCAAATGAGATGCTGTAAAAACAACCTCAAGGAAAGCAGCAGCAGGGCTTCTGCCCCTCCACCTGCTCCAGGACCCTCAGTCTCCTCAAAGCAAGAGGACTCCCCCGATCCCCACAAGCCTCTCAAGGCTAAATTTCCCAAAGACCCAAGGACCCAAGGACTCCTGCTGCCACTTCCTGCTCCCTGCCAGGTCACAGACTGGGGCCTGGCAGAACTAGTCTAATCCTGATTGTTACCTTGGTCTAAAGGCACCTTTCCTGGGCCTCAGCTTCCACTTGTTAAAAAGGTATTAGTATAACTCAGTTCATAAGGTTGTACTGAGATTTATCTGAGCTAATGTTTACAAGCACAAGGCCTGAACTAGGTAAGCCCTTATAATGGTAATACGAAGTAGGAACTTCTTTTTTAAGGCAGGAGAGATGATTTAACATGCCTTCTCCTTTGAGGCTCCAGAGCACATCACTCTACCTTGAGGTCAGTTCTGCTACTAGTCTTGTTGCCCTGACAGAGGGGCAGGAGACATGCAGCACAAGGTCATGGTCTTACTCATCCTTGAACCTCGTGCGATGCTCAGCCCAATGCCCACAAGTAGCAGGACCCTGGTCAGTACCTGTGCACTGATTCTCCAGCATGAACAGTCAACACAGAGCAAAGCCCACCAGGCAGGTCCAGTGGCCACACTGACCAGACTTCTCTCCCACTGGAAGCAGGTAGTTCCTATTCTTAGAGACAACGGTAAAACAGGAATTGCATTTCTGACCTGGTGCCAAACTCTTGATGACAATGATCACCAACACCCTATGTTTTCTTTTTAAATCAAACTCAACGATAGGTCTGCCACTCTCCCTGCACAATCACAAGCCTCTGACATTTCAGCAGCCTGATTCTTCTTCAGGAACACAGATCCCTGTTTCTATTCACTGTGGCAGGGGCACCTAATGCATTACTGTTCACACACCCTACCTGGTTTCTGTGGAAGTGGGTCACCTTCCAGGTCATGACATGGAATGGTTTCTTTTGGGGGTGGCATTAAGTCTAAATTTGGCCTTTTGAGAAAGTGCTGCGCTGTTTTCCCCAGAATTAATTTGCTACTGTAGGCAACGAAGATCAAGTTTATAGGTTTTTAAATCAGAAAGCACTTTTGTTCCTTTGAGCTATCATCTATTTACCCTAGAAGGTTCAGCCTGTCCTTTGGGGCCCTGGGCAGGGAAGAACCAAGCCTCCCCATGGAGCTAGACAGGGTAGGGCTCCCTCTACAGGGGTGACCCTTGGCAGAGGCCCAGAGTTCTGGGGGAGTTTGTAGTGTGAGCTGCTTGGGATGACTCTTTGTGCGCAGGCAGTTTTGGAACTCTTTCTCAGAAGGGCTGTAGGAACAGTAGCTCCATTCCACACACCATTCTTTCCCGGCCTCTTTCTTCTCCTTCTTGGCTCTGTTGTGCCACTACCTCTCCAGAGCCAGGGACTCCCCGAAACTCCCATGGAAGAGCTGTGCCGGGGCTGGGACCTCTTGGACGGGTTACACTGAGACTTGGATCAGGGTGCGTGTGGCAGGAAGTGAACTCATTTTGTGTCTTCTGCCTGGGAAGCTGTCTGTGTATTATAACAAGGATGTAACTGCCTGCAAAATGGATGAGTTATCGTGAAGTTCTGTGCCTGCAGAGGGGCCAGTTGGTACAGCTGCCAATGCAGGCTGTGGCTAAAGCTCCAACAGAAGGAAACTGCTGGAAACCAGAGGTACAGCCTAACTGGGGGTGTGGTGGGATGGGGCCCAATCCAGGGGATTCCAGTTTCCATAGGTGTCCTTCAGGCCTTTCTTTCATGCTACCTCCTTCCAGCCTCTGGTCACTCTCCTCTTCCCGCAACTACACACACAACTGGAACACGGTGGGAGGAAGCTTCTAGAGTTTCCCTTCACTGCATTTGGAACTAAAATGGGAAACTCGGCTAGTTTAAGGGGCAAGTAGTACATAGTTTCTTCTTATGGCCTTTTCTGAACAAGATGTCAGTCACAGGGAACAATCAAGAAGCAGAGACATGCAAGAGAGACAAACGGCAAACATCTCATACAAATCTGTTGTCTGAGCCCCCCTCCCGCCCCCCGTGAGCTCTCTGTCCAGGCAGCCCCTTACGAGGTGCTGAGAGAGGAAACCACCACCAGGCAGGGGCCAGAGACTTGGGTTGGGTCAGCTGTGCCTAGACAAGCAGTGGGACTTAGGCAGGGCCCTCCCCTTGCTGAGCATGGTTGCTAGAAAAAGCTTTTACTGAAACACACATGTATTAAGCACCCATTGTTTACACTATATACATTCCACAATTAAAGGTAAAGTTTCCTTTTGTGATCTCTTCCCCACAAGCCTTCTCAGTTGTGTGAAGCGAATGAGTGCTGATTATCACTTTAGACAAGAATACTATTCAGGTATGTATGGGTCATTAAGTGGGGCAATGACGTCCCCACTTCTTATGCTATCCTCTTCTTGCGTATTCCAAAACAGTGTTCGGACAGCACGATAATCTTAATTTTTCTTTCCACTCCTAAATTGTTAAATTAGACCCAACCCCCCAGACTAACCAACCTCACAAACCTCCTAAATACTGAGGACATCTGTTTCACTCCTGCAGGTGGCTGCTGGAGCTTTCGCCCCCTGCTGGTGGCCTCAGGCCAAGGCCTCTGCCTTTGGCCCTAATGCTTGCCGCCAGTTTAATTAATGACTTCTTTACCACCTTTTGGTTCTGCTGAGGCTGGCTGAACAATGAGTACCCTTCAGAGACTCCAGTTTCTGCTTCCCCTTTTGCAAGCGGCTATGAAAGGTCTCTCAAAGGTTATTTATCTGCGGCCCAGATGTGCCTAAGTCCCAGCATTTCAAGCTTCCTTTGGAGGACAGCACAATTTGGGGACCTTGAACACACGCGCAAAACACAAAATAGTGCTCCGCAAAGTTAGCCAGGCTTAGTGTTTTTTAAAAAGGCCAAACTACCCGTTACTGTGCATGGCAGGGGGAGAAGGCCAGGGGTGGGGGTTTCCCACGATCGCAGATGCCTCTCCGAGGAGACTGGGAGAGACCTGGGCAGCCTGACGCTGGTTTATCAGCATCTCTTACAAACTCGGTGATCAGTGCTGCCCTGTTGGTAGCTTGAAATGGGTCATAATGGGAGTATTTCCACCATGAAAATGGCCAACACTACACAGCAGGGCACCTTCCACCCCCAGCAGGTTGCTAAACATCTGCCAGCACAACACTGTAACCCCCTCCTTACTTTGTCTCACTGACTTAAAAGAAGCACTTACTGAGCACTCATTTAGATACCGGAACCCAAAGGTGAGTTGAATAAGCTCAAAATGTAGAAAAATAAAGCTAATGCCTCACAGAAACATTCTGTCTTGCACTGTCTTTGCATATGCAAGCTCACTCAATCCTCATAGCAACACTGTGAGGAGAGAATTCGTATGTCTCCTTTTCACAGATGAGCAAACTGAGGACTCTGCCCCATGCCGGGAGCCTGTAGCTGTCCTACTGTCCTATGAAAAGGCCTGTGTGAGGCCCATGTGCAAAACCCTCAGAAAAATACGCCATCAGAGCTCAGACCCTAAAGCACATGATTTTATGGGGGCTTTGTGCCAGGAAGGGTTCTTGGAAGTGACAAAAATTATGTAAGCTCTGAGGAAGGATCCAGAGACCCCAGGAAAGGCAGCTGAGGGACAGTTCAGGCCAGCTGGAGAAGAGGGGTTTTTTGGATGCAACAGGCTCCTTGTAACAACCGCCACATCCCTCCTGGCACTTTGCCGAGCCAGGGAAACCCCTTACACTTCTGGGGGAGAGAAAAGGAAGGAGGCATAGTATGCAATTATGAGAAAACAATACACTCTTAGATTCTCACAGCTGAACAACCAGGGAGAACCCAGCCCTTAAACCATCCAGAACCTGGGAGTCACCAGAGCAAATATCCTGAAGGTCTCTGCTCACATTGCACAAGAACAGGGCCCTCACTGTCAGGGGACAGCAAAGGTCCACTTTTCCCAAGTGTCAGTTTTCTGCTGGGTTCCGACTTGGAAATTCTGGAGGGAATTGCTTTCTGCCTTTAGCATTCAAAGTAGGAAACTACAATTAGTGAATAACAAAAACTAAACCTCTTTTTTAAAAATTCTCACCTGAGAATGTTTATCATGTTTATCGATTTTAGAGAGGGAGGCAGGGAGAAAAGGAGGGGAGTGGGGCAGAGAGAGAGACAGAAACATCAATCGGTTGCCTCATGTATGTGCCCTGACTGGGGATTGAACATGCAGCCTTTTGGTGTGTATGGGGTGACATTCCAACTGAGCCACCTGGCCAGGGTCCAAAAATTAAACTTCTTAATGCTACTTCATAGGATGAAAAGACCATACCCTGCAAACAAACAGACATTCGGCTGGGCCTTGTCCGATTATACTTGGGAGACTCAGAAATCCAAGTCCTTTCCCCTTTTTCCTACTTCCTCCTGCCCGCCACCCCCTACCTTTTTTTTTTTTTTTTTGCCCCAGGAATGAGTCAAGTCAGTCAACAAGTATTTATGGAGCGCCCGCAGGATTGCAGAGTCTGGGAGGAGACAGAGGTTGCTGGAAGAAGCCCAGGATAGTTCTCATTTGAGACAGTAAAAGGAAATGTCAGTCCTCAGGCCAGGTCTAAACAGGGCAGTAAAGAACTGACTGCCACCCTGGGTGGGTTTATTCTGGACCAATCACTCCCTCCAGGCTGAGTGGCTTTAGTTATCTTGAGGCCAAAGTGGGTGGATCCACCTTGAGCCATAATCATGTACATTTTTGGAAAATATAAGCACAATGCAACAATCTTGATGGTTTTGGGGTGGGGATTGGGGGTTGACCAAGACACTCTTCTTCCTCCAATTCCCAAAGGGCCCCCACAACCATCAAAAATTAACAAATGTTGTCAGACGTTCACCACTTTCTTCTGTGCAAAGGTAAATGTGTGTGAGCTGGAGGGGAGAGGGCAGGAAAAATCTAGGGTCAATAGAAACAGCTTTCTGGGGGCCTGACCCCCTGCAATTTGGAAACGGGATTGAATTTACTTGGTCCAGAGCGCTCCATAGGCCAGCAGCATCTGTGTCACCTGGAATTATGTTAGAGGTGCCACCTCAGACATACTGAAGCGGAATCTGCATTTCAGCAAGTTCCTCAGGAGATCCCCAGGTACATGCCCATGGGGCACACAGCAGGCCAGCTAACCAGGCAACTGTTTGTCGTTAAAGCCTGTAGATGCCTCACAGTCACATTTGGGGAACACCTGTCCTCCATATTACAGGGCACCAGCTAGCTGGCTCCCTGGATTTTCTGTTCATACCCCAAAAGCAAATATTAGGAAAGCCTAAATATTTGTAAATATGACTCCTGATTTAAAAATAACTCACCCAGAAGGATCCAGGTCAATTGCACATTTGCTTCGTTATCATGGGAAGATACATTCTTAGAAGCCTAACAGAACTAACTGCAACCAGCCTCAAGGCACGTGGTTTCTCATCTGCGTCACACTCAAATAACAGTGCACCCTGGTCTGGCCTGAATTCTCTTCTGTTTTAAACATTCAAGTATGTTTGAACAACCTACCTGGTTACAATTAGGGTCACCACACCTGGGGAAGTCACTGCAAACCCCTACACGTAACTATGGTGATTTAAATAGCAAATAACACATTTGGAGACTGGTATACAAGTCTGCAGGCAGACAAGAGAGCTTCGGAAGATGTTAATTTGCATGTTCACGAAGGAGCAGAACCCAGCTGCGCAACATTAATGCTTAATTTGACAGAGCCCTGGGACAGAGACAACCTCCTCATGGGAAGGCTCTAAATTTAAAGCTGATTTTCAAACCCTCACCATGTTGACTAAAACTTAAATTTAGCTGCTCAAGGAGACTGGGTTTTATTTTAGTTTTTCCTGTGAATCCTGAAACAGTGAAAATAGAAAAAGTCCGTGTTTAAGTTTTGCAAGTTTAAACACAAGTATCTGAATAATTTGGTGCAAAGGTTCTCAAAATATTCCCCCTGGCACAGAAAAAACTTTAAAAAAAGAATTGCCCAATTGGAAGAGATTTCTTCTCATCAGGTACTGAAATTTAAGGACTTGGTTCTAGCTTAGCTGTTGCTTTCTGGCCTCCTATACTTCTTTTTCAGTGTTTAAAGTAAAATGTGAGAAGCACTGTAGCCTTTAGGAAGATAAATCTTCTGAAATAGGATGCATAGAAGTGAATGTGTGTGTGCAGGGGTGAGATTATAATAGCGGTTATGTTCCTATACTACAGTAATATAAATACTATAATGTTTTACATATACGCTCCTAGTGTAATACGCTGTAACAGCAACAGGTAGTGTGTGAATTTCGGCATCTTCGGGGCAACATGGTCCTGGGTTCACTTTATCAGTTTCTCCAGGAATTGGGAGTCTGCTGAACAGCTCACCGCACATGGACTTGGGGAGCCTCCTGTGGGGATGCAAACCCAGTGGGGTGAGCCAAGAGCACTTGGTACCAGCATCACCAATTGTTTGTCATGACGCGAAAGCAGGTATCCAACCTTCCAACTTCAAAATGAGGCCTGCACCTCACTGAAGGTTTGGTATTCACACCTATGGTGACCACAGCCGCAGGGCAATGTTTTGGTCCTGTAAGTGACCAAGAGGGATGGAAGGCTTTTTAGTAACCTGGACCTACTAAGCAGATGATGCTCACTCTTCTTGGGGGTGCATATATCAGATTATGAGTGGATGGCATGATTTCATGCGATACAAAAATACCTTGTTAAATGCTTGGGACTCCTTAGGATTCCAAATGTATTGAGTCTTTGGCCCATCTGTTATTAATAAATGCCAGTGGCAATATCCGTGAATACACTTGTCAAAGGGGCTACTTCCTTTCCTCTTTCCCCAGCTGCAAACCGCCCCCTGGCAAAGGCCAGATGTTGAAATCAAAATCAGGAGACTTGGGTCGAAAGCCTGGCCCTGCCAGGGGCAAATCTGTCACCTCGATAAGCCTCAATTCATCGTCTGTTAAATAGGAGTGATTAAACCAGCTTCGCTTAATTCTTCGAACTATTCTGAGGATCAAATGTGATCTCGGATTGAGTCCTTAGGTATGTCAAATCAGCCAATAACCCAAGCATCCATGATATAATCTGGGACATCTGTGGGTGAGTTTCCTTCTTCACTGTTATACAAGGCATGATACTCCTCATAGCACTGCCCCACCCCAGGCCCCCAAATAAGCTTGCCTTTAAATTTTTACACATTTAGACTTCGTTAAGCAATGAAATCCATTTTGATCTAATCAAGGTTTCCTTTGAGGGCAGCCTGAGTTCCTCTAAGCCTGTAAAGCTTATTTGTAACTGGAAGCCGTAACTCCACCCCCCTCCCTTGTGTTGAGATGTCCATCATCAATTTTCTTCCAAAGCATGATTTAAGCTCCCTGCCTGGCTTTATACATCTGGAGGCCAGAACCAAGCCGGTCCCCACCACTAGCAGCAGCAGTAAATAACACCATTGCCCGAAGTTGGGAGTGTGGATGGTCCTGCCCTCAGCCACCAGACAGGAGGAACACCTGACTGCCATTCAGATGGAGAACTCAGTGTGGGAAGGCTAGCTGGCCAGTCACTCAGTGACCAAAGCCAGCACTGCACTGCCCACGAGGGCACGGCTACCCTCCAACAGTTTCCATCTGACAAACCCCCTTTAGCATTATGGACAACCGTTGGTTCATATTAAAGAGGCCGGATCCTGCAGCTGGATGAGCCCCCACTGTGGTTCCTCCCTTGTACTCCACGGTAATAGCTCTTCTGAGGATGGTGATGAGCTTCTTATGAAACCCTCACATGGCCCCTCCAGTAGCACCTGACTCAGGTGATCCCTCCTTCTGCCTTCAGGTGCTGGCTTCCTTGGCTTCAGGAAGATCCTGGGCCCTCCAGGCCTCCCCCTATACCTGTAGTGGTGCTTCTTGGTCTCCCTGGCTGATTACTGCTCTTTTCTCCAAAGTGTAAAGGCTGTAGTGCCCAAGGCTCAGCCCCGTGGTTTTCCATCCCATTCATTGCTGATGACTTCAAAGTCTCTCCAACCCTGCCCTCTTCTCCGAAATGTAGACTCAATCACCCCACTGCCCATCACTATCCCTATGGAGAGCTCCCAAAGCAGCCCAGCTGCCAGCATGCCCTGAACGGAGCTCCTGGTTGTTTCCCCAAATTTATTCCTCCCCAGTCTCCCCAGTTCAATTAATGGCACTTCCATGCTTCCTGCAGCTCAGCAGATATTCCTCTCTTCTTCCTCTCGCACCCCATCATCAAATCTTGCCACTTCCCCTTCAAAGCAGATCCAGAATCTGGTAACTTCTCCTCGCCCTATTTCTACTGCCACCGTCGAAATCACCTCGACCCCCTAACTTGTCTCCAGCTTTCTGCACTTGCTCCCACAGCAGCCTTAGAGCTCTGTTAAGACACAGATCATCCTCAGATCATGTCTCCTCTCTGCTCAAACCTTCGAATGCTCCCTTCTCAGAGCACAGAGATGCGAGTCCCCACCACACTCTGCAAGGCCTCTGTGACAGGCTCCCTGGTTCCTCTCTGACCACACTTCCTTCACTGCTTCCCGCACTGACCCTAACCTGCCCCTCAGCTCCAGCCTAACTGGGTCCCTTGCTTCCTTGAACAAGCCAGGCACCATCCTGCCTGAAGACCTTTGCACTTGCTATTCCCTCTGCCTAGAGTGCTCTTCTCCCAGGTGTCTAGACAGCTGGTTTCCTTAGGTTTTTACTAAACAGTCACCTCCTAGTGAGGCCAATAAATGTTTGGTAACTGAATGAATAAACAAATGAACTGAGGGCTCAGGATGAACTGGCGGCTTCATCCTGAGCCCTCAGTGGAAGGCCAGGTTCCTCACTTGGCTGGCCTGTTAGTTCTTTCTCTGGGGCTGGATCCCCAACCCTCTGCCACTACTCTCACACCTCCAGGGGGTGCTGTTCACATCAGTCCATGAATGGCAGCATTCCTGGGTGGGGGCAACTCTGCTGGCCCTGAACACATCCTGAGGACAGAGGCCATCTATGTGTATTTGCCCCTCATATGGTACAGAGCACATGGAGTGGGTGGCTCAATGTGTATCTACTGAATGAATAAGCAAACCAAACATGGCCTCACCTTTCACACAGCACAAGAATCCTGCCCTCTCAGACCCCTAGACCTGTGCACCAGGCCTGCTTCTTTGGCTGTAGCTCTCCTCGATCCACTTGCATCCCAGTAATGGCCTGGTCTCACTCCTTCCTTTTCCTTGTTGAGCTGAGCTTCCGGCACCTCTTAGGCTGGTCAGGCCCAGACAAGGATTTCACAGGAGAAATGAGTCGCCTTTGCATTCAGTTTCAAAAACAACTGGATCCTCTGTGACCAGTGCACAAACACAGCTTTCCCATGCAGTCACCAGGCACGTCCCCAACCCCTTCTCACACAGGTACAGAGGTGGGCACTGTTATACAATGCCTCCCCATGAGTCAGCCACACATGGCCCTTTAGGAATGCAAAACAAAGTCTGGAAGCCCCATGTGAGTTAAGAAAAAGCCTACATTTAACTTCACCCTTCCTGCCTGTGACTTACAGTAGCCAAATCTTTATCACCTCTGAGTGATATCTGAAGACACCACTATGTTCCCTTTCATCAAGACACAGAGACGGCAGGGGGATCTCAGCACTTAATGCCCCCAAGGGGTAGCCATAACACATTGTAAAATTAGTTCTTCTGAAATAGCCTGCCAACTGTGAAAATAAGCTGAGGGTGGAAAAACTGGAGCTGAATGCATAGCAGTTTTGCACATTTAACCAAGATACAGGAGGATCATCTCTAGAAGCCAATGCAAGTTACTTGTTGTTGAGTAACTACTGTGTACTGATAAGATTTGTAGGAGGCTCCACCTCAAGAGGCCAGTAATCCAAATGAGGAAAGTTAAGAAAAACATGCCCATTCACTCAAGAGTTTTCAAAACTGCAGCAGCGTACCAGGAAAGTCTGAGGCAAAATAGCTGCTTCTAACAATGGGGAAGCAGAGAATGAGGGGAGATAGAAGTGACAGGGGAGATTTCTTTCTTTCTTTTTTAAGTCAATTTTATTGATTATGTTGTTATGGTTGTTCCAACCACCCCCACCCCCCGCCAACCGCTTTTACTCCCTTCTCCCCAGTACCCAACTTTATTCCAACAATCTCCCCTCACCCCCTTAGTTCATGTCCAAGGGTTGTGTATGTAAATTCTCTGGCTTCTCCATTTGCTATACTGTTCTTAACATCCTCCTGTCTATTTTGCACTTACAGGAGATTTTTTGAAGGAGGCAAGAACTAGAGATTTGCAGAGAAGAAATGGAAGGAAGCAACATCCTGTGGAGCCCGAGCAGAGAGTGCTTGCTGCAAGCCAGGTGGTGCAGGGGAGAATGTCTTCAAGAAGCGTGAGCCTGCGGAAAAGTGCTGGCCTCACGCTTGCCATCTGCACGCTGTCATTACACTGTGATACCGAGCCCTATTCAAGGAGCGGCAGGCCGGCAGGGAACAAACCTCAGCGGTTGCTCCCTAGAGGAAAAGTGCACATACGGCCGAGTGCAGCTTCTGAGGGCAAGAGAGGTAGTGATTGTCTTCATGTTGTTATAATGGCCATGGTCAGGCTTGGATGTGGCAGTTAAGCTGTCAAGGCCTCAAGGCGATGTAGGAGCGTTCCCCTTCCCCCAGCTCCCCCGCCAGGCATCCCACAGAAAAAGAAGGGAAAGAAATTCTTTAGTGCCAAGTGCAAGGTGTTCACAAAAGGACAAGTGTGCATTTTGGCTGTATGCTGGCTTTTTACTGGCTGGTTCTCACTCTGACATGGTTCCATGCTGGCAGGTGGCAGCCCAGGGCTGGTGGGAATGCCCTGGGGAAGGCAGTGGCCCCGATGTTCCCAGCCTAATGGCACCCGTGGGAGAATTATGGGAATGAGTCAGGGATGGAAACGACCTGCTGGGTGACATCTAAGTCTCCCTTCCCCTGGGGCATGCTGGTAAATGGTTTGATTTGAAATGACCCAGGTAGTGGAAGTTTTCATCAGCTTCTTAAAGTTAGATGTTTTCAAAGTAACTTAAAAATATATCCATCAGAAAAAAGACAAAGAGGGAAATAGAAACCCCAAAAGAATATTTACAGAGAAAGAGAAACAAACTATTCCTAGACCCATTTAGTTGTCCAGGTCCTAAAGCACAAATAGAGTCCTAACAGAGACTTTAATTAAAATACTAAAACTGTGGCTGTATTTTAATTTCTTTTTAAAAGTTTTTAAGGGAGCCAATAAAATAAAAATACACCTGGGGCCTGAATTATCTCACATAAACAAGGACTGCTTAAAAACCCATCCAGCCCTGGCTGGTAGCACAGTGGATAAGGCGCTGGCCTGTGAACCCTGAGGTCGCTGGTTGGATTCCCCAGCCAGGGCGCATGGCCAGGTTGCTGGCCGGGTCTCGGCAGGGTCCCCGGCAGGATCCCTGGCCGGGTCCGTGGCTGGAGGTGGGTGGAAGGCAACCGTACATTGGTGTTTCTCTCCCTCTCTCCCTTCCTCTCTCTCTGGAAATAATAAATAAAATCTTAAAAAAACAAAACAAAGAAACCCCATCCAGTACTCTGGAACAAAGAAAGGGATGGGCAGTCCCCTTCCCCTCCCCGAGGCAGGTCTGTGAGTCTGTCAACAAACTTTTATTGTGTGCTATACCCTGTGGAAGGCCCTGAGGACGGGGCACTCCCAGGGGCAAGTGAGAAACCCCTAGTGTTTCAACTTCGGTTCCCACACTGAAAAAGAAAGACCCAAAAATGCTGAGTTCCAAAAGACGGGCTGTATAAAAATGTTGAAAAGGAAGACAAACCCTTTAAAAGGGTGACCTTGGGCGTGCCCTTCCCAATCGAGTTAAATGTCACTGCTCTGAGAACTTGTACTTTCTGATTTCCTGATTTTGCAGAATCCGAAGCTAGCATAACGAATTAAAACCCTCCAGCTTCCTTCCTTTCTCTGTTTCCTTAAAAACAAAAAGCCACAGATTTAATATTTCCATTAAAACACAACAACAAAAAACATCACACACTTTTATTGCAATCATGGTTAGGAAAAAAATACCTTTCTCTTTCATTTTTTTTGCATAAGATTACTTTTTCAAAGTTCAGTGAGACACTAAATTTTACCAGTGCATACTTTCATTTAGTCCATAAGTATATACACTATTTAGGCAACTTGTATGTGTGTGTGTTTAAAAGATTTTATTTCTTGATTTCTAGAAACTGGGGAGGGGAGGGAAAAGGAGGGAGAAAGAGAGAGAGAAAAACATTGGTTGTTTGCCTCCTGCACGCCACCAACCAGGGACCCAGGCACGTGCCCTCACTGGGAATCGAACCAGTGACCTTATGGTTTGCAGGCTAGTGCTCACTGAGTCGCACCAGCCAGGGCTAACTTGTGATTTTAAGTGCTGCCTATGTTTCTCTGCTCTCTCTCTTGCTGTTAGAATCAGGAGGGAAATTCTCACATCAGCCAGTTTTACTCCCAACCACACCTTTTGGGATGAGACTAAGGTTATGACCTCCAACTTTCATGCGTCCACAGGACGGGGGGAGCTGCGGGCACAGTAACTTCTCCTGCGGCAGATGATGAAGGGGAGGGAGGTTCCCAGAGACGCCACTCACAAATACTTTCTGAGCACCTGACAGCACTGTACACGGAAAACACACATAGGAAACAGTATGGAAAAAGAATGTGAAGCTTCAGTAATAAGTTTTTATAGTGATTATATGTTGAAATAATACATTGATAAACTGGGTTAAATAAAATACATTATTAAAATGAATTGACTTATTTCCTTTTAATTCTTTTTTAATGTGGCTATTAGACACTTTAAAATTACCTCTACGGCTCACATTCTATTTTTATTGGACTGCACTACCCTAGGGGAGTTGACTCAAAATCATGTAGTGGGCCTGCGGCAGACCTGGGCTAAAGATCCACTGCTCCTACAGCATTTGGGGGACACAGGGTTTCCCAGAGTTTCAGGAACTGGGGAGAGCTTCACATACTGACAAATAGTGTGCATTGGGCCCAGGAAAAAGGGTGCTGCCTGCCCAGCTCTGACTATGGTAGGGTAGGGCTCCAACCGTTCCAGCAGCAGGTGGACAAGGGTACAAGGACCCCAGGGAGGGCAGAGCACCCCACTTCCTATCTGGGGTGGAGCCTGCACAGCCTAGCACCTCAGCCTGCACAGGGGTGGGAAGGGGACCTCAGCCTGGATGTTGGGTCCAGTGAAGGAGGTGGGGTGCACACACTTCCAAACAGGCACATAGACCCAACTCCTGTGGTTTCTTTCCGTCCCTTCTCTGTGCAGTAGTTGGCAAATTATTTTAAAAATTATGTCAGGGGCCATATCCCCTCCCCTACTTAAACCCTCCAATCAATTCATCTGCACTTACAATAAAATCCAAACCCTACCACTAGATCTGGCCTCGCCTCTCTTCTCTGATGTCATCTCCTACCTTCGCCCCACATCCTGGCCTTTTAACTGTTCCCTCTGCCAGGGACACCCTTGCCCGTGGATCTCCTCACCAGTGGTTGTCACTCCCATCTCAACTTTCCCACCTCCTCAGCAGCCTCTGCATCACCCCTCAAATGCTATCACGCCATCCTGTTTTAGTGGTCTGCAATGGCCGTGTTGTTTTATTTTCATTTCTTTTTATTTTATTTATTTATTTATTTAAAGATTTTATTTCATTATTTTTAGAAAGAGGGGAAGGGAGAAAGGCAGAGAGGAAAAGAGACATCAATGTACGGTTGCTTTTCACCTGCCTCCAATCACAGAGCTGACTGGAGACCTTGTTATGTACCCTGGCTGGGGAATCGAACCTGTGACCTTTGGGTTCGCAGGCCGGGTCCTTATCCACTGTGCTACCAGCCAGGGCTTATTTCTTTTTAAAATCCCACCTGAAGAGACGTTTTTATTGATTTTAGAGAGAAAGGGAAGGGACAGAAAGAAGCATGATCAGTTACCTCCCAATCACCCCCCAGCTGGATATCAAACCTGCAACCTTTTGATACGTGGGCCGATGCTCCAACAACTGAGCTACCCTGCCAGGGCTCTGTTTCATTTGTTTGCTGTCCCCCATCCCGCACCCCAGACAGTAATGTCCCTGAGGGTGAAGAGCTAGTCTGTCAGGTTTTCTGCACAGACCTTAGATGCTATATCAGTGAGTGGCTCTTGGAAGGCAATCCCTAGGCCAGTGCCGAATCAAGATTGAATAAAGAGACCCTAGGTAATGGCCTCCAGCAGCCATTACCTAGGACCAGGACCAGGTGGACTGGTCCTACCAAAGGTGCTGTACTTGGTAAGATGCTCCATTTCATACCCCACCCTTGGAGCAGTCCTCTTGATTAGCATTTCGGAGGAAAGTGAAGTCCAGCTCAATAGTGCCTAGGGAGGGCAGAGGGTCAAACCCTGGTCTGGCTCCAAGGCATTGCTCCTTTTACTGTCACCTTGTCTAGCCTTTTTGCTCCAGCCCTGCCCCAACTACCTGGAAGACTCACCCCTGTGAAAGCTCCTCAACCTCCCACCTCTCCAAGGCTCCTTCTGCCCTGACTTCTAGGCGCTGTCCTTCCTCTCAAACCCTCCCAGGATACAAAGGACAAAGAGAGGGGTCATTTCTTTTCTACTGGCTGATGGACTCTTTGTAAAGAAGGCCCAGTCTTGTCCTCCACCCTCTCATCCCTGCCACCGTGCAGAACTGTTCTAGGTATACAGAAGGGGCCTAATCATTGTTTGCTACTTGGACAAAAGACTGGGTCTGGAAGGAGAGCCTATCTTCACATGGACCCCAGCGGTGTCCAGGGGGAAGTCTCATCTGGAATGCCACTACTTTCCCTGCCTTCCCACATCACCTTCCTATCAGTCAAGTAGGCCCAGAGTGTTTGCACTTTCTATCACTTGGCATCACCCCTACTTTTGTGGAAAAGTGCGTCCTCTATGTGAAAAACCTGGTGGCCTGTATGTGACGTACCACTACGCTCTTGCCCACCCCCTGCCAACCCCTCAGAATCCTTGGAGGGCCCCTATGG
The DNA here is from genome assembly GCA_004026585.1 of Noctilio leporinus. NCBI lineage: Eukaryota > Metazoa > Chordata > Mammalia > Chiroptera > Noctilionidae > Noctilio > Noctilio leporinus. Next base: position 158,997 of record PVIW01001649.1, on the reverse strand, counting down.
AGACCCCTGGATTGGGCCACCCTTGCACGCAGCACCCCCTCCTCCCCAGTGCTCCTTAGCTTCTGTGGCTGTCTCCCCCTGGACTGTTTACACAGCTGCAGAAGGAAGGGAAGCTCATTCCTCCTGTCCCCAAGCCCAGGGTTAATATGTATATTTCCGGCAGCCCTACAGCTTGGGGCAATGGGAATGCTACCCCAACCCAATCTCCTGTAAACAGTACCTATGCTGATAATGGCAGTTATGGGGGGTCTGGAAAGGTGCGCCGAACTGTTTGCAGGGAACGGCCTTGCGGACATCTCTGCAGACTGCATGGAGCCCTCTGCAGCCAAGGCAGGTGCAGCTGCTCCACAGCTCGTAACCACCCCCCCACCCCCCGCCCCCTGGCAAGCACTGAAAGGTGTCCACATACAGACTGCCAGGTGACAGGGGTTGCAAACCAGGGACGATCACAATGGGTGTCCTTGACTTTAGTATCTTAGAAGCCAAGGCTTGATCAAGTACAGTGGGCAAGTTGTAGACAATTTTTAAAACAAAAAACAAAACAAACACACAAAAAAAACCCCACTAAATAAACTGTCCAGTTCTAACAAATATCTTAGTACTAAAGACCTGGAAAGTATTTTCAGCCTCTCCGGTCCTAAAAGGTACCTTAAATGAATAATTACCTCTTCGACCATGCTCCAGGCCAGATGGGAAAAATCACAGCCAACATCTAGAAGGCCCCACTCATTAGCTCATGACGGCTATGGTGGTATCCCAGACTAACATGGATTCTATAAGATCAGTGCACCTATATCCACAAGAGAACCCAAGCAATGCCTGGTCTGAATAATACAAGGGAAGCTGAAGACGATGCTCTGCTGTCCCCATGGCAGTTGACAGGCTTTCGGGTTTGGGGAACAAAGCATTTGGGAACCTCAACCACAGCAAATGACCCCTGCAGTCTATCCCTCCTTTCCCTCCTCACTCTGCAATACATGGAAAGCCATGGAACTTTTGGGGATTCTGTCTCTAATGAGGGATCTGTGTTACCTTTGCCTTTTGACTAACTTCCTTCAAGGAGCTCAGGTGGGGGTTCTTGTTACCTCTGTGTTCCCACTCCTGCAAGGACGACACACTGTCTGAAAGATAAATACATCCAACAACCCCCTCCCTCTGGGACCCCACAGGTCTTAATCCTGAAGGAACCAAAGGTCACTTTCCTTTTCCACATATGGAATGAAAAGTGTTTCAAGAGATCTTGGAACTTGTCCTATGGGGTGGCTACACCCAGACACCTGACAAGCCCAGCACCTGGACATCAGCCTTCTGATTAAACACGCACTCTTACACGCTGGACCCCAGGGGCACACCAGTACGTACACTATTCCATCCAGAGACAGCCAGCCACACACCTAAAAGAGGATCCCCCAAGGTCTGACCCAGGCCAGCGACCCCTCTGCAGGAGAAGCTGGGGATGACAGACCAGATGCTGTCTCTGATGTCTTCATGGGGTCCAGGACAACCACGATGACCCAAGTCAGCAAAGGATGGAGTCTGAGAACATGGACTAACATACTTGCTGACACAGGCAGGGCCTGAGCTGAGAAATCATTTCAGGGTTTGAAGCCACTGTGGCTGACCTATGAGGTGGTTGTGTGGCCAAGCTGTTATTTTTGTCAAAGGGTTGCGCCTGGTAGAGAACCTCACAGCTACAAGTTCTGGCCACATTTTGTCACTGAGTTTCACAAGGGTTCTGGGTGGCAGGTCAACGCTCCACTGTATAGAAGTCACAGCATAGCGACTCCCAGTCCAGATGCCTGCCCCTGTCTCACACAGCCCCTCGGGAACCACACTCCCAAATAAACCCACACGTGGCTGAGTTCTGCAACACAGGTTAAGGAAAAGGCTTGGGGGACAAAGAGGGAGGACAGGCACCACCTATAATTAAATTAAACTCATAAGATCCAAGTGCTTTGGATTAATATTGGTGTATTAGTTCTATTGTACTTAGTGTGGACCCAGGTCTAAACGAAGGGAAAATGAAAACAACCTGTCTGACAGCCATTTCCTCGCTTGCTTTCTCCACCCAAGAGGCACCAGTGGTTAACAGTATGGTGGCAACCAATGGGTCAAAGGGCAGCCCCTCCGCAGGCACTGGTTTCCATGGAGATGGGGCCCATTCATCCAGCACACAGAGCCTCTTCACAGCCACTTACACACAATTGAGCTATTACTGAGAGCCCAGGAGAGCCGTGTCTGGAGCACAGTGCACTAGACAGGGCAGGATTTAATGGAGCTGATTAAATGGTAGTGGGGGAATTATCCCAGAGCAGGATTTGGGAATGCCCTTCAGAAACAAGTCAATCCCCAGGCCTCATCCCATTCCCAACACCCCTCCCTTGTAGTAGAACAATACCAGCGCCTACACACTCCCGGTCACCTCCCCGTTCTTGACACGCATCCAGAGCTGAGAGGACAAACCCTGTTCTGAGATTCCTGGACCTCTGCTCAGCACCACTGTTTTTGTGACTTAGAAAGATGCCAACTCAAAAGACACAGAATGAAAATTTAAGTAAGAGATCTACTTCAGGCATAAGATAAATTCCAACAGAGAGAGAGAGAACAGGGCTCAAAAATCAATCTTCTTTGAGGTGAGAAATCCTTTTATATTTATTTGGGAATTCTTGAAATCTCTTTTTCTGAAAAAAATGAGGGCATTCCTTTAAAAAGTGTATGACCACTTGTCATTTATCAGACGTCAATTCTACCAAAATTCCCACAGCCTTTAAATCAGAGTGGAGCAATAGAGGTGAACTGTAAAATTACTAGAAAAGTAAAACAACTTATAAAAAGGCTCTCTCACACAAAAACTTTAGGTGAACATTTAATATACATAACCACCCAGAGCCAGAAACAATCCAAATATCCCTCAGCAGGTGAACAGGTCAGCAAAATGGATGAATCTCAACATGGATGAATCTCAAATGCCTTTTACTAACTGAGTGAAGCCAAAATTGAAAGGCTACATACACTGTCTGAATCCACATATATGCATTCTGGAAAAGCCCAAAACTATAGAAATGGAGACCGTATCAGTGGTTGTTAGGGTTTGGGACTGACTGTACAGGAAGGGCTGACTACAAATCGAACACCAGGAGAATCTGGGAGGTGGGGGGTGGACTTACTTCTCCATCATGATGGCAGTGGGTTCAGTTTGTCAAAGCCCATAGAACTGTATTCCACAAGAAGTGAATTTTATGGTATGTTAAAAAATCCTCTGAATTTAGCCTTGTAGAGAACAATCAAGGAAACGTTGTGCTGACTCTTCAAGCCAGAATAGAACAATAAGGACTCTGCTTTGTTTTCCTAAATTATACCTGCCAAGTTCTAAGTGCAGCCCTTACTGCTGTGATCTCTCACCAAGTTAAGGTAATGATGACTATGTCCAAGCATTAAAGCGTTGGATAGATAATGATAACTACTCTGATGACAACCAGATGGGTGAAAAACGTCAATATTTTTTATATTTTTTGAGGCTCTGAGTAGACAAAGAGAAGAAAAAATAATAGGGGATGTGTTCCTTAACGAGTAGAAGAGAAAACAGTGGAAGGAAAGATGATAAGATAGCAGTTATTATGATCTCAAGCGGGCTGAATGCCCACCTGCTGAACTGGCCTGAGCAAATTCAAATCCTTCATGGAAATGGTCAACACAGCCTCACACAGGATATTCAGACTTGGAGGATGAGAGACACAGGTTTTGACCTGTGTCCTGGGAATGTCAGCTTCATCAGGACACTCGTATCATTGCTGTGGCCTCAGTGTGCGGAACAAGGGCTCTGCAGGAGGTGCATAATCACTATTCGTTGAACAATAAATAAATCTGAGGGTGGGAACTTAGGAGAATTATCTGATTAAAGAGAAATGAGAAAGAAATATATGGAAGATTTACTCAAATCATTTGGTCAAGCTGAGAATTCTGAAGGTTTGAGAGATATTTAAAATAACCACCACAAAAACAAATGCACATTAAGTGAGAAAGGAAAACACAAAACACTACAAAATAAACCCTTAAAGCAAAAGACTGAAAGTCAGGACGAATGGCATGGAAGCCTTAACTCTCCCGCCCTGAGCTGCGCAGCCTAAACCCATTTGTCATGTTGGCTGTTGACCTGGGAGGCTCCTTGGTCAGACCTGGAAGGTCTAGGCACAGTTAGAAGTTCTTGACTAACATTAACTCAATTCTCACAGCAACCATCTGAGGTGGGGGCAGTTACAATCCCATTTTACAGATGAGAAAACTGAGGCCCAAGGAAGTTATCTGAGCAGCCCAGAGTAGGATATGAACCTACCCTGACCCTAGGGATCTGCACAAATAGTCCCTACACTACTTTGAAAAAACTATAATAAACTCATAAAGGCAAAAAGGTTAGCAGAGATGAAGTCCTACATCCGAGGATACCCTACCACTAAGGGTGAGTATGGCTATGGAATGGGGGGGTATGGCTGAACTGACAGCTACATAAAATCTTTGGGGATTTAATTCTGCCCTGTGGGTGACTGAAAAAGAAGCTGCTTCAATGGCTGACCTTCACAATGCCCCTAAAATGCTTTTCTGGTCTTGAATACATCCTTCCAGGTGATCCAGAGTAGAATGGCAGGCTGCAGACATTCAAAACTACGATGTCTGGAGACGAGCCACGTGAAGAGAAGACAACACAAGAAGGCTGTCTTCAGCGACGTGAACGGCATGGACAAGGAGGAATTCAATTTGCTCGGGGCTGCCCCTGTCACTGCAGGTGTCCAGGCAGAGGCCAGGCAGCAAATTGTTGGACCAGATAGCCCTGTGATCTTAGCCAATGATGAATTATTCTCAGATGTGAAGGTCTCCAGAGCAATCTGGGAATGGAAAAGCATAGTTCCAACTCAAAAGAGAAACGCAAGCTAGGCTGCTGGGAGGACAGGCTGCAGCGACACTGCCCAGGGCACTCTAACAGGCCCAGTTTCCCATCGGCAGGTGACCATTCCAGCTGGTGGCGGGAGCTTCTCCTTCTGGTCATTTGATACCCTCGGATATCAGCAAGATTCCGGGAGATGATTCAAAGGATTTTCAAGTATCCTATAGCGTTTCTCAGAACATTTAGATGTTCTTACATCCTAAACAGAGCATTCATCCTGAGGGAACCAAAATTTAAGAAGTGGACTAAGTAGTGAAAAGCCTAGGACAAAAGGAACATTTATTCCTTTGGGACAAACTAACAGCAATTAAAAGGCGATATCCACCCATTCCCTCAGGCTTTTCTCCTGGCAGCACTATCAAGCTGACTGTATGCTGTGTAGGGTCTGGGAAAAGGTGACAACTTGAAGCTATTGCTATTAATTAATTCATTCATTAATTAAAGGATTTCTACGACTACTGTTCCTGCTGCACAGAAAAAAAGTGCCATGAGGATGCAGCAGAAATGGGACCTCCACAGTAACCCTGGGTATAAACTGGTTCAGCCCTTGCAGGGAAATTCAGTGAGACAATGGACAGCTTTAATTGTTCTTAGCCTTTCACTCAATGAGCCAATGTCTGTGAATCTACTCTCGGGTAATAATCTTCATGCAGAAAAAGCTTCATACATGAAAGACATGTATTGCACTATTGTTTATGGAGTAAAGGATCAGAAGGATGTGAGTTTCTAAGCATAAAGGAATAGTTAATATGTCAATTGCAGAAAACACTATGATAAAGTATAATGTGAAAAAGCAAGACACCAAATTGTACCTCCGTATGAAGACAATGATGTAGGAAAAGAGAAACATGTACTTTACAACAACAGAAAAAAGGACTGGTAGAAACTGGACCAACATGTTGAAATGGTTATCTTTGGGTGACATGATTATTAAGTGACATAAAAAGTAAATATTACCCCAATCTCCAAATTCTCTTTAATAAACATACTTCTCTCTCCCTTTCTTTTCTAGTAGCTCTATTAACACAAGGAAATACCCCCTGTACAAGCTTTCCCCAAGTTTGGTGTGAATCTTCCCCATCTCCTTAAAATATATATATATATTTTTTTAATCCTCACCTAAGGAGATATTTCCATTGATTTTAGAGAGAGAGCAAGGAAGAGGGAAGAGAGAGAAAGACAGACAGTGATGAGAGAAACATTGAACATTGATTGGCTGACATCTGTACTTGCCCTGACTGGGGATCAGGACCTGCAACCTAGGCATGTGCCCTGACTGGGAATCAAAACAGCAACATTTGGATGAGCCAAGCAGCCAGGGCTCCCACTCCTTTTGGGAATGCACAGACACATACAAACATACATGTGCATCTTCACACCTGTCTCTCCCTCCCTCCTCCTCTGTTATCGCAACAGTCGGTATTTTAACGTCTCTTTCCTTGATGCTTCTAACTTCAAATGATTCTTAACTCCTTAGGGACCCCATGTCAAATTGCCCACCTTGTAGGGGGGCCCCAACCCACCCCAATCCCCTCTTCCTCCAAGGTACCCGTCGGCTGCGTTTCACCCCTGCGCAGGCTGCCCTTCCCCAGTACCACAGCCATAGCTATAACTGGACACTGTGTCCCTCACTTGAAATGCAGTCCCTCTAGGATGGAGACCCTATCCTTTTTTTTTCTTTTTTAGATATCTCAGTCCCTAAGACAGGCTGCTAGGAACCACTCAATGATTACCTGTTGAACGAAAAACAAGTAACCAAAAACTACCATACTGTTTATAACTGACTTTAGGCCAATAAAATAGTTATTGAGAAATTTCTCAATAAAGACATTCCAAAAACCCAAAGTACTTATAATGAGGGTGGGGAATAAGTCATATAGGTATTCAAAGATGCAGCACACATTTGTGGTTCCTTTCAAGTGGCAGATACAAAGACTAAGAAGCAAAGTGTTCCTAAAGCTAAATGTATACAATTTGACAAATCCAAAGGTGCTCAGAAGTTGAGTTTTTATAAACTCATAAGAGCTCTTATAAGGCAGATCCTGGAAAAGCAACAAAAGAGCTCTGGGGTAAAATTTATGTACTAACACACTCCGGGGTCCATGAGCTTGTCTTGTTCTGGCACCTGATACATGTTTGTTTGTTTTGTTTTTTGTTTTTTTGCAAATTTGACCATTTTGAAGTCCCCATTTTGTCATGAGAATACCACGCATTAGGTTAAAGGTAAAAAAAATAAGCGGTACAGGTGGCATTCATCCAGGGAAGCCACCTCCCTAACCTTTGCACTCATTGTCTTAGAAATGAGACTTTCGTTCATTATATGGCCAATATAGACACTTAGGAAGTTTGTAAGCAGGGGAGTGATATGAAGAAGGTAGTGAATTAGGAAATTTTTGAAAATGGGATAAACAGAATAGGGAACAGCTGGAACCAGGGCACTGTTGCAGCAAGCCTCACTTGAAGCCCGCAGATGGTGGCTCTGTCCTGGAGAATCAATAGGACCTGGGGTCAACATGGTGACTATGGAGCAAGAGAGAAAAAGAGAAGCTGAAGACAGCAAGCTTGAGTGAGCAGGACCATGGGAGGAAGTATGGTAGAACAGAGAAGTTGGATGGAGAAATTTTTATAATAAGTTTTCTATTTCCACCAAAATATGGAAGTGGCACCAACATAACGAAGGGCAACCCAGATTCCAGTTTTGCACAAATTCAAATCTTGATATGCCACTTACTTACGGATAATCCCAGGCAAGTAATTTATCAGTTTCACCAAATGTCTAACAGCACTTACACCAGCACACAACTCGTAGGGAGGGGGCTGCTTTAAGGATTAAAGGCCTTCTTAAGTGCAAGGTCCTCAAAAGTGTGTGCCAAGTAGTGTTAAATCACACAGTCTCCCATATTTCACTGTCAATGGCCCCTTGTGTACTCTTCCCTGGGCTCTGCTTCCTTCCTGGCCCTACTTCCCATTCTCAGCACACCTAACTTCAGTGTTGCTGGGGAAGCCCACACCCATACACTGCTTCTCAGAGACCCTCTTCCTGCCACTCTCCTAACCGGGCCTTCGCCCACTGCCCCACTCCGGCTTCCCTCCCTCCCTGATCCACTGTGTCCTGTTTAAGTTACTCAACTATTCGACAAGTACTTCAACAATTACCTTGGATTCTTCCAGGTGAATAAAAATAAAATATCTAAAGCTTTTTGTTTTGGTAATTTTCAAACATATACAAAGTCAAGAGAAGAACATAATGAACCTGGTTAGGCCATCATCCAGGTTCCATAACTGGTTCATGGCTGATACTGACTCATTGATCCTGCATCCACACTGAGCCCCAAACCACACTGTGAAGCAAATCCCAAAAAGTTTATCTTTCATTTTCACTGGTAATTATTTCAGTATGTATCTCTACAAGATAGAAATTATAAAAATTCCTATAAAATAATTATCTTGTCTTTATAACAATTCTCTAATATTATGAAGTATCTAATTAGGCTTTTATATTTTCCTGATTATAATTTCCCTTCTATAATTTATTTCAATTAGGTTTCAGATGTGGTCTTGGTCCAGACAGGGGTATAGATCAATACTTGTTTCTCTCATTTTTAGCTTTATAAGCTTTAGGGGGTCTCACTCTCCTCCTCCTTCCCCTCCCTCTCTCTGTATTATCTATAGAAGAAACCAACTTATTAGTCTTACAGTTTTCTGTTGACTGGGTTTTGCTACTCATATTGTCATGGTGTCTATGTTCCTCTGAACCATTTATTTCTTACAAAACAGTAATTAGATTTAGAGTCTGATCAAATTCAGCATTATTTTATTTTACTTGGGGTGAGGGAACAAGACGATTTCTTCCTCATTAGCTAGGATACTTCTGTAAAAAAAAAACAAAAAACAAAAAAAACTTTTCCAATTATGTGGTGGTCCAGCAACAGACAGCACATAGCTCAGGAGGGACAAATGTCTGATCCTTTCTCTTTACCAGTTTTAAAATAACTTAATTCTCTGCTGTCCTCCAAAGGAAACCAGTGTTAATACTTGTTTGGTTTTGTTTTTAGAGCTATTGTGCAGTGGAGGGTTTAAGTAAACATGATGTTACTGATGCTCAAATGATTTCACCTTTCCCTCTTATCCGCTGGCTCTTGAATCATTCTGACCCAGCACTCCTCCCCCACCTCACTGAGTCCCAACAGGAGACCAAGTCTCGAGTGGTCTTGGACCACTCTTACGCTTTCCTAGGTGACAGTATACTGTGGGCTTGTCTTGGGCGAGAAGTCTTCCATCCCTCTTAGGAGCCTTGTTTTAAGTGGGAAATGGTATGAAGAGAACAATCTGAGCACAAAAATTGGTCATTGCTATGAGGTTGTTGTTTCCAGGACTTTTCAGCAGATAAGACTCTCTCTCCCTCCCTCCCTTCCTCCCCATTTCTCTCTCTCAAACTGTTTTAATTATATTGACACTGGCTTGATACTTTTAGGACAAGTATATTTGTCATATATATATATATATATATATATGAGTTTATATTGATCCTGCCATTTGCATTCAGGACTAGTATAGTACAAGATGATTTTTTAGCCTCCTTGATCTTCTATGACACATTGAAAATCCTTGTTCTCTGTGACAATAACTTAATTACTCATTTACTCCCTTCATAATATATACCCAACTGACTCAGAATAACATCAAAACCATCATTAAAATGGTTAATGGAAATAGTTTAAGTGGGTCTGGTGGGGTGCACACTTGTTTTGTTATGTTATGCCCCACGATAGATATACAAATAGCTGTGTTTGTACAACTGGGTTCTGCCTGGGTCTCCTGATTTCCAATATGGTTCTATCCTTGGGACTTAAGCTTGCCCCACCTGTAGCTGAGGCATGACATCCTGCCTGCTCCTGGTCAGCTCCAACTCAGAAGTGGACCCAGTGGAAGTCAGAGAGGTAGCCCAAAACACAGCAGACACCTAACTTCAGACTTTACTCCTCTAGAAACTCCACACACACTCAGACCAGGTAGGATCTGGGGTGGGATGAGGCCTGAGTGTGCCCTGCCTTTTTTGGCAATGACTTGGGTAGATGGCTGTTTCTCATGGGTACCGTACCTATAGCTGTCTGTTTTCCCCATGGTCCTGTTCACAGGACCTGCTCTGGGAGCCTCTGAAATCCCAGCATGCTATAAGACAGTGCTCAGGTGGGCACCTGACATGTGGCTGTTGGACAGAACAAAGTGGTCTGAAAGCTTTTGGCACCAAAATGCTTTTTAATAATAACATTTAATTTAAAAATGAAATCAGTCCTGGATGGTGGCACAATGGATAAGGCACTGGCCTGCAAACCCAAAGATCGCTGGTTCGATTCCCCAATGAGGGCAACTATCAGGTTTCCAGCCAGGTCTCTAGCCAAGTCTGTAGCTGGAGGCAGGTGAAAGGCAACCATACATTGATGTCTCTCTCTCTGCCTTTCTCCCTACCCATCCCTCGAAAAATAATAAATAAAATCTTAAAAATAAAAAGACAATGTTCAAGATAAATAAATAAAATAAAAATAATAAATAAAATCTCTTAAAAATAATAAATAAATAAATGAAAATGAAATCAGCTGATTTGATTCCCAGCCAGGGCACATAACCAGATTGCAAGCCAGGTCTCCAGCCAGGTCCGCAGCTGGAGGCAGGTGAAAGACAACCATACATTGATGCTTCTCTTCTTTCCTCTCTCCCTGCCCTTCTCTCTGAAAATTATGAATAAAACCTTTAAAAATCAATCAATCAATCATCTACCTACTTCTTTGTAGTTTTTAAAATAGTTTAGTTATGGAACTAACTCTATAAATAAAACTATGTATATTTAGAAGTAGAGAAAATGGAAACACTAATGTATCCTTTACACATATTGAATAATTTAACATTTTCCCAGTGATCTCAGCTCTCCCCTGATTTCATTTAATAAAGAAATAGTGTTGTTGACACAGCTCAAGTACCTAATGTCTGCCATTTATTTCACCACCCTCTCCAGAAGTAATTATTGTTCAAACATGCTATTGATCATGCCTCTGCATGTTTCTACATTTTTATTACATATGTAGTATCCACAAATTACATATTCAACCTAAGTGTTTTCTTCAATTTTTTATTTTTTAAAAGTCCAGATTTATTGGAAAGTTGTATAACAATGAAAACCCACCCATCTTTCAACTAGGCTTATCATCATCAACATGTTCCCAAATCTGCTTTCCATTTACCTTGCCCCCATATATGTACACAGACATACACTTGCATGTGCACTTTTATTTTGGTGAACCATTTGAAAGTAATTTGTAGATATCGTGGCATACTACACTCTGATACTGAAGTACCAGAACATTCTCCTGTATGGCTACAAGTATTCTCCTGAGAGTTTTAAACATTCATATAAATGGTGCCACATTTTATTTTTTAAGTATATTTTACTGATTATGCTATTACAGTTGTCCCAATTTTTCTTCCTTTGCCACCCTCTGCTTAGTACCCCTCTTCCCTCCAGCAATCCCCCACTTTTAGTTCATGTCCATGGGTCATGCATATAAATTCTTTGGCTTCCCCATTTCCTATACTGTTCTTATCATCCCCCTGTCTATTTTGTACCTACCAATTCTGCTTAAACCCTGTACCTTTCCCTCTATTCTCCCCCTTCCTTCTCCTCACTGAGAACCCTCCAAACAATCTCCATATCTACATTTCTATTCCTATTTTAGATGTTTGCTTAGTTTGATTTTGTTTTTTGATTTTTTTAGATTTAGTTGTTGATAGTTGTGAGTTTGTTGTCATTTTAATGTTTATAGTTTTGATCTTATTCTTAAATAACTCTATTTAACATTTCATATAATAAGGGCTTGGTGATGATGAACTCCTTTAGCTTTACCTTGTCTGGGAAGCAACTTTATCTGCCTTTCCATTCTAAATGATAGCTTAGCTGGTTAAAGTAATCTAGGCTGTAGGTCCTCGCATTTAATTACTTTGAATACTTCTTGTTAGACCCTTCTTGCTTGCAAAGTTTCTTTTGAGAAATCAGCTGATAGTCTTATGGGAACTCCTTTGTAGGTAACTCTGCTTTTCTCTTGCTGTTTTTAGGATTCTCTATCTTTAACCTTTGGCACTTTAATTATGTGTCTTGGTGTGGTCCTCTTTGAGTCCAATCTGTTTGGGACTCTCTGTGCTTCCTGGACTTGTATGTGTGTTTTCTTCACCAAATTAGGTAATTTTTCTTTCTTTATTTTTTCAAGTAAGCTTTCAATTTCTTGTTCTTCCTCATCTCCTTCTGGCATCCTCATGATTCAGATGTTGGCACTTTTGGAGATGTCTCAGAGTCTTCTTACTCTCTCCTCAATTTTTGGAATTGTTTCTTCATTTTGTTCTGGTTGAATGTTTATTTCTTCCTTATGTTCCCAGTCACTGATTTGAACCCCAGCTTCATTTCCTTCACTGTTGGTTCCCTGTGGATTTTCTTCATTTCACATAATATAGCCTTTATTTCTTCCCCTATGCTTTTGCCACACTCAATGAGTTCTCTGAGCATCCTTATCACCAAGTGTTTTCAACTCTTCATCTGATAGGCTGGCTATCTTTGTTTTGCTCAATTATTTTTCTAGAGTTTTCTTCTATTTTTTCATTTGAGCCATATTTCTTTTGTCTCCTCAATTTTGCAGCCTCCCTGTGATTGTATCTGTGTATTAGGTAGAGCTGGTTTGACTCCCTGCCTTGGTACACCTATTACATTGCATGGGGCAGAGCCTTAAGTGATTACCAAGGTAGGGCCATACACTTGACCTCTTTCTGGCTCTGTTTGTGGTGGGGGGATCACAGAAGGGACAATGCTGCTGCCTGGTTTCTGGCAATTTGACCATCTCTTGCCCCACTTTATCCACTTACTATATGTGACTGGCACCTCTCTAGCTGTTGTCCTGCTGGTAGTTCCCACAGTGGGTGGGTTTACTTATTATGTTCTAGGGCCATGCGGGCTCTTTAAACAGGCTCTCCTGAGAAACTGGCAGTTTCTTCTGCTGTCCCAACCCCAGCTGCTATTTACAGCCAGAAGTTATGAGGCTGTGTTTTCCAGGAGCTCAAACCCTGAGCTGTGTGGTCTGACCTGGGGCAGGGATCGCTCCCCAGGTGTCCCTCCAACCACACCGCATCCTCTCTGCCTGGTTCCTCATCTCCACTCCTTCTACCTGTCTGGATGTATATGGCTTCTTTAAATCCTTGGTTGTTGGACTTCTATAAGTTCAATTTTCTGGCAGTTCTGGGTATTCATTGCTTTGAGGTTGGTTGTGATCTTTCTTATGGTTGTGCAAGGAGGCGAAGCATATCTACCTATGCCTCTATCTTGATTGAAAGTCTAAATAATACCACATTTTAGATATTCTATAGCAACTTCTTTTTCCCATTAATATTGACTTTTATAATTTTTTCATGTTAATACACATAGATCTGATTAATTTACTGTATTCTACTATATGTCTACATGGATTTGTCTATTCATATTAATATATTGACGGTTACATATGTTGTTCCAGTTTATGACACTGCATGCAATGCAGCAATGACTATCTGCTGGGTCATAGGATATGTGCATTTTCAATTTTATTAGATATTGCTAAATCATTCCTCAAAGTAGGAACCCTAAGTTAGGCATCAACAACACCTGTATTCTCATACTTTCATTTTTGCCATTTCGTTGCTATATTTATTTATTTATTTATAAAAGATTTTATTCATTATTTTTAGAAAGAAGGGCAGGGTGGGAGGAAGAAACATCAATGTATGGTTGCCTTTCACCTGCCTCCAGCTACGGACCTGGCTGGGGACCTGGCTGGAGACCTGCCTTGCAACTTGGTTATGTGCCTTGGCTGGGAATTGAACCAGCAACGTTTGGGTTCACAGGCTGGCACCTTATCCACTGTGCCACCAGCCACGGCTCAGTGCTATTTTAATTAGCACTTCCCTGAAAGTACAGAGCACATTTAACCTTTTCTGAACATCCTATGTCACCATCATGACTCTCCATTTCAAAGCACCCTTCTGAATTATTATCTCATGTTGTTCCCTCATCCTAGATGGTCAGCTGCCACTTCATCTACAGATGGCCAGGTCATCCCATAACCAAATAGTCTAAAGCAAGTTTGTAAATCCTGGTTAAAAGTTCTGGGACCCCTCCTATAAAGAGCAAGAATTCAAATAAGGGACAGTATGCCCATTTTGTTTTTTTCAGTGTAATGGGAGCCTATTTTAACTAAATGGTTCCTAGTCCTGGACTTTAATACATATGTTTGAAACCATTAGAAGTCTAATACCTAGGTAAGTAGCACAGGCTCCCAACTCTGGGAACCAGCAAAAAATGGCCAAGACAACAGAGGTCACAGAGCTTATCGCCTTTGCTCAAAAGAAAGGTGAGTAGCTCCCCAGCACTACATCTGGTCAACTGCAGGTGAAATGAGCAGCCTTACTTCAATTACTAAAGAAGTGGGTAGGGCAGAAAGAGAAGGTGGGCAGAGGGCACGTGATGAGGGGAAACAGACCCAGCTGCATTTGAGACCTATTGGTTCCAGCTTGCTTTCTTGGTCTGGAAAAGGAGCTAAATTAGATGGCTTAAAATTTTTGCTCTTTCAACTCAAACATCTGATAGTTCTACAGTGCCATAAAAGCCTGTGAAAGTTCATTTTATTTCATCCCTACACAAACTGGGGTTCAAGAAGCTGATGTTGAGTTATCAAAAACAAAATGATGTGAAACATAAAAGATGCTAACTTCATTAATTTAAGAAGTTAGAAAAGTGTAGGTTGTATTTTAGAATATTTCCATCAAAAAGTGACTAAAGTTAATTTTGGCACTTGGAAAAGGGAGCATTTATTGTCTGGAAAATCAAATTTCTTAAGGATAAAAGGCATACACATAAAATTTTTACCCCATAAATATACAGAGAACACTCTCAGGTACTCTTCTAGGCATGGGAAGAGAAGAACACCATTTCTGATCCCAAGGAATTCATAATCTAATGGGGAAGACGAACAAGAAAACATGTTCACTTTTTTTTTAAAAGATTCTATTCATTGTTTTCAGAGAGAGGGGAAGGGAGAGAGGTAGAGAGGGAGAGAAACATTGAGGAATGGTTGTCTTTCACCTGTCTCCAGCTATAGACCTGGCTTGCAACCTGGTCATGTGCCCTGGCTGGGAATCGAACCAGTGATCTTTGGGTTTGCAGGCCAGCGCCTTATCCACTATGCCACCAGCCAGGGCAGAAAACACGTTTCTTAATATAAACTGAGTGTTGTGAATTTAATGCTAGTGTAAGCCATTGGGGGGAGTGGTGCATGACTCAACCATGATCAAGAACAGGAAGTGCACGGACTCCTTTAGTCAAGTCAGTTAGGAACATTTACTAGTGAGTGAAAGTGCCCACGATGTATAAGTGTGTCCTAAAATGAAGATAACAGTGTCACAACATGGTTAGGGCAGGAGGTGTCTGCATCATGTTCAACACACACGTGAATTCACTTTCTGAACAGAAGATGGTTAGCCTCTGAAGACATCTGGGCATGAATAAGGCAAGTCTCCCCCCTCCTCGGGGGGCCTCCAGTCATTGGAGTTAAGGCAGCCCAGTGGTTCTCTCGTTGCAGGAAAGGCTCAAGCACCTCCTTGCCAGGGCCTCCCCTCACTCCTCTGGGCTAGAGCTACTACTTTCTCAGGTGTCCCAGGTGATGTTCTACTCTGCTTTAGTGGCCATTTGTCACCTGTGTTATAAGGACTGGTTTTCCTGTTTGTCCCCCTATTTGTTAGCTCCTGAGGGCCAGGACCCTATGATATTCTACTTGGTAACCACAGAAGGTGTTCAGTAATTGTTAAATGGATGGACGGGTGCATGCACACCAGGCACTCTTCCAAGGTAGACAGGGAGGGGGGAGGCTGATAATGTCAGTCTGATTAATTTCACAATATGTAGGCATTCTAGAAGCATAAAAAAAGGCATGGAAAATGTGGGCTGGCATGTTTGTTTTGTTTTATTTTCTGAGGCAAGGGTAGGATGAACTGAGTTAATTTAACATCACTAACCACTCACTGAAAGTTGTTTGGAATCCAGTTCCCGAAACTCCAAGCGCAGCAGGGCGCAAGGTTCCCAGATGGCAAATGGGCTGTCGGGTCTTCAGGGGCAACGGAAATAAGCAATTGCCTTTTGCACAGTCACATACCTCCTCAACTGATCCCAACTCTTATTTCCACACCAGTCAAGTCATTCAGGGGTGGGAATGGGGGAGATAAAGGTGCCTGGAGCCAGGGTGAGGGGAAGGCTGGGCAGAGGGGACCCAAGCTCGCCCATACTTTGTCTTCTTTCGTCCTTTTGAATAAAATCTGCATTCCTTTCCTCAGAGAAGGAGAGCCCTGCTCCCCACCTAACACAGCCTTGCATGTAGTGGACTTGGTGCCTCTTAAGCCAAGCTCCCCGCAAGGCAGCTGAAGCCAGGCCAGCGTCAGCACAGGAGAAAAGGGGAGATTGTCCCCCCTGCCCGGCTCAAACATTTCATTCTCTTCCTAGGCCTCAAAACCCTAATTTGACCACAAAAACCTGGCCTCTGGTGTTTCTGTTATGAGTATCGGATTCCTTGGCTGAACTTGGCTGTTCACTGCCTGAACAAATTACATTAACAATACAGAGAAATGTATACAGGGCCCTAAAAACACTGCTGAGCAGGGACCAAAACAAAGACGGCGGTGTCCTAGCAACAAACCTCACCCCCCACTCCCGCCCCCAGCAGCCTCCAGCCCTGCCAGGGATTGTGAGCCATTGAGCTCCTCTCTTCTCTGCAAACAATTAGGGACAGAGAAGTCACAATTACAGATGGGATTTACAGCCAGAGGAGCAATCTATAAATCACGGAGCTCCCACCCCCGGCCATTCCCAGCCAGATAATCAGAGCCAGATGTTCACCACAGCTGCTTTAACATGGGTACACTGCCGTCCAACTTGACCATGCCCCTACTCTGAGAACCAGCAGAGGCTCCAGCCAAAGAATCCTGCCAAGTCAGAGGGGCCCCTGCACCCTGGAGCCTGCTCAACTGTAGGAAAAGTTGGGTCCTATGGGAACTGTTTGTTAGAGCCACTGCAGAGGTGCAAGGCACTATCACTGGCGAGACTGTGGATCCTGGGTTCCCTTGAACCTTGCACAATTTAGTGACAGTGACAAACGTCATTAACATTCATGGCAAAGCACTAAGCGCTGAGCTGAGGACAGGTACTGATGCTTGCTCCATCAGTGCAGAACACTTTTAAGAGATACCCGATTCACAAAGAAACTGAGCCTTAGTGAGGTCACCAGTTTTCTAGGTCAGTGAGGAAGCAGCAGAGAAGCAACTCCAAGTTGGGTCAGCTTGATCTCGATGCCCCAAAAATCTCATAATAATTAAACTGGAATGGGGAGACTTGATTCAGGACATGGGGCTTGCAGTCCCTAAATGACTCTGACGGTCCAACTTGGAGGAGACTTGTCATTATTTTACTTCCCCATAGGTGACTGGCCTTTTAAGTTTCTGGACTGATCAAGTCCCAGTTTTAGGACCTGCGGACCATGGGACAGTGAACTCCAAGTGTGGTGAAATCCAGGCTATTCAAATATTGTTACGCATGCGTTTTTATTTATTTTGAACTTATTTATTGAGATATAATATACATACAGTAGCACGCACACATCTTAAATGTACAGCTCAATTAATTTTTACCCATGTCAGATCACCATATGGAACATTCTAGAAGATTCTTGCATGGGTCCTTCCTGTTACTAAAGTACCCACTATTCTAACTTTTATCATCAAAGATAGTTTTGCTTGTTTTGCGCAAAAGGAATCACACGTGTTGTTGGTACGAAGGCATATCTGTGTAGTTTTGGTTATCAGCAGGGTCAAACCAAGGCTCTTGAATCAAAACCACCAACAAAGAAAACGTGAGATAACACAATTAGTACTGTCTACTGCATCAGCTTTGGAAGACCATTCCTCACCCTTTCTAACTCCTCTCCGCAGGATCCTGTTCATGGTGTCTAAGACGCCCTGTCCTCAAGGGGTGGACAAGCCCCCGGCCATCTGTCTTTGAGCACTGCCTGGTAACGGAATCTGGGAGTAACAAGCTGTGTTTACCCCCACTTGTCACCCTTCATTCTTCACCCGCTGACAGCCACCATCTTTCACTCCTCAGGAAGGGCAGCAGGGCACGGAGGGTGTGACTGAGGCTCCTCACGGGAGGAGGAAGGTTAAACAGGCTGGAATGTCTGGCCTCCGAGTGCTCTCCAGGTTCAGGTTCAGGCTGCTGAGGCAGAGCACTCCACTGTCATCCCTCACACCTCATGAGGTCCTTCCTGGGAGCACCCATCCTTGGCAAGAGGAGGCCACCCACTAGCTATCCATGCACAGCAGGACCCCCTGCTGGGCTGGGCCTTTCACTCAGAAACGTAGGCAGAAAGCTGCGAGGGGTGGGAGTGGGTTGGGGCTGTAAGACATTTCAGTTGAGATAATGTGCTCAACACACAAACAAATAAATAGCAATAGGAAGCGATTCTGAGAAAAGCTAACCCATTCCTGACACTGGGAGGGGCAGGATTTTCTGCGCTCAGCTTTCTGCCAGGCTTGACCTCCCCGCTAAGCGCAGTACTGTTCACCTTAGCTCCTTGGCACTGCCCCAATTTCACTTACCAGGGTGGCTATTTTTAGCTGCACCCCAGCACCTGTTTGTTTCCATGACTGTCTTAAAATTCTAAATCTGTTAGCATATTGTGACACAGGACACCTCCAAAGGATCTAATGCTAACAGCCGGAAGTGGCAGATCCTTAGGAATTCATACTCTCATCTAAGTATTTATGGCTGACACATAAATACAGTGAGTGACCCTACCCTCCAAACATAACACTGAGGCATGAGATTCCGCAAAGATTACTTTTGAGTATGACTTCTATATGTGAGAGACAATCGAATAGGTATTACTTGGATGCAGAAATAGTGGAATTATAGCAAATTCTCAGGGCTAAGCTTTATTATCTGTGATGAGGACTCCTAGGAAATTTCAGAACTTGAAATTGACATAGACACAGGTCATGCCCAATTTAGCATTTCAAAGCCCAATGCAGTCTCCCATCACTGCCGCTTAGGTCCCCAAAGGCTCTGGGGTCCATTCTCACAGCTGAGCCTAAAAACCCACTCCCCCCCCCCCCCACACACACACAGGGAAGCTGGAGGACTCTCCTTCCTCCTCTGTTCTCTGCTTCAAGGCTTCTCCTGGGCTTTCCTTGGGTCACTCCATTTCCCCGGTTGCAGCCTGCATATCTCCTTTTCACCCTGATACCAACCTCACCAACTTCCAGGACTTTCATTCAAACAGGGGAAGAGTTCTGTCCTCTTCTAGTCCTGGGGATTCCTGAAGGGCAGTCTATTTTCCGATCCTATGCATGACACAGGAGGGTCTTCTGACCCTTCCCATGACTGTTCGGACCCCACGGCGACCCTGACCCCAGCATGCTCAGCAGGTTAGTGTTGTGGTCTGGAGAACTGAGCATGCACAACCTCAGAGTGAGCACATCCTTCCACAGGGGCTGAACATACCAGGGTGCCCCTAGGCCCAAAGCTATTTGCAACTTACATCAAAGCATCTGAGGAAAAAAACTCTCAAATGGTGATAAGAGTGAAAGTGTTTGCAGCCACTTAAAGTAGTTCACACTTTCCTATCTCCTCCCAGCTTTGCTCTTGCTGTTCCCCCTTCCTGGCATGTTCTCTTCCCTCTCCCAGATCAGGCTCAATTCAAAAGAAAAACATCAAGACTCCATGCTGTGATGGCCTTCCTTCCTGGGTACGACAGTAAAACACACGAATGCTTCCCAGGGCCAGACAGAGAGTACTCGTGATAGTAATAGTGCTATGGTAATAACTGGATGCTTCCTAAGAGGTGAGCCCGGTACCCAGGCCTTTGCACAAGCTCACCCGCTGTACCCTCACAACAAGCCTGTGAGACAGGCAGCCAACTGCGCAGACTGCACAGAGGTTAGGCACCTGCTCAAAGCCCTGCCCACTGCTAAGTGGTGCGGCCAGGGTTTGAACCCAGCCCTTCTCTTTGCCCCAACAAAGAGCAGGGACGCCGCACTTGGCAGGGCCGCTGTTACCATGCAGGAATTTGAGCCCGGCTTTGCTAAGCCTCAGATTTTTTAAAGAGAAGCTGGAAGTCTGGATTTTTACATGGCCCTCTCTCACTTTGTAGAATCACTATTCCAGCTCCAAACCACATCTGAAAGGGGCTTTGGCCTGTGGGCACAGGTCACGCCTGCTGCGAACAATGCATTGTGCACCTGACCAGGTGCTGCTGAGTGGGGTCTCTCCTTCCGTGGCCTGGAATTATGATTTCAACGTGATTTTAGGCAGCCCTTCTAAAATGACAAGCTAGGTGAGGATAGGGAGCAGGTCTTAGGATTTCATCATGTTTTATGAAATCCTACACAGCTCTTTGGTCTCCTGGGAAGAACAGAAGAGACTCACCTTCATGGAGACCCTACCACATGCCACCACTGTTCCAGATTCTCCCATGTATCAGTTCATTTAATCCTCACTTGTGAGGTCAGTGACATTGACCTAGCTTATTCTTTTTAAACACATGAAGATCATGAAGGGTTAAGAGGAGTTAATTACTTAAGTCATGGACTTTGGAGGCAGCACCACACATACTCCTTTCAGCTCACGGAACCATTGTAAATAATTGTTGATATGCTCTATCTCGGTAGTTCCAGGCAGGGAAATCAATTCTTAAATTAATTAATGAGGGAACTATTTATGTGTGAAAGGCTCTCGGTAAATAATAAAGCACTTGGATCCCTGGATACCTAAATTCACAGAGCTCTCAGGGTCATGTTGTCTGCGTTGAAGACTGAGCACTGCCTTAGAGATAAAGGCTTATTCAGCCATGTTTACTGAGTCCCTGCTCCAGGTGGGGGTGGGCTGCTGCAGCAGGGCAAGGGCTGAAGGTGGTGTCAGTCTCAAAGTGAAAAATGCTAAAGTTGTCTCGGGGGACAGATCCATTGTGTCATGTGGCAGGAGGCAATACAGCATAGGCGTGACTGGTGTAGAGTCCTGGGCTCGGCTACTCATGACTTGTGTGCCCTTTGGGTCAGGTTCTTGCTTCTCCACACTTGGTTTCCCTACCTAGAAAATGGGGGAGATGAGCATGGTACTAATAGAGACCCCTTCCCTCCAGGGTGGAGGGGAGGATTTAAGGAGCTGGCGTGCACTGGCACATGGCAAGCATGCTGGAGGCGGTGTTATTTAGAACCCCAAGTTATAGCTCCTTTGTCATTTCCCCACAGAAGTAGAGGTCCTAACAGACAAGGACATGAAGCCAGGAACAACCTGGACGAACCAAGCCCTCTATGGGTCACCTGATGCTTCCTTCAAAGGCTGAGTGAAAACCCTTCCTGCCCTGGAGGGTCCTTGGATGTCTCATTGTTTATAGCAGGTTTTCACTTGATCCTCTTGGGTTTTCCAGGGAGCATCTGCAAACAATGATTTTTTCCCTCTTCCAGTCTTTGCCTTGGCTACTCAGACAACCCAAACCCCCTCTCGCCCTACCTAGCCTTTTGCACTAGCTGAAAGGAGAAGGCTCATCTATCTTGTCTACCTGGCAATGACCTTGAAGCACCGCTAGAGATGACTGCAAAGGGGAGAAATGTAGGGCTCCAGCAGGGGCTGTGGCTGTGCCAGGCCCAAGGCCTCCCTGGCATGGCTGGCAGCACCCAAGAGAAGCTAGAATAGAGATGGGGATGGGATGCTCAGTGAGTGTAGGAAAGGGAGCAGGTGGGAGAGAGGGCCTCTCAGAAGGCAAGGGGAGAGGCAGAGCTAAGGTCACTCTAGGGAACTGAAAATGGTCATATTACTGGGAGTGTCCCCCATGAGACCTGGTACAGAGCTGGGACTGAAGAACTACTAGTGTTCAATCAAAGTTGACCTGTGAAGATTATGGCCTGCCCCCATTGGTACAACCTAGGTTCTCCTCTAGGACTTTACATATACAGAGCTCCAAATGCTACATTTTCTTACCAAGAGACACCCATGTTTCAAAGAGAGGTCCCTCCAAGTATGTAAACAGTTTCCTGATTCATTAATATCCCAATTAATTTCCCTGTCTGGAAAATGCCTGGAATGTGCGTTTCAACAAGCACCTGGGAAGATTCTGAAGCCAAGTTCTGTAGAGCAGATGGTTCTGCACTTTGAAGCTTCTGACCATCCTTCCTGTAGTTGTCTACTCCCTCTTCTGACCCAAGAAGCCTTCCTGGACATTCAAGGCCTGAGCAGCTCCTTTTAGGAGCAGCGGCGATGAGCAGCCATAGGACAAGCAGCAGGCTTGCCAACAACTCCCTGGCCCTGCACTCTCCCCAAAACTGTGGCAGAGGGGAGGGGCTGCAGAGCATCCAACTGAGCCCCCGTTCCATTAATGTACCCAACAGGACAAGTGCCAATGGCCACATGTGTTCAGAGTCTCAAGCAAAGGAAGGTGAAGATGTCACTTGGGTCCCCGCATCCGTGAGCCCTTCACTGCAGTCCTCAATCACCTTCTTCCT
The DNA here is from genome assembly GCA_004026585.1 of Noctilio leporinus. NCBI lineage: Eukaryota > Metazoa > Chordata > Mammalia > Chiroptera > Noctilionidae > Noctilio > Noctilio leporinus. The sequence goes on along the minus strand of PVIW01001649.1, from coordinate 136,448 downwards.
TTGGGCTGCTCTTGGGGGTTTACCTCCTTATACATGATCTCGGTAGGCCCTTCCTGGGTGGCTTGCTTGCTGTCTGAGCTGGATGTGGAAATGCATCTGCCCCACTTGGAGAAACTCTCAACATCAGACTACCCTGTTTTAATGTGGCATCTTTTAGGTTAAGAGAAATATTTGATCCTGCTATTCAATGGCTACTGTAAAATTCTAAAAATATGCAGAGAAAAAAAAAAAAAAAGACCAATGACGTACAAATGGAGATAAACCTGCCAAGCCCACAATATTCTAAAAAGTAACCTTGCTCTTCTTAAATGTCATATTGACTCCTAAGGAAAAGGAAAACAAACTCAATTGTTTATGATTCATCACTTCCTCAAGATCATACAAACTGAACTGAAGATACAAGAACTGTGAATATCTTTCCCTTTTCTTCCTAGAATTGTCCCTTCCACAAAAAAGGTAGTTTCTACCAGGCCGGAGGCTCCCCCTCCAGTGGGCTTGGAGTGTTCAGCTCCAGATCGGTGACAAAAATGAAAACTGTGTGTATGACAAGATAAGCACATACCTAGAAATCAGTGTGAAAACATGGAATGGCAAGAATTTAGCTTTTCTGCCATGAATTAGATATGGCTCACTCCCTCACTTCTTCCAGGTTGCTGCTCAAACTATGGGGCCTTTCCTGACACCCGAGTACAACAGCCCATCATTTCCTCTCTACGCACCTTGCTCTGATGCTAGAATACCACACAGCCTCCTCACACTGACATCACATGATATATCTGACTAGCATTGCTATTGCACTGACTAGCACCTTCAGGGGACTGCATTTAATGTGCATTGTTCTTAAGACAAATCCTTAGAAGACTGAATTTTTTATTAGAGCAATAGGTCTTGCATAAGTCTGTTTCTTAGGATTTATTTTCTCTTCCTAAACTTACAATACAGGAAGCAATTTTCTGCTGCATAAAGCAAATGAGGGTCTCCTTTCTGATCTTTAAGCTCTTTGAAAGAAGGTACTATCTCTGGATTCCCAGCACTGAGGGCAGTGCCTGGCCCACAAGAGATTTTCAAAACAAATTTTAACAATATGAACGGGACTCAGTTTAAAGATTTTGCTGGTCTGGTTTAGTACAAGTCCCACTGTCAAGCCAGAGTCTGCCATATGCCATCTGTAGGATTACAGACTCTGGAATGGACTTTCCAGTAAATTAAGTAAAATGATGATTTATGAAGAATAGTCATTCCAAAGCATGGGATTTGGCAGTCAATTAGTTAAGTGGCCAGATTATTGGTTTGTCCCTAAAATGCAAGCAGAACCTTGACTGTTCATGTAGCTTTTGCACTGTCTTCTATTGGAATCTTAACCTGGCACAGAGCTGCTAACCCCCTGATGCATTCTGTGCTCACACGGCCCCACACAGCCAATGAGAACTACAGAGCCCCGCAGGTCAAAATCCAACCCAAAAGATCTTAGAAATAAAAGGCCCACCAATAAGGCAAGGTCAGTGTTGTGTGGGTGGAAGAATGGCCACCTACCAACTTTTCCCACAAGGTAGATGGAATCCCAGCAGGTCAGGGACTGCCCTAGGCAGGGCCACTGCCCCAAGCCCCTTTAGATAGGGCACAGTGGCCCAGCAGGAGGGAGTTCATGCTCCCCTGTGGCTGAACATTCACTTGACACCATCTTTCTTTGCCAATAATAAAAGTTCAGCTGTGAGTTACAGATGGACATCACACCAGGAAAAGAACTGCTAGGCAGATCTTGGTAATAAGGCTCTGAAGAAAATGTTCAAGTAGATGACAATCCTCATCAATGACTTATTAAAATGGTAACACTGAATTTTTTACATTATGTCCACTGTTCAACAATGCATAGGAGTGAAAAAAAACCACTAGGAGGTTATTATATGAACAAACATGAATAAAGGCTGTTAGCTGACAGGCACTCCTGCTTGCTACCTCCAGAGTCATCTATCAATATATCAATCTCCCCGGAATACAGGTGTACCCAACACCCTATCTGCACACGAATCGATCATTTCAAGACTTCAAACAGTTGCCCTTTAGTTGACAACAGGCCTTACAGGTGTGGTATCTCTTCTTTAGGAAAACAAAGGCTTGTGATACACACCTCACATAGGCCAGATCTGTACTGTGAGAGAAACTGGGACAATAAACTACCCTTTAGGGATTTGTATGGGTATGTTTTTAAGATTTTCTTTAAAAAAGTCCTTACTGTTTTTCAATTTACAAAATCAATACATATTACTTTAAAACAAGCCAAAACAGTAGTAAAAGGTAAAGGGGGCCAAATATAGGGTGATGGAAGGTGACTTGACTTCGGGTGGTGGATACACAAGGCAGTAATATACAGATCATGTATCACAGAAATGTGTATGTGAAATCTATAGGATCTTTAAAATCAGCATCTCCCCAATAAAAATTTTAAAATGTAGAAAGATAATCCCTGGCTGGTGGCTCAGTGGATTAGTGCCGGCCTGCAAACCCAAAGGTTGCTGGTTCCATTCCCAGCCAGGGCACATAACCAGGTTGCAAGCCAGGTCTTCAGCCAGATCCATAGCTGGAGGCAGGTGACAGGCAAACATACATTGATGTCTCTCTCCCTCTCTTCTACCTTTCTCTCTACCCCTCTTCTCTAAAATTAATAAAATCTTTTAAAAAAATGTAGAAAAATAAAACAAGTCAAAACATTACTCAAATTTAGAAAATGAAAAGTTTTCTTAAAACCATTCCACATTCAGTTAGTTTTCTATACAGAGATTAAAGTGGAAAACAACCCTAAATAAAATCTTTTATACAATGATTTTTTTCCCTGCTTATAAAGCAAAGCAAAAAATGAGGTATAATTTCTGCTCATTGCATTAGTTTCAAGAGAAAACAGTTGGTAAGGGTACCCTTGATGGTGTCATGCCTCAGAAATCATTGCTTATTCCTACATTATGAAAATTTATGACTATGATTCCTTTGAAGAGCTTCATAGTTTCACCTCTTACATTTCAGGTCTTCACTCAATTTTAAGTTAATTTTTGTATACAACAAGAAGTAGATTTCATCACTTCCCAAAATTAGGGGTCCAACTTCATTCTATGCAAGGTAATTTTATAATCTTAGAACATCAGAGCCAACCATGAGACATGGGGGTTCCAGCCCCCTTACTGTATTGGTGAAGAGGTGGGGATACTGCATGGTTTCAATTGAGGAGCAAACACTGACTCTAGAGTCCAATAGGAACCTACAATATTCCTCTCATGAAAGGTTAGAATGTATTCTCCATGGCTTCAGTAAATTTGCAATAGCATCATGTTCAGTGAATTTTAATAGCATTTCTAACATTCGAAAGCTAGAACTTACATCTTACATACTATGCATATTTTTAACACCAGATCAACTAAAATGACAATACTGAATGCCCCTACTACAGATGAAAATGCCAACTCAGTATCATATTTTTAAAGATATTAAATTTTGACTAGAAAGTTGAGTATATGAAATGTGAGTTCATACAACAGACTCAAACTAAATGGAAAATTATCATGAAAGAAAATTTCATGAGGCGAGGGGCCAGGGGGACAATTGGGAAAGAAGGGGAAAGTCAAAAAACATCTATAAATGACCCATGGACATGGACAACAGGGTGGGGATTGACATTGAGAGCAGGGGTAGGGTGGGGCAGGGGACAGCAATAGGGGAAAAATTGGGATAGCTATAATAGATTAACAATAAAAAAGCATGCATAAATAAATAAATACCTAAAGCTAAATTAAAGAGAGGGAGAGAGAAGGAAAATTAATTCCAAATGGATTTAAAAGTTAGGAGGTTAAAAAAAACTGAAAGACACTTTTACAAGTTTGGTTAGGTATTTTCCCGATGGCCAAGGTTGCGGGTTTGATCACAGGTCAGATCACATGCAAGGATCAACTGATGAATGCATAAATAAGTGCAACAACACATCAATATTTCTCCCTCCCTCCCTTCCTCTTCCTCTCTCTAAAATCAATAAATATGCCTTGGCTGGTGTGGCTCAGTTGATAGATGCTGGCCTGTGAACCCAAAGGTCACTGGTTGAATTCCCAGCCAGGGCACATAACCAGGTTGCAAGCCAGGTCTCCAGCCAGGTTTGTAGCTGAAGGCAGGTGAAAGGCAACAACCATACATTGATGTTTCTCTCCCTTTTTTCCTCCCTCCCTGACCTTCTCTCTAAAAATAATGAATACAATCTTTAAAATAGGTAAATAAATAAAATAAAATTTAAAAAAGTTAAAGATGCTAAAGCACCCTATAAAGCCCAAGCAAGGACATGATGTGACATAACAGATCAAAGGAACATAACAGAGAACTCAAACAGCTCATATAGAGAGGAGAAGATGGTTTGGAAGTGGAGAATTAGACAGACCCTACCTCATGCCATACTCAAGTTCATCAACTGGATTAAAGATTTTATTTCATCCCTCTTTTTTCACCCTTACTAGAGAAATCCATGCTAACTGTAAGTTAAACATCCCAACAATACAAGTGCAATGACATTCTACCTTAAAATATTTATTTATTTATTTGTTAAGGGAAGGAAGGGAGGGAGAAAGAAAGGGAGAGAAACAGCTATCGGCTGCCTCTCACATGTCCCCAGTCAGGGACCTGCAACCCAGGTACCTTCCCTGACTGAGAACCCACCCAACCTGTGACTGTGACATTTTTTCCTTACAGTCTTGATACCCAACCAACTGGGCCACACCCATCAGGGCTTAAAACCAAAATTTAAAATATCAAAGATCTGCCCTGGCTGGTGTGGCTCAGTGGACAGAGTGCCAGATGCAAACCAAAAAGGGTGCTGGTTCGATTCCAGGTCAGGGCACCTGCCTTTGTCGCAGGCCAGGTCCCCAGCGGTGGATGTGTGAGAGGCAGCCAATTGATGTTCCTCTCGTACACCAATGATTCATTCCCTCTCTTTTTCCCTCTCTTCCCCTCTTTCTAAAAGTAAGTAAATAAAGTTGTAAAATATCCATCAAAGACTTAAATGGACACATCTCTAAAGAAGACATACTAATGGCCAATAAACACATAAAAAGATGCTGAACATCAGGCCCTGGCTAGTGGCACAGTGGTTAAGGTGCTGGCCTGTGAACCCAAAGGTCGCTGGTTTGATTCCCCAGCCAGGGCACATAATCAGGATGCAAGCCAGGTCTCCAGCCATGTGCATAGCTGGAGGCAGGTGAAAGGCAACCATACATTGATAAAAAACAGAAAAGAAAAGATGCTGAACATCATTAGCTGTCAGGGAAATGAAAATCAAAACCACAGTGAGATGTCAGTTTATATCAACTACAATGGCTATAATCAAAAGGACAGACAATAGTAAGTGTTGACACAGATGTAGAAGTTGGAACCTTCATATGCTGCTAGTGACAATGTAAAATGATGCACTCACTTTGGAAAATAGCCTGGAAGTCCCTCAAACATTTAAATAGTTACCACATGACTCAACAATTCCAATCCGAGGTATATACCCAAGAAAACAGAAAATATATGTGCACATAACAGCACCATTCAGAGTAGCCAAAAAGTGGGAACCCAAATGCCCACTAACTGATGAATGGATAAACAACAAGTGGTATGTTTATATAATGAAATATTTATTCAGCCATAAAAAGAAATGTGTACTGCCCTGGTCGGGTGGCTCAATTGGTTGAAGTGTCATCCATTCACCAAAAAAAGTTGTGGGCTCAATTCCCAACCAGGGCACATACCTAGGTTGTGGGTTATATCCCTGGTCAGGGAGCATTCGGGAGGCAACCAATCAATGTTTCTCTTTCTCTATCTCTAAAATCAATGAACATATTCTCAGGTGACGGTTAAAAAAAGTATACTGCCCTGGTTGGGTGGGTCAGTTGGTTGGAGTGTCATCCCATACATCAAAAAAGGCTGTGGGGCCCTGGCTGGTAGCACAGTGGATAAGGCGCCGGCCTGCGAACCCAAAGGTCGCAGGTTCGATTCCCCAGCCAGGGTACATAACCAGGTTGCAAACCAGGTCTCCAGTCAGGTCTGTGGCTGGAGGCAGGTGAAAAGCAACCATACATTGATGTCCCTCTCCCTCTCTGCCTCTCTCCCTTCCCCTCTTTCTAAAAAATAATGAAATAAAATCTTTAAAAAAAGAAAAAAAAAAAAAGGCTGTGGTTCAATTCCCGGTCAGGGCACACATGGGAAGCAACCAGTCAAAGTTTGTCTGTCTCCCTCCCTTCCTCTCTCTCTAAAATCAATAAGCATATCCTCAGGTAAAGATTTAAAAAAAGGAGATGTGTACTGATTGATAAAGCAGTATGAATAAACCTTGAAAATTGTATGCTAAGTGAAAGAAGCCAGTCACAAAAGGCCATGTGTTGTATGATTCCATTATATGAAATGTCCAGAATAGGCAACTCCAGAGACAGAGGGTAGATCAGGGGTTGCCAGAGGCTGGAGGGAGGATGAGACAAGGGAGAGTAACTGCTAATGGGTAAGAGTTTCTTTTTGGAGTGATGAAATGTTTTTGAATTAGAGTGGTGATGGTAGTGTAACTCTGTGCAGACACTAAAACCACTGAATTGTTTACTTTAACAAAAGGGCAAGTTTTATGTATATAAATTACATCTCAATAAAATAAATAAAATATATTTTAAGCCACTAAAGAAGTAGGGAGAAAATGATTGCACCGTACTGCTGGAAATAAGCCTGAATCTTTATATCCAACTGGCATAGCCTGAACAATGGTTCCAACCCTGTCGGCCCCATATAGTCACCCAGGGAACTTTTAAAAACACACAGATGCTTGGACCTCCTTCCCAGAGATTATGATTTAATTGGTCTGGGGTGGGGCTTGGGGACTCGTGTTTTCCAAAAGTTCCCCAGTTGATGCTAATGTGCAGCCAGAATTGAGAACTGCTGCCCTAGAATTTGAGCTTTGAAAAGAGTCCCTGGTGTTGATTTAGATATCCGTTATTTTATCCTTTCTCATAAACATGAGACAAACACAATTTTAAATGGCTCACAGTTTCTGGTTGTTAGAACTGGGGTTTTATTTTATTGTCGCTTCCATTTTTTTTTTTTTTTTTTTAAAAGATCAGTAGGTTGCCATTTTATACACAGAGAATCTGACGTACAAAATGGCCAAGATGCATACTGAAGTCACCACAGTTAGTTGGGGTGAGGATCAAATTACACTTAGCCCTTGGGAACCTAACTCACTTCTTTTTCTAGTTCCTCCAGTTGAACCACCGGGGACATCCATGCAGCATGAGTGGGGCGGGCGCTGCTACGACAGGCATGAAGGCTGGATAGGGCTCAGTTGGAAAAACGGCAACCTCTCAAGCCCACCAGCTTTACTTCTGACTTGGTAAAATGGGACCGCCTCTTCCCTTCCCCCTCAACTCCCAAATAACAAACCTGTTTTCCTTACAGGGTTGGGAAGCCAAGGTTGATTTCACCTCCTCATCTCAGGTAAGCCACCCCAAAAGTGCTCACTTATCTGGAACATGACTTGTCCGATTTTCACTATTTTCCCCTAAGCTGGCGAAACCCACATGGGGTCTAGGATCCATGCTCATTTCAGAGCCCCAAAGCTGTTTCCAATTGGCAAAGTCATGGCCAGTGCGTGTTGTTCATTAGTATATTTGTGAGAAGCTGTCCCAGCCTCAACCCAGCCGCTCGCTGCCTGTGGGAAACTTGCTCCAGGATCAGAGGACCCATAAGGCCCCTAAGACCAGAAAGGAGGGCGCTCCCAACACCTCTCCCTTGCTCCTGCTCTGCACCCCTTCCCCTGTGCTTGAACACACACAGGCAGTGTTGTTTGGGTTGGGATTTTGTTGCGTAATCTCTCAAAAGATTTTCTCTGCAGTTCCCTGGCTCCTCAATTCCACTTTCTCTCTCACTCAGCTGTTTTATAAGTTGAATTCTAATCTGGATTTCTTCACAAAGTCGCCTTTGACTAAAAGCTAATAAAAACCCCAAATGGGCAATTCAGGAGTAGTGGAGATGCCACGTGACTGTAACCTAAGGTTGTTGGTCAACTTGATTTGGTTTTCCAGCTTGTATACCACCTGGGGGCTTCGGTCCCACCGGCCTTTGTGGCAATAAAGGACGTCTTTGTCTTTCTTCACCCTGAACGTGCTGCCCGAACCTTTAAAAGGAGTCTTAAAGACAGCCTTCCCTGGCTCTAGAACTGCTGCAGGCCAGGCTCTCCGGTCTCAACCTTTCCCGAGGTTCTGGGCAGAGGTACCCAGCTCTGCTCACCAACGTGGCCTCTCTGACCACAGGCAGGCGCCCTCACAGAGCTCTGCTTCATCCCTGCCCCCTAACCAGGCAGGGGTCCCAACGCTGCACAACCAGGAGGCTGTTCAAACTCTCCAGGAGGAAGCCTTTTTGTTAATGAGCATTCAAATCTTTGACATAAAAATCTGATAAATCAACGAGAAGAACAAAGGTGCTTGCTGTATCCTGAAATCCGTGGCTGTGGTTGAGGGCTGTTTCCTATCAGTTGCATCACCTGGTAATTGATTCCCGAATTTCGTTTTTAATTGCAGGGAACTGAGAATAATCTTGATTTCCACAGATAAGTTGCAGCAAATGTTAACAGGCTTTTAGGATACTGCCTCTTTATCTTAGGAGGGTCTTTAGTTAAATTGGTGTTGCCTTTCTTTCAGTATTGTCCCACTCAGGAGCCTTGGGAGGCATTTTTACCCAACCGTGCTCGCCCCGCTCCGTCAAATTTTGATGCCACAGGTATTCTGTGTTTGTACAGTGACCCCTTGCAAGGTCACACACCACCGTCACAGCTAGACTTTTTTGGCCCTCTTAGGGACGATCCCACTCCAGTTGAGAATGCATGAGATCAATGAATGGATCCGAAGCTTGACACCTTGGTAGAAAACTTTTGTTTCAAAGTAGAATCATCAACATAATGCTAGAAACAACAATGGAAAATTCTTAGGTGGTAATTATTTGCCAGAGACTTCTCTAAGCATTTTACCTATTTTGACTCCTGCAAGCTTTTCAGGACGATTATTATCACCCTCATTTAAAAAGGAACATGAGGCACAGAGAGGTTAGGTGACGTGACCAAGTCCACATGTGTGGCACATGACGAAGCTGGGAATCAGGCCCACAAGCCACACCTGAGCCACTAGGCAAGACCACCTTTCCATGCTACTTACTGAACTGTCTGCTCATTTCCTTATTACAAATACCAAAATCAAGGAAGCTGCATCCAAAACCTGCAATAAACCTGAAACCACCCATCCTAACACAGTTCCACAAAGCAAAACATTAGCAAACTGGTTACTGAGCTGTGAAGACACCCAAGCCAGGCCCACCAGGGGCATGCATGAGCATCTGGATAATGGCATGACGGACTACACACGCCCAAACATTTAGCAAAGCTGGTGTTCGGCTACAAGCTTCCTAACCAATACCGCATTGACAAGAAATTCCAACCTAGAAAGAAAGAAAGAGGCAAGGGACTTATACCCCAACAGGAACCACCCTAGCAGCTCCAGTGAGTACAACGGTGGTCTCCAGAATGTTGAAATGTGGGACATTTAATCGGACATGTTTTATTTTGGTTGCACAGTTTTACATGGTGAAAACAATTAAAAACAAAATCTAGTCCACCATTTGAGAAACCGACAAGGCATTATACCCGCAGTAGAGAATCACCCAATGACCTTCCCGGGCCCTTGGCCTGACTGAGGAAGCCGCCCCCACAGCTGAGACAGCTGCAGCTCAGCCTCCTGCACACTCTCGGTGCAAGGCTCCGCCTGTGGTCTCCCACCCCTACCTCTGGACTTTTCGGTCCTATCCCTCTGCCTCACCCTTGCCTCCCACCAAAGACCCAGGCAGTGTTAGTTCTTACGCTCCCTGGGTGATTCTGACGTGCAAAGGGCTTGGGGCTACTTTCTAGTCCTGTTTGTTGTCTCCATTTTGAGGTGACCCACCCCAACTCTTAGCAGGATCATATCCAGCTGGTCCAAGTCCCTGACTTGCACCTAAAAAATATGTCACTTTAATGTCTATTCTTTCTCCTCACCACTCTCAAAGGACGAGGCTCTGGACTTTCCGCTTGTGCCGGTGCATTTCTTTCTTTCCATTCATCTCTGACTGAATGCTTACTATGTGCCAGCAACTAAGGAATCGTAGATAAACACTGAACATATGCTGTTTCTGGCATTTCAAAGGAAAAAGAACAGGGGCCCGATTTAGGGTAGAGCAGGCAAGTGGAAACTGAGTGAGGAGTGAGGCCAACAGCATTCTCAGCAGAGTAAACCCTACACAGAGACCCAGAGACAGTGAACTTGGCGCCACCTGAAAGCAGGCCACTGAGGAAGAGGCAGGGGGCCTCCTCCTTGGAGGGACTTGCCTTCTCCCCTCCCCACCCAGGGAGACAGCAGTGAAATCACTGCAGTTAGGGATATGGGTGGGGACATTAGAGTGTCTCACTCACTTCGACTTGGTTTCCTTTCTGTAAATCAGGAATAATCAGACAGAAACCATTATAATCCTGACCCAGATGGGGGTGGGGGTTAAATGCAGCTCCCCTCCAGATGCAGTGGCTCTTGACCCTGCCATTACACTGGGCATCCATCCAACCGTCAAAGCTTCCCTCGTGATTGTAATGCGCAGCTGCAGTGACAGCCACTGCCACAGAACATGGGCAGAAAGATGGGCACAAGAGGCATTCTAAAACAATATGGGCTGTTACCATTAGTGGGTCCTCCTCTCATCCATCTTTTTTTTTTTTTAACGGTTATTAATTTTAGAGAAAGAAGGAAGGAGAGAGAAATTCATCAATGTGAGAAAGAGAAGAAGCATCATTTGGTTGTCCCCCAGATGGGCCCTGACCAGGGATTGCACCTGTAACCTAGGTATGTGCCCTGTCTGGGAATTGAACCCCCAACCTTTTGGTTTATGGGACAATGCTCCAACCAACTGAGCCACAAGCAAGCACCTTCCCACCCATCTTTGAAAATGCTCAAGCTTCCAGTCAGAATCATCTCTTAGCCCTTCTACTATATGCCCACACAGCAACTCCTGTGACAAAACTATAAAAACTGCTTACCAACCACATTCATAGAGATACTAAGAGGAAGAAATGGTGAATTACTATTTTTTAAATTAAAACAAAAATTTTTAAAGATTTTATTTATTATTTTCAGAGAGAGGGGAAGGGAGAGAGGCAGAGAGGGAGAGAGACATCAATGAATGGTTGCCTTTCACCTGCCTCCAGCTATGGACCTGGCTGGAGACCAGGAATTATTATTATTATTATTATTATTATTTTCAATCTGTTTCCTCTGACAGGATACAAGATAAACACCCAGTTTGCTTGAGTTTTAAAAGGATATTTCCTTTGCCCCACTTGAATGACCAAGAAAGACACAAGTCCAATTGGCAAAGTGAAAAGGGGGTTATTATTATTATTTTTTATATTAGAAAGAGAGAGGGAGGGAGGGAGAAGAAAACAGAGGGAGGGAGAGGAGAGAATGAGAGGGAGAAAACCACTGATTTGTTGTTCCACTTATTTATGCATTCATTGGTTGACTCTTGTTATGTGTGCTGACTGGGGATCGAACCTGAAACCTTGCTGTATCAGGACAACGCTCTAATCAACGGAGCTACTAGGCCAGGGCAGGAGTTACTGCTTAATGCATACAGAATTTTAGTTTTGGAAGGTAAAGCCCTGGATATGAATTATAATGATAGCCTCATACAATGTGAATGTACTTAACTGAACTGTTCACTTAAGAATGGTTAAGATGGTAAAATTTACGTTGTGTGCACTTTGCCATAATTAAAAAAAAAAAACAAAACTGTTAAAAGTACTGTTTACTTCTTATATTCAAAATGTCTTTCAGTCTCCACAAGAAACAGGCATACCTCGGAAACTGCAATAAAGCAAATGGTAATTAACCTTTTTGCTGGTGGAGGGGGGTCTTGCCTTGAAGTTGCAAAAACTGCAACATCTGTGAATCGCTATAAAGTGAAGAGCAACAAGACAAGGATGCCTGTAGAAGAAACAATGTTAACTTGAAAAATAATGAAAAGAATACATTTACACTCTTCCATTTCTAAGAATATCCAACAGAAACGTCACATTCATGTAAAGATTTAAGTATGTTCAGTGGGGCATGTTGATATGGATGGGACAGAAGTATAAACAACCTAAAAGTTCGTCACTGCACAAGTGGTTAAAAGTCAAGGTTCATCTTGGGAATATGCTGCACCCATGCATATTCTGTTTCTGCAGTCTGTTTCTGCAGACACTGCTGGCTCCTGTCAGTACTATATGACTTTCTTCCAGGAGAATTCCTCCCTGGGGCATCTGAACTCCTTTCCCATGTTAAGCAATCTGCGCCCCCTTTGAGTCCTGGTGGGAGGTAGGGTCCGCCTCCCACTCTGAAGCTGCAAATACCAGGGGCAGGGCCCTCACCATTCCAGTTCCGTAGCATAATTGTGGTCAGGGTCTGGGCTGCTGCCCTGATCCCACAGCCTGGCTTTCAGGCATTCCCAGAGGCTGAGAACCACCCTGATGTCCCTTCAAGGAATTCCTTTCCTGCTGCTATCAGTCAGCTGACATCTATGGCTTACAACTAAGAACCCGCTGATCAACATATTCAAATTATGACTCTGGCTTTTAAAAAAGAAAACAGGCCCTTATATGTCAATGGGTAACGATAGCTAAGGTTTCTTGTACACTTGCTGCGTGCAGGCGCTATTCTAAGCTCTTCTCTGTAGCAACCCATTTAGCCTTCACAACCCTACCAGGCCTGGGCTATATCATTCTCATTTTACAAGCGTGAAAATGAAGGCACAGAAAAGGGTACATAACTTGCCCCAAGTTACAAATTTGTAGGTAGTGGAAGTGGTCCATGAACCCAGGAAGCCTGGTTTCAGAGCCCACAACTCCAGCTATATGCAAACACTTGGATGAAAGGGCATAGGGAGACCAACTGACCACACCTGCTACCTCTGGCATGGGACTGGGGGTGGGGCTTGAAGGAGGCCTCTGATGTTTCAATATTTTGCAACAAGAACTTATTCATGAGCTACTTTCAGATAAAGCCAGTGTTCTTGTAGGATTAAAGTTGAACCAGGGTGCCGGCAAACTAAAGGCCCTTGCAGCTAAGACCCAACTCCTCCTGCCCTGGATTCCTGCTGCCAATCCCCCACTGACCCCATAGAAGACTTGAGGATTCAGCTCAAGTCTTTCCTCATTGGGGTTTTCCCCTGGTTCTCCTGTAATAATCCATTCCTGGGGTGTCTGCTATGATGCAGGAAACACAGCTGGGTGAGGAAACCCGGGGGGCTATTGACCCTGGGCTCAAGGGCACCAGGACACCCAACCTCTATATGACACTCCTCCACTTTAACTGGCCTTAAAGGACCATGGGGTCCTGCCCATCTTCATAAGTTCTTCAGACCTCTCTACCCATCCACCGCCCTGCCCTGTCTGCCCACCCTGCCTAATTATCTTCCCATTTTCACTTTCCAAGGCCTAAATTAGAGCTATTTCTCCCAGCAGCCTTGGTTTCTCTATTCTCTGTCCACATCATTTCCTGAGCATGATCCCTCCTGTGTTGGTGGAAAGGTATCTGCCATGTCAGGGGCCATTTCTTTCTTAGTCTATTATACACCCTCTTCTCCTTTACTCAGGTGGTCTTCATCCCTCCACTCCCCTGGTCACTCCTGGGGCATCCTTTCACACTCACCCCCAACGACCACACACAGGGGCAAGTCAGTATGGAAACACTGCCTTGATTACTGATTTATTCTGCTATCACTCTGACGACCAAGTGCTGTTATTTCTCGTGAGCCGTAGCCACATGAAAATTTTTTAAAATCTTTTTTATTTTGAAACCATTTCAAACCTACAGAAAAGTTGCAAGGATAGTAAAACGAACTCCCTCCACTTAAAGTACCTCAGATGTTAACATTTAATTTGCTTTAACCTCTCTCTCCCCATAGTTTTTCCCTCAACCATTTGGGACTAAGTTACGCACAAGACCTCTTTACCTATAAATGCTTCAGTGTGCATTTCCTAAAAAAGACATTCTCTTACATTACCAGTTTAATTACCCGATCAAGAAGTTAACATTGATACAACAATATCATCCAATCTACAGACTTCTTTCAAATGTTGCCAATGGTGCAGGAGCCAATCCAGGCTAAACGCTGCTTAGACTGAATTTGCCAGCCTCTAGACATGTCTGAAACCTTTGATCCCATCTGTGGAAAGACTTCTGGATAAAGAACTGCCCCATCCACCTAGAGTGGACAAGTTGCTTTTCTCTCTGGGCTCCACCCTCCATCAACCATGAGGATGAAAGGACAGAAGAGCCAACTGCTCCATACGTCGAAGGTGACCTGCCGGGGTTACAGCTCCTGCGGCAACCATCAGCTTCCCCAGGCATAGTCACACTCATTCAACTGGAAATGAGTTTAGGAGCTCATTTTACTGTGTGATTACCAGGTGCCAGAGCTCAACATGTTTAACATACATCATTTCATCAAAGCCCTGGTGTTTCCACCGTTATCTCACTTTGCAGAGGAAGAAACTGAGTCTATGGCGGCTGAGTAATTCCCTCAAGGTCTTCCCAATGCTGAAGTTCAGGATCAGAAATGAGGGTAGAAAACACACCTTGTCATTCACAGCCCCGCCAACCTTCTTTAGCTGACAAAAGGCCCGCAGATCAGAAGGGAACACAAGCTCCAAAAGAGACCACTGAGCCACAGTGGCCACCAGGCACAGGACCCACGTGGCTGTGTGACCCTGGACACTGGTCTTATGCAATACAGTCCCCTCAGTAGAGAAGTGGATTCTGCAACCACAGTAAAAACTAAACTACATCAAGTCCCATGCTGCAAAATGCTTTCTCTTCACGGCCGTGAGTTCAATTTTTGTCCCACCCTATGAAGAGCTTTTTCTTTATGGAGCTGAATATGAGGTCTGGTCCCTTTGTAGGACATGGCTATGGTCAATAAAGACATCAACCTCTAATGCACTAAATAAGGGAGTACAAAGCACACACTATGTGTCCAGTGCTGACTGGTACTCTACAGGGTGACATCCCATTTCTCCACTGAGTTCCGTGAGTGGCTGAGCTGAGCTGACACACTGGACCAGGTCTGCGTGACCTTACAGGAGAGGCCATGGGGATCAGGTGCTTTAAAGCCAGCATTATGTTAAGCAGACTCTGGTCCCTTCGTCAGCCATGGAGCAAATCAACTCCTGCCTCGTAGGTCGTGACCAACTCCCCAGGTTGTGCGACGCTGGGAGAGCTCTTGCCTTCTGTCCTCATTACAGGTGCTGCCGCCACTCTGGACATTGCTTCTATGTTTGTGTGTTGTTTCCTCAACTAAATTGTGAGGCTCTCAAAGACTTCTGAAGATGTTTCCTTTTTGAATGCTGTAGACACAATAGAGGTGTGTTTCCTTTTCTTCCTTTTTTTCTTAACACTTAGCACTCAGGTAGAGCTGTGCCTGCTGTGGCTCAGTGGGTGGAGTGCTGGCCTGTGAACTGAAGAGTTGCTGGTTCCCAGTCAGGGCACCTGCCTGGGTCTTGGGCCAGGTGTCCAGCTGGAGGGATGTGGGAAGGCAACTGACTGATGTTGTCTCCCACACATGGATGTTTCGCTCCCTCTCTTTCTCCCTCCCTTCCCCTCTTTCTAAAAATAAATAAATAAAATATATTTTTTAAAACCTGAGGTAGAAATTTAGACACCCTGGTTCACCCCACCAGAGTAATGTTTACAGCATCCCTCACCTTAGCCACTCAGAGCTTGGGCTCTTCTAGTCACTAAGCTCTGCCACTCACCTCACCTTGGAAAGCCACTTAGTATTTCTGAATCTCAGTCATTCCACCCGTGAATGGGAATAATAATTCTTCCCACTGTAAAGTGCTTAAAGCACTTGCCCTGCATATGTGTATATATTTTACAAATGTATTTTGTGTCTGTATAACAGTTTAATAGCTTAAGTTAAATGAAGTGTTTATACAAAGCACTTAGCCCAGTAACTTCCCAATAAATAAAAGCTACAACTATTTCTTCTGCTAGAACTGTGACTGCTGCTGTGATCATCAAACACCAAGCCTCCTTGGCATTCTGGCTTGGCTTTCCGTTCCCCTCACGTTCTCAGCATGGTCCTCAGATCCCCGTCCACCGTGAAGACACAAGCCAGAGCTGAGAGTCAGAGGTTTCAAGGGTACTGGCTGCCAAATGGCACAAGCCACAGGGAGTCAAGTCCATGCTCCCAAACCCCCAACCACCACCAAGTGGTTCCAGGTCAGCCCAAGTCAGCTCTTCTGCAGATATAAGACCGAGCTCTGCAGAGACCTCGGACACTCCCCACATAGCCTTTTAAATTCTGGATGCAGGTCTCGCTGGCCAGCAAAAGGCCTGCTCTGTGGCTACTTCCCACCTTGAAAATGTCCTCTCTCTCTTCAAGATCAGATCTGCTGTTCTTCCCAACATGCAGTGATCCCACTTCTTTCAGCAGTTTGCCCAAACCCTCAGCAGGGCCCACACCCCCAGGAGCAGAGTACACTATACCTGTTTGAAGGAACAGTAAAATATATCAGGGCACCCTGGGCCTAAGAGGGAGGAGCACCAACTCAGTTCACTCAGGCAACAGCACTTATTGAGTGCTTCAGGTATGTAGGACTATGAAGATAAAAAAGGTAAGATCTCTATTCTTAAGCAGGGGATCAGCTGGATAACACGCAAAGATAAAAACTGAAGGTCAGAGTCAAAAATAAGCTGGTGCAGGCTCCAGCTTGCACATTCCTTCCTCCCTGTAAGGTATTCCCACCCTTCCCTTCCAGAGCCTCCAAGTGCACAGAATGAATGAGCCCCAAGTGACTGTCCGGAGTCACCCCTCTGGGCTCACTCCTAGGCCCTGGGCTCCGCCAAACAATCGGGGGCTTCTGGAGGCAAGCCGAGCAGGCACATTCTCATGTGCGGGCCCGTAACACCCCTCTCGGCTGATTGTGTCCAGGCGGCCGGGGTCTCCGAGGCGCATGAATGCCTCTGAATGGGCCCATTCAGGCTGATGGACAGGAGCTGAAAGCTGCACACACACAAAAGCCACTGGGCACAGGGAGGGCTCCAGTCCAGGGTTTGTCCACGGAAAGGGGGGCTGTCCCACCACAAAGGGCAGTGGGAAGGCTTCTCTGCGTATTCAGTGGCATCCTCCGGGTGCCCATGGCACAACGTTACCTCCCAAAGGAGGTAACATCGACAGACAGTGGCACTACTTGCCCAAGACTGAAAGGGCCAGAGGCCATTGAAATCCAACAAACAACACACAAGCAGAATACCTTGTTCTTATTTAACAGCAGGATGGGGCTCTGGGCCGAGGAGCGGATGGGTGCCTCCATGTGCCTATCTTGTACATGACTGGGGCTGCATTCCTGACACCCATGGTGACCTGTAAGGACTCCGACTGACCTGAGATTGTTTAACATGCCACCAAGAAAAATTATCTCGACAGGACACAGCCAATATTTAAATAAGGATTGGAGAGACATGGTCCCATTCTTATGTCACTCATTTGGTATTTTCTAGGAAAAAAAAAAAATCTCTGAAACGACATTTGTATTTTTAAACAGAACCAGGAAAGGGAGAACCACCCACCTGGAATTGTTTTAATTGCTTCACAGGGCGGGCAGGCTCTACTGGTCAGAGAAGCAGAGAAGTCTATTTACCCTGTTGCACACAAATATTTTAAGCTCACACAGTCAGGCGGCTGCTTTGGAAAGGATGTTTCTCAGCTCCCAAGATCACATTACTTTAGAAACAACCCCCCCCCCCGATAATTAAAGATAGCTCCTCCTCATAATGCAATACTATAATGAGCAATTAAAATTAAATTAGTTTGTCATAATAAAAAAGATGGATTACGTTCTTAGGCTTCCCAACCCAGAGTTAGTAATTCATGGGGAGAAGTTTGTGACTGAGTGCCGGTTTTACAAAGAAATATTAAATGTTCAGCTCAAGTTGGTGAACAGATCAAGAGAGCATGGAAATAGATATGTACCCTCCCACGATTACTAGCTTTGTTTATATTTATTTTAAATAATAGAACCCCTTAAACATATAAAAAAAAAAGGACAGAGAAAAGTATAACCATCAAAATTCATCATCCAAAATTCACAAATGTTAACAGTCTGTCATATTTGTTTCGGGTCCTGTTCTTTTTAAGGAAAATGTTCTGGAATAAGAAGAAGCCACTGCCCTCCTTATACGTGGGCAACCACATAGCTGTATTTATTATAGGTTTGCCATTATTGATGCGACATAAATACACTATAATACTGTTTTGTGTGTTGTATAAATTTGTTTTATTTTGGATTAATTAAAGATCCACAGGAAATTGAAAAGAATTGTAGAGAGAGGTCCCATGAAGCCTTCACCCAGCCTCCCCTAGTGTTAACATTTTGCATTTCTGTCAAAAACTAGGATATTGATATTGGCACAATGCACAGAGCTGATTCAGATTTTTATCAGTTTTACAAGCATTCCTCTGTGTGTAACTGCTATAATCAAGATACTAAACTGTCTTCTCCCCACCAGACTCCCTCTTGCTACCCCTTTATAGAGACACCAATCCCTAGCCTCTGGCAACTACTAATTTGCCCTCTACTTCTAGAATTTTATTATTTCAAGAATATTATGTAAATGGAATAGTGCAGTATGTAATATATAACCACTGGAGATTGGCTTCTTTACAAAGCATAATCTCCTTGAGGTTCATTCATGTTGTTACATGTACTGATAAAATGTTCCTTTTTATTACAACTGAATAGTATTCCATGGTGTGGATGTATCAGTTCGTTTAACCATTCACCACTGAAGAACATCAGGGTAGCTTCCAGCTTGTGGCTATTTGGAGTATTGGTGCTATGTACAGTCATGTATAAGTTTCTTTGTGTGCATAAAGAAAAACTATACGAAAGCCCAAATAATTTTGAAAAAATCAAGGAATCTCTCTTTCTAATGTTAAGGATTATTATATAGTTCCAATAATTTTGGCAGCATAGTGTTAGTAGAGGGATAAATAACACATAGAATGAAGGTATCTGATTTCTACAATACACAGAACAGCCTGTTGACACATCTCCTCTGGTCTGTCCCACGTGACTGAAATTCCACTATGAGATGGTCATACCTTTTGGCTTAGGGTCTCATCCAAAAAGTTCCTTTGGGAGACATAAAATATGATCTTTTAATCTTGGGGTGAATCTGAGTATCAAGTCCTAGTCCTCTCCAGCTGATCGTTGAGAGGCAAGAAAAATGAAAAAGTTGCTGAGCACTTGGAAAATAGGGGAGGGTGAAAAGGAGCAAGAGGAAAAATGGAACATTCTGACAAGTCGTGCCTACTTGACAATGCCAAAGTCAGTTCTTTCAAAACCTCTCATTATTGGTTCTGTATCATCAGTAGTGGTAGTGGTGATGGGGCTTCATCAAACTACATCTACCCCACCTGAGCAGGCGGTCATACAAGCTGTCTGCTCATTCGTATGCAAAGAAAAGGAATGTGAATTAGGTCCCAGAGGATGGGAGGCTCTTGATACTCTCCATTAGCATCTAGCACAAAACAAAGAATTTATATTCCAAACAGGTTAACGGTATGAAAAATATATTTATTACCTACCTAATATTTTCCTTCCTGGGTTTATTATTTTTTATGGGAATGTTTTATGGAACTACTTAGGCAAATGCCTGTTTTGAGACTCATTTTAAACTCTGTGTTTAGCATGGTTGGGGAATGGCGTATTCCAGTTACAGACATATTGGGCATATTACCAACTTCCAAAGGATCAAAACCAATCATGGGCTTTTAACCCTTAAAACTCTGTAGAAACAAATTCTTCATCAATGCAAATTCGGAAGGTACAATCGAAGCCAAGGGGTCATGTGATCAAATTTACCAAACCATAAATCTGTGTCATATAATCTGAGAAAGAAACATTGTAGGAACAACTGAAATAAAGAATTTAAACCCAGGAAGTGCGGTCCCACGGTATCTACGATTGGCTTTCCCATCCACAGTGGAAGTGCAGAGAGGAGGCATCAAGTCTCCACAGCACCCACTGAGGATACGGAGGAGCCACAGCAGCTCAGAGTAGCCCGCAGCCTTTCCATGTTCTCCATGGACCCCAAAGACATCATCATCCCATTTTCTCTCTTGACTGGGAGCTAAACCTTTACCTCCTGGCTAGGCTGCTCAGAGTAAAAATGAGGCTGCAGAACATACAAATGCGTAGACAAGGAGGCAGGGCCTCAACCAGCCTGGGCCATATGGAAAATAAGGGCCCTCCCAGTCCTGCTGATCTTCCTTTTTACCAGCTTGTCACAAAACCCACCACAGCCTTTGCTCAGAGTGACACCTGAGGCTGAGACGTCATTCTTTCCGTCAAGGCAGCCTCCTGAGAAAACTCAAAAGTGCAGACAGAACAGTTCTCTCTAGAGCAGAAGCCACACTGAACCGCCTGAGCCCCTGTGAGGTAGGCAGCTGCCCCAAGGTCAAGTGCGAGGATTCCATCGCCTGCCTCCTGCTTGGGACTGGCAACCAACTTAGCACTTCCATGCCTCTCAGCTGCCTCGTTTGGAAAATGAGGCACAAACTCAGGCCTGGCAGAGTAGACCTTCAGGGTAGACTGTTATGATGATTTCAGTTCTCATTCCTAGTGCACGTGTACCTAAAGCCGACTTCCTGACTGTCCCTGAGCAGGTGGTCGCCTTCTTAAGGAACATGAAATTCTTTACCCAGAGCTATGTAAGATACTGTATGGTGAGCTCCAGATGTGAAGTAGGAAACAGACACAGGCAGGACCTGTCATTCAACTTCATGGTGACACCCTAGGGCAGGCCCTTGACCTCTCTGAGATGGTAAGAGTCTTTTGCCTTGCAGGAGTGCTGTGAGGATCAGAAGGGACTCACGGGAGAGCCCAGCACAGCTGGCTTCAACAGGAGCTCATGGCCAAATCAAACAGCGAAGGCCCGGCTTCCTGACACGGACAGGCCAGGTAGAATAGCACAGGACCGGGTGCTCAAATGAAGGGAAGCACAGTCACTGAGCCTGTCCTGCCCCATTCCTCCCCCATCCACAAGGGCATGCAATGTCAACAGGACCATCACCTCAGCCCAGGCAGAGCAGCATCCGCTGGGAGGGTTCAAGTGCTGTAGCCTAGTCCTCACTGTAGCAGGTCAGGCCAAGAAAGGGGTGGGCTGATGAGATCTTCACACTCACCACCATGCAGATGCCAGAACTACCAAGCACTCAATGGCTGTGGGGCTGTTTTTCCGCAAGCTGGCTTTTAAATATGCCTCTTGACTCACTCACTCTCCTCCAACACCCATTCTGGACACCTACTGCCAAATTCTAAAACCACCTCCAGGTCCCCTTCACTCTGGAAGATCCCATAGTCCTCAGCCAGACTCCTTCCCAGAATTCTGCCTCTGCCAGGCCTGGTCCAGCTCCTCTTTCTGGCTGCCAAGGTCTTACTCAGGCCGTTCCTCAGACCCCCTCCAGGTACCCCACCCTCAGTCCACTGCCTTTATTCTCCCCAGCTACATAACATATAACCCACACATAACACTACGTGGTTGCGGTGTACAACCTGACGTTAGAGGCACGTATACGTTATGAAACCCTCCCCTCCTTCAATCCATGCAGATCCTGCCTGGCTTTCATAGTCTGGCTGCAGACCAGCTCCACACTAAAGGTCCTTCCAGACTTCTAGCCCACCCAGACACTTCGTTTTCCTTCTAGGCAATTTCTCTCCCAAAGACACTGCCTTAACGTGGAATCTGCTAACTCCAGGTGGTCAGTTCTGGGACGCAAGCAAGGCAGGCATGTACTGTGCTTTTGGAATGTCACAATGCTTCAAAAGTTCTCCTTCCACACCCCAAGTCACACGTCCATCTCATTCCCTCTAACAATACTCCCTGACCGCCATGCTGGGAACCACACATTACCTCAACTCTCTTCCCACAACCACAGCCTAACTTTGCAAAGGTCATGATGGCGGGCACGCCCATCACCCTCCCTCTTCCCCAGACCCGAGGGCCCCCCACAGACCGCTTGCTATTGTGCCTGTGTAAGTCCTGGTGAAATTGCAGCTGCCAGAGCTAGGCCTAAAGCTCCAGAAGTGGGCCGAGCAATACAGAGTTATTATGACAACTCTCTGTCTTGAGCTAGGCTCTATAATTCTACAACTAGCCAATGCACGGACAGTCCTTACTCAGCCTTCATGTGGGTTGCCTTGGCTTCTATGACTAGACAAATTCACCGAAAATGTCCTGGAGCCGTGTTCTCCTGCAGTTGCTGAAGACGGGCAAGCATACAACTATCTGCTGACTGACCCATCCATTTTGCCCCAAGTCAATCTTGAATTATATCACATTCCTATTCACCATGGCCACAATGCTGACTGTACCCCCTGCCGCCCTATATAAGTGAGCAGGGCTATCAGGCAATGAAGCTGAAGAAAAACACCAATAAGAAACTGGAAACACCTAAAACAAAGTCCATCATGTAAAAACAGTTATTTGACTATACTGTTTGCAGCTTTCTTCCCTAGGCCTGAGATACAAGGCTGGACTAGAGATATCATGGATCATCATCCATCACAGGAAGCGGAGTCTCAAATGACTGCATCCGTACTAGCACGGGGGTACACGTCGGAAATTGAGTAATGAGCCCCATTAAGGTTCTGCCTTCTTGAAAGGCACATCATGAGTAAATGCAAATCCTGGTTAACATTTGTAATCTAGTATTTCAGGCAGAAATCGGGGGCAACCAGGATCTATACTGCCTCTTTATTTTTCCCCTGGGCCAGCAAGAGGCCCCCTTGGAGTTAAGTGGAGCCACTGTGACTGACGTCTGCCCCCTGTCATCCTTCACCTCCTGGCTGGAGGAAGAAGCTTCCATGGAGAACTAACTCCAAAGCCCTAGCACAGTGGTATTCAAGGTGCGGCCCTGGCAACAGCAGCATAGGCAGCAGCTGGAACTTGTTAGAAAGGCAGTATCTAGGCTGAGTACTGTGGGAGTGGGGCCCAGCAATCTGTGTTTTAATAAGCCCTCAGGTGATTCAGATACCCAGTCAAAGCTGGGAACCCACTGCTCCTGAAGATGGCAGAAATCTCAGCAAGATCTGAGTCCCTGAATGAATGGAGCAGCGCTCTGGACCTTCACTAAAGATAGGAGTAAACAAACTTCTATTGTGTTCAGCCATTTGGGGGTTATTTTGTAAAGCAGGTATTCTGTCCCAACTAAAACACTAATAGCCACTGGGCTTCAGGTCTAGTCCACTCCTTACGGCTATTTCCCACCTGGGGTTTTCCTGATGTCAAAGGCTGGCAGGGTGAGCTGTCTGGAGAGCAGCTCGCCGGGGTTATTTCATTCCGGCTGTGACAGCCTGCACAGGAACCCTTTCTACCCACTCATTCATTCGTTCCCAGTCTGGTTGGTATGTTAACAATGGGGGAAGCGGAAGTCACTGCAGGGCCAGGATCAGATAGCAGCCAGCTGCTGGTGTTAACACATTCCTGCCGCCCTCCAGCACTCCTGCCTGCCACTGGCTGTCTGCCACGCCAGGCCAGCACCTGCCTGCTTGTCAGTTAAGGGTGTCCAGAGCTGGCATCTGGGCCCTAACTCAGGGACCCTGTGCCTAAAGTTCCCATAGGGCAGCTGCTCTGGCTTCAAAATGAACCAAGTCCCAGACTGTCCTAATAGGCCCGAATGCCCACCTTTCTATCTGTGACACACAGGTTCAGTTTTGAGGGCTGTGTGTCCCCTTGCCACCTTTCCCTTTCCTCTCCAAAGGAAGTCCCACTTACTCCAGCACCCTGCCCCACATCCTGCCTCCTCCCCAGTCCACTGACTGCTCCCTTGTCCTGTGTCCTCAGGCACTCTACCTCTGAGACCCTGGATGTGGCCTTAGACATCACAGGGCCCACCTCATGCGGGTTCATGGCTTCACACAAAGGTCTGTGCCTCCCCATTAAAACATAGGGCTTAAGGCCAGGGGCTTTGTTTGGAATGTCCTCCACATATGCCTATGGCCCTGGCACCACGGGGACACTCGTACATTGGCACTCACTAAATGCTTGCTTAGTGCGTGGTGAGTGAGGGACCAGAGCAGCCTGCAACACCCAGGTGAGCGCCCGAACGGTGCTGTACATACACCAGCAGGACCAGTAAACTGAGACTTAACGCAGAGACACAGACCAGTCTTCCTTGCTGGGCACACACTTGGGCCCAGACTTCCTCCTCCAGACAGAGTTCCCTTCCCTCTCCTCCAGCAGGCCTATTGCTCCCATTGAATACGATTATTCAATCACAAAAAAAAGAGCATTTCCCCTTGGCTCCAGGAGTCACCTGCCTGTGTTTCCTTGCTGTACTGAACTCTCTCCCCACCACATATTCTTTTTGCCACGGGCCACTTATTCCCTTTGCTGCTGTCCCCAGTAAGCAGGGCCCAGGGCCAGCACAGAAGCACTAGGCTCCGTGAACCACCCACACCTGCTACCTTCCAAAGCAAGGCCTTTCCCTGGGCAGTTTTAAAGACGTGGTGGACTTAAACTTAGTTCTTGGCAACACACCAAACTGGACGAGGAATGCACCCCCTCACTCCTTGCTCCCCAGCCCCGCCATGCTGGCCACTCCAGTTAGGCAGGTCTGTTCACCAGGTGATCAGCCCCCTGCTCGGGGCTCCTCTCCTTTTTGTTAATCTCTTCTCCATTGCCCC
Source organism: Noctilio leporinus (assembly GCA_004026585.1). Lineage (NCBI taxonomy): Eukaryota > Metazoa > Chordata > Mammalia > Chiroptera > Noctilionidae > Noctilio > Noctilio leporinus. Next base: position 111,655 of record PVIW01001649.1, on the reverse strand, counting down.
CCACCCCCACCCCAAAGAAGCCCCAAGCCAGTCATGGCCGCAGGTTTATGAAACCTGAAACCACCAGCCTCCATTCTCTCCTTTCAGCGGAAGGTGTGTGTCAGTCAGGAGCCGCTAGCAAGTTGGGACCTGGGCTGGCCCCGGGAATCCTGTGCTTTATACCAAAAAGTGAGGAAGCAGTGCAGCAACTAGTTACTTGTAGCCCACGTGGCGCTGAGCAAGTCATAAAACCACACAGCCCCTCAGTTTCCCTCCTGTGAAGGGTATAAGAGCAAATAACTACAGATACTTGGAATATCACCCAGGTACATCCTAAACACTTCACAGGGACCACTCTTGCTATTGTTATGGTGATTAATTCCTCAAGTCTCACTTTAGGAGGTCATTAACCTCTAAAGAATGTGCAAAACAAGAGTTCAGACAATAGGGAGTTAGAAGATAAAGGCCAAGGGGGAGTTCATGGCCATAGAAACTTCCAGAACCCATGACCTCCATGGAAGAGCATCTGGACAACTTCATGATTATAATGCTGGACAGAGCTCAGCCCTTTTGAATCCCTCACCAGGACCGAGTAGAGTACTAACTGGCTTAGCTGGCAACAATGACCTTACACTTAGAAGCCATTCAAGTAAACATGAGCTTTAATTATTTATTTCAGTGTTGCAGAGCTCTTATTTTTTTAAATGTATGCAATATTTTCACATATGTATTCATCTATACATTTTGTTGAGCTTGAAAATATTTTTCACTGATAAGCACCAAGAGGGCACCTAGATGCTTAAGAAATGCTGCAGTCTAGGGGATGGATGTAATACAACAACAATAAAATTAAAAAAAAAAAAAGTTAAAAAAAATCAAAAATAAAATTCTAAAATAAAATGATTGGAAAAAAAAAAGAAAAGAAATGCTGCAGTCTGAGGGAGGCCCAAAGGACCACTCTACTTTGTTGGGGACACAGGGACAGGGTTTCAAGGAAGATCTGTTGAAGGGCACATGCGATGGGCTGGCTAGAAGGGTTACTGGCATCTGGCACTGAACCAACCACATTGTCAAAACATGAACCATTTGCAGCAGAAAATACAGAGGAGGGGTCCGTGCTGAGGAAAGGGTGGGAGCAAAGTCTACGTGGAGTGAACATATGTGGTGTGTAAAGAGCAGGATGGAGCCTGGGTTGGCCACACTGTAGGTGACATGAAAGAAGGCAATAGGAGAGCTCAGGGCAATTATGTCAGTAATGATTGCATGTGAACTCAGCAAACACTCGTTGAGCTCCTGCTATGTCGCAGCACTGGGGACCCAGTGATGAACATGCCAGGCAGGGTCACTACCAGGCCCAGTCAACGTCCTCCTAGAGATGCTGGGCAGAGAAGCTGCATGAGGACCCCTGACATGCTGATTCAGCAGGTCTGGGTAAGCCCCTCACCCCTCAAAAAACCCTGAATATTTTAAGTACCCACATAATTCTGGTACACATTTGAAAAAGCACACCTAGACCTCATGCAAGTCTCAGGAGAGCCTGAATCCCAACATGCCTCCATGAGCTCAAATCCCTCCAAAGAAGGGCTCACTACATCCCATACAAATGTTTTGCAAACTGTAAAGTGCCCTCACACACACACACACACATACACACACACACAAGCTTTATTATTATTGATACTGGGTTATCATTCTACCTTTGAACAGATCTGATCTCTGGGTGGTTCTTCCTTATAAGTGAGTGAGTGAGTCTGTACCCTGCAACACCCTTCAACCATCCGAGGCACTGCTCATGTCCCCTCTCTTCTTTCTCTTCTGAGCTCAGCAAAGTGCCATCTCCCCAAGGCATCCTGACCACCCCCACCCCCACCCCCACAAGCTTCAGTTGGTCAGGTCCCTTTTAAAGTCTAACCCAATAAATATCCCCCAGGTGATCTAATGGCCAAGAAGACCTGCAGCGCCTCGAACAGGCCTCCCAGCCTGGGGTCCCGCACCCTTCTCCTGGTTTCAGTTTCCCTCCTTCACCGAGGAGACAAAGACTTTGGGAAGCTTCTATTTTTTTCCATCAAAATGACATGATGGGTCCCAAGCATCAGGAACGCAGAAACACTCAAAACAAAACTAAAGAATCCATTTATTGTCTTCAGCCAAGTTTTTCAAACTCAACATATATTCTAGAGCTGAGAAAAGTCAGAGAAAATTATTTAGAAGAACAGAACATTAACTATCTTTTCTTTTTACTCAGTATGTAATCATAGTTATGACTCAAGAGAAAAGTTCTATTTCTTTCTCTCAAAAAGGGATAAAAGGCCCTGGCTGGTGGTGCAGTAGATAAGGCGCCGGCCTGCGAACCCAAAGGTCACTGGTTCAATTCCCAGCCAGGTAACATAACCAGGTTGCAAACCAGGTCTCCAGCCAGTTCCTTAGCTGGAGGCAGGTGAAAGGCAACCATACATTGATGTCTCTCTCTCTCTCTCTCTGCCTCTCTCCCTTCCCCTCACTCTGAAAATAATAAAATCTTTACAAATAAAAGGATTAAAAAATCTTTTTTATGCACTTACCATGGAAAACACTCAGCTTGTCAAATTCCACGTGCAAAAAAGGAGCTACCCCGACACTGCAGCAGGGCCCAGGGGCACCAGGGCGGCTCAGTCAGCCCTATTCTAATCCCTCCTCAGATGGCAGCTACGGAAGGGTTCTTTGGGGAAAGAGACGATGGCAGGGCCGGGGGAAAGGGCAATTCAGAAGTATCCTGACTACGCTGAAAAGAAATCGTCTTTACACCACACTTGCTGTGTTGGTTCTGGGGTGAAGACAGGAACAAAGGCTCAAATCTGAGGGATGCTCTTGGACAGAGGTTCTGAAAGTGCAATTTGGGACCAGCAGCATCAGTGAGAACTTGTTAGACATGAACATTCTCATGGCACCGCCCGAGACCCCCTCAATCAGAGACTCTGGGAGTGGAGCCCAGCCAAGTGTTTCCAAGCCCTGCCTGCAGGTAATTCTGATGCATTTGAGAACCATTACTCATCACCAAGGCTGCGCTCCATTCCAACAAAACCCAGAAACTGTTCCGTGCCCATTTGGCGGGAAACCAACCACAGGTATTCCCAATTTTATGTGAAAGGTCAACATCGTTTTGAGTTCAAGGTGAGCGGTCCATTGATTTTAACATTGCAATAAAAGCAACTACTCTCTTTCTGCTGTTGCCCAGGAAAGAAGACAATGCTGAATATGGGTTGGCTTTGGAAAGCGCTCAGTTCAAGGTGTCAGGAACATCAGCCCAGCCTTCCAGGACCACCCCGACCTCGCCTTTCCTAGCAGGGGCCCCGTCCCAGCTGGCGGCCACTTTATCTCCCCAGGGGCTAAGCAGCCCCTTTCTCTTCCTATCAACCCTCTCCTTGACTGGCTCCTCCACCCAAACTCCACCCACCCACCACAAGCTGCAGCCCGGAGACCCAAACCCCCGTGGGGCCCACTGGGGCCTGAAGTAACCCCAAATTGAGATGCCTAAGACAACATGTTTAAAATTGCAGCCCTGATCGTCAGTCTCCCTAGCTCTCCAAGCTCAGGCAGGACAGGAGGCAGTCATAGCCAAGCTGGGGCTTCAGTGAGGCCACAGTGACCTCTGATTCTAGTGACTCAATCAGACCCCTATTTCCGTGTCTATTAAAATAGACAAGTAATTCATCTAGTAAGTGCTCATTAGAAGCGAGCATTCCTGGCCTGGAGAGAGTGAATCCTCCATGGGGGTGGGTGGAAGCATCTAGATACTGAGATTCCGGCACCCACTGCCCTCCGTACGTGGCAGCCTCATTCCCCTTAACACCACCCCCTCTCCTCCACAGCCCCTTTTGGAGTCCTGAGTGCAAAGCAGAAGCTCAATACATGGAGTGAATTGAGGGGAGAAAGGTGAAGAAAAGAGATTTGCGAATGTAGGACCCAGGCAAAGGTAGAAATGATCAGTGATGATAGTTGAGGGGGAAAAAACTGCTAAACACACAAACCGTGTTTACTATCATGAAAGGAAGCCAAAACCGTAACCAGTTAATATGAAACATGGTAAATTCTGAAAAGGGTATGAAAGGGGCACTGATTTTTTTCTTCTAAAAGATTAAAATGGTTCAAAAACTTACTCCTTTCTTCCCTAAAGAGCACTGTCCAACATATGGTGATGTTCCTGGGAGCACCTGGGGGAGGCTGTACATCACATCACTGCTCCCCGCTCCCCGCAAAGGTCCCCTGCCTTCTCTTGGGGTAGGGGACTAGGACATCACTGAGCTATCAAGTCAGATCTAGTCAGCATCATTGGCTCAGAAATGAGTCTAAAATCGTTCAAAGAATGAGGCACAACCATCTCAATGCTTACTGTGGCCCCGAGATGTTTATGTCCTTTTTTAAAAAAGATTTTATTTATTATTTTCAGAGAGGGGAAGGGAGAGAGACATCAATGCATGGTTGCCTTTCACTTGCCTCCAGCTATGGACCTGGCTGGAGACCTGGCTTGCAACCTGGTTATGTGCCCTGGCTGGGAATGGAACCAGCAACCTTTGGGTTTGCAGGCTGGTGCCTTATCCACTGAGCCACCAGCCAGGGTGTGTTTATATTCTTTAGTCTTCCACTTACAGTGCCTAGAACTGGAGAGAACTATTGTATAATGAATAGAGCAACCATTATATCCAAATTTTGGGTATATAACTAACTACAATGTGGAGTCATCAGAATAAAGGCAAAGGAAATATGTTTTCAAATGAAAACAGGTAAGGTGATAAGATTATCATCTTTTTTTCTTTTTTATACAATGTGGTAGATAGACCCTACATTTTAAAATTTACACACACACACACACACACACACACACACACAGGGCTTCCAGGGTCCACCGGTCTTCCTCCTTTGGAACATGTATGTAACTTGCCAAAAGGCATTATTTGGCCAGGATAGTGAGAGGTGAGAAGGGCACAGCCCATCCTAGGACCAGTTGCCCTGAGATACCAAGGCATAATGGCCAGGAATATGGAAGAGGGTGTGATCTACCCTGAGGACTCGAGGGGGAGAAATGGAGAAGATAATAGCTGAATGCAAGGAAGAAACTTCTCCACAAGTGGAGCTGTCCAATACCAGAAGTTAACTGCCAAGCAAGCCCTGGTCCCCTGACCATGCAGAAGTGTGGGGAACGAAGTACTGAATAATGTGACCCACCAGCAGGAACTGGTGAGCGCGGGTGCTTCCAGATGCCATTTCCTAACACTGTGTGCTGTAAGATAAAGATGTGGCCAGTGGAGGATGGGGCCTCAAACCCAGATCTCCCTAGGCCTGGACCACCACACCAGAGCTCCCAATCCCATCGGTGCTTCTTGGCCTGGAAATGGGCCAGAAAAGTGGGGAGACCCTACTCCCAGCACCTAGAGGGTGGGCTGCCTTCAGACTTTTCCCACACCCCAGTATGCCCTGCAGATATCATCATTTTATACCCTTGTCAAGGGGGTGGTGAGTGAAGAGCCCCACTCCCAACAGCAGAGGAAGTTAGCTTCCTACAAAAAGTAGGAAATAGTTTATCAGAAAACAAGTATCTTCATAGGAATTGTCCCATCTAGCCTTTCAATCTCTAACTCCAGTTCTCAGAGCTCCAGCAATTGTGCTTCTTCTGCTTCAGGAACAGAAAAGCTGCCCCCCACCCCCCTCGCCACCCACCAAGACTGAGCTAAACATGATGGCTGGTAACAGCGAGACAGGGGGATGAGCCAAGCCAAAAGAAAACGGGGAGGCCTGCACTGATAGTCAAAAGTACTTGGTCACACTTCCATATCCTGGCTCATGTTACAGCCAACTTTTGTTTACTGGCCTACAGATTCCCTTCCTGCCCTTCCCCATTCCCATTTAATTTTCTTCTTTCTCTAATCACTATTATCTCAGCACACAATAAACACAGACAACAGAGAAGCAGTGAAAAAACTCAACTAAGTTACCTGCTAATGTTGATTACCTGATCCACCTGGAAAGCAGAGAATGACACACAGACAAAGAATGGGTTGGACCTCATTGTTATTGATTTGGTTATCTCAAGTCACACCCCACCCCCAACTACCTGAAGGTTCAAGTCTGCAACCTGCAGGGAAGGAAACAGGAGTTCTCAAAAGTCCCACTGCCAGGTACTGCTGGCTACTTTGTGGAATTTACCAGATGCACATGGTCAGAAAGAAAATCCAGGGTTTAATATTGGATCTAAAGTCAGATTACTTTTCAGCCAGTTCAGCTATGTACTTTCAGGAATTAACAATGGGAGGTTATAGCAGGATTTGAAATGATTTAAACCTGATCCCCCCTCCAAAGACCATTGTCCCGCTGAGCAGGTGCCTCCATTCACACATTCCACCCTCTCAAGTTTCATGGCAAAGGGCTCCCAACTCCCACACCCCCAGCCAGCCAGCACTCAGAGAGCCCACTGTGTGCCGCAATGGGCGGGCCCAGGGGCAGGGATGTTGTAAGACATTGTCTGCGTCTTGTTGCAGTTCTGGTTTGGTTGAGGCCACAAAGCCAGACAACAATAGAGAAGCAAAACCACAGCCCCAAACAAGAAAACATACACTTATACACAGGTAACAGTTTGAAGTGACCATTTCAAAAAGGCCTGAGGATCTTGACTAAGGGTCCTGAGGGGGAGTCAGGGGTCTGGGCAGGGACTGGAAGTGACAAAAGTCCAGGGTGCCCAGCAAGCTGATGATGCGATGGAGGCCTGAGAGGCAGACTGAAGAACCCAGTGGATTGGAGACTAGGGGGAAACAGAGGGCTACTGAGCTCAGATTAGACTCACAGGCCAGGAGAGGAACACTGATCATCTCACACTGTACACCAGGGCAGAAGGTCCATTCTCAGGGTGGATGACAACCAGCTAGGTGAGATGTCTGCACCTTTGCAGATCTTCACACCCACTTGGAAGGCAGCAGCATCGCCTCCATTTTAGGAGTGAGGAAACCCCATTAACATCAAGCCTTGCGTCACATTTCAAAATGACTCGGTGGTGGCCAAAAAGCAGAAGGAACCCAAATGTTCATCAGTGGAAGAATGAATAAACAGAATGTGGCACAGCCATATGATGGAATATCGTTCAACTATAAAAAGCAAGAGTACTGAGCCACGCCACACGATGGATGAACCTTGAAAACATGATTATTACATGAAAGAAGCCAGTCATAACCACCATTTATTGAATGAGTCCATTTTTATGAAATGTCCAGAACAGGGAAAGAAATTAGGTTAGTGGGGTTGCCAAGGGTTGGGGAAGAAAAGAATAGAGAGTGATGACTTATAGGGTGATGAAAATGTACTAAGTTGAAGGCCCTGGCTGGTGGCTCAGTGGATAGGGGACAGCCTGAGAACCTAAAAGTCACTGGTTCGATTCCCAGTCAGAGCACATAACCAGGTTGCAAGCCAGGTCTCCAGCCAAGTCTGTAGCTGGAGGACGGTGAAAGGCAACCATACATTTCTGTTTCTCTTCCTCTCTGCCTCTCTCCCTTCCCCTCTCTCTGGAAATGATGGGTGGAATCTTTAAAAGGAAAAAGAAAAGAAAAGAAAAGACAATGCACTAAGTTTATATAGTGGAGATGGTTGTATAACTCAGTGAATACACTAAAAACCAATGAATTGTACCTTTAAAAGGATGGATTTTGTGGTACGAGAATTATATCTGCCCTGGCTGGTAGCACAGTGGATAAGGTGCCAGCCTGCAAACCCAAAGGTTGCAGGTTCGATTCCCCAGCCAGGGCACATAACCAGATTGCAAACCAGGTCTCCAGTCAGGTCTGTGGCTGGAGGCAGGTGAAAAGCAACCATACATTGATGTCTGTCTCCCTCTCTGCCTCTCTCTCTTCCCCTCTTTCTAAAAATAATAAATAAAATCTTAAAAAAAAGAATTTTATCTTAATAAAGCTATTATTTTAAAAATGGATTGATAAGAGTTTCTCTAAATATATTTGCTAGTTCCCTTTCTTCATATAGAAAGTATATTTGATTCAACTTACTCTTTGTTAATCATTCAAGGTCATTTATTATCAATCAATGAACATCATCAATTAGGATTATAATCACGAGACCCTCACTGAAACGCTTCATAACATCCCTGCACGGGCCCTTTCCTGTCCGTCTCTTGCCTGCAGTGCTCCTTGTCAGGCTGTCAGCCAGCACCTACCTGCTCTGGGATGCCCCTGCCCCCACCGCAGCTGTGCCAGGGCAAGTCCCTGCTCGTGGCAATGCTCAGAATGAATTGTTTCAATCAGACATCTGGGTGAGGCCCCTCTGCTGAGATGGAACAGAAAAAAGGCGGGGAGAAGATAACTTTGTTATCCTCATACCCGTTTTGAAAGGAAAGATTCATTGGATGAGTTTAATCTTTCTCAGGAAACAAGGGGAGGTAGGCAAATTTGGATTTAGGGGGGTAAAGAGGGCTGGAGCAGGGGGCCTTACATTTAAAAAGGAAGGTCAGGGACTGCCTCCCTGCAGATGGATGAACTGAGGGGAGGAGAGGAGGGGAGGAAAGGAGCTATGCAGTTGTAGGGAAGAATGTTCTCAGCGAAGGGAGCGCAGAACAAGGGCAAAGACAGCGAGTGCCAAGTGAGGGGGCAGAGGCCAGAGGGGTCACAGGGAGGTCAGCTCAGATGGTCCGAACTCTGGCTTCCCCCTAAGTGAGAGGAAGAGGACTATCACCTCATTATTACTGCTATGTCACCTTATTACCTGGACACCATTATCTGGTGTCTGCCATGCACCCCTGCTGGGTGGACTTAGCTGGACAGAGCTGAGCATGACCTGACGTAGGGAGCATCGTGGGGGTCTCCTGGTGGACATATGCCTGGAATCTGCCTTCTGGAGACAACATCAACGGGAACATTTCAAACAGGTTGTGTGGGCCTCACTGAATGGTCCAGGGGAACACATGGGACCAGTGCAAACTGAGAAACTGGTTCTCCCCAAGGTTACTACCAGCTCCCAAGTGGTAATAAAGGATGTGTTTTTGAGTGAGAAGTGGGCTGGGAGGAAACAGGATGATGATCCCAATAGAGCAAAAACAGCAGCTACCGAATACCAGAAACACAAATGTGGGATCTCCAAGCTTTACAATATGCTGGCAAAGGTGATGTTACAATCCCCATTGTACAGATGACAAGATGGGAGACTTGCAAAGGCCCAGAAACTTGGCCAAAGCTGCAACGCTGGCAGATAGGCGATGCTGGAACCCAAGCCCAGGACAGCCTTACTTCACAGCTCTTTCTCTGTGTCCAAGGAATTGCTGACAGCAACGACTTCTGAACTACAAGAATGGCCGCTTCATCTGGACTGCATGCAGAGAGGCCTGGCACTACGAAGTTAACCCATAATAGAAGCTCTTGAAGTTCTGGATGGAGGCAGAACTTCTCATTAAAGTCTACTGTAGGGCCCTGTGAGTTGGAGGCACACAAGGTTTCCAAGCCCATCTGTCATCAAAATCACCCCAGGATCCCTTAGAGATTCCCAGTCCTGACCTTTCTGGATCAGAATATGCAGGAATAAAGACAAGGTATCTGCTTTTAAAAACAGAATCCCCACCCCCTGCCACGCACAGCCCACCTCCACAGCCCCCTGCTGAGGTTCCGGCCAAGAGCCACTGCAGAAGAGCAGCTTCTATACCTACTGTGTGCAGGCTTCCTGCTCAGGGAGAAAGGGGAATTGTTAAGGCTCTACTTGGGCCAAGTGTCCTGGGTACCGTTCTTCTTTCAAGAAATGTTCAGGCTAAGCCCTGCATGAGAGAAAAGCGGTTCCAATTACAGACAGAGAGGTAGGATGGATAGGAGAGAACTCTTATCTACTCTTGGTTGCAAAAGCAACCAAAGGAGGAGTGGCTGGACCCTTAGTGGAAATCCTAGCGTGGGTCAGAACAGGGTTTGATGGCAGTCAGGAACAATTCCTTGATTTGGCACTAAAATCATGAACAGGGTTATTTGTTTCTTAATGTAAAAAATATCTCAATTCTCTATATGTTGCTCACTTTTCTTTTGATGAATAGGTAGGACTCCCCCGAAAACTACCTTAATCTTATAGTCAGATTGCTTGCTCTGTTGAAAATGCTAGACTTGATGCTTCTCAAAATGGGGGCCACCTATGGACACATGGTCTCTACCTTGACTCTCAGACAGCATGATTGTGCTCCCCTGTCCACACTGAAGGGAACACAGTGTAGACACCACCACTCACTGGCTGAGGAAGCCCTTCCAGGGAGCAAACCCTTGGCCCTTGGGATCTTATCTTCCTCTCTCTGAAATACTTACCTTTCAAGTCTACCTTGTCAAGCTCTAAAAAAGGTTCCAGCTATCTCAAATTTAAATTACAAGAAAATGTTATTTTTCTCCAATTCTGATCTCAAAATGAGTTTGTTTAACTGACTATCTTAAGCTCAAGCAAAACTTAATAATTTGCTGAAGTATCTTGATTACCAGTCCCTTGCATTTCAGGTGAATGACTATTAATCAGGGAGCCTGTAGTTATAAATTCCAGTCTGCTTTGGAAGAATCTGCAGAATAAGAACCCAGACCAGAGAGCTCTGGCATTTCATGACAGGAGACAGCTGAAGCCATCACTCAGCTGGTGCTGATGGAATATGCACATGGCCACACGGGGTCCCTGCCCTCCCCCATGTTAGGGAGAAAAGGCCTATGCACAGAAACAGGGGACAACACAATACGTTTTGTCTTGTTCATATACCGATGAATAACATATAAGAGCGATAAGGCAAAACCATTATATAACAAACCAATTGTGTTTGTCAAGTACATGGAAGAAAATGTGCCAGCAGGCTAAGCTGGAGTTCAGGTCATCAAAGCCAATGCCAATAGAAAGGGGATGGAATGTTACGAGGTGGAGTCTGGAAGGGAAGTAGATGCACACCAGTACAGGGAAGGGGAAGAGACTGTCCAAGGACAGGGTGCATCCTGCTGGGTGAGGCCAGATGTGGGAGGCCTTGAGGGTGAGGCTGGGAAGTTCAGAAGGGGTGTGTGACGTGGAAGAGAGCAATGGCTGATTCCCTAGAAGTGTAATCAGTTACAAGGTGGCCGTGTTTTTGGAAGCTGGAGCTGGTATCAGTGGGCAGGGAAAGTTGAATGAAGGAAATGAAGGCAGGATGTTATCTCAGTGAGAGCTCTGCCTTAGGATGGTTGCAACTTTGGTCCCTTGCCACAGGTTTAAGTTCAAAAATCTGCAAACAGATTTGAGGCTCTCCTCTGAGAGCCTGCTTGGGGTTGCAGCTCCGAGGGTCTGTCCAAACCCCAGATTTGCCGGTCAGTGAGCAGGGCTCAGACCTGGCAGCACCTAGGCTCCCCGCAATTGTCTGGTGCTGTGCTGGCCTCAAAATTTGTGATCTAGGTCTCAGAGTTCACTTGCAGCCCCCTCAAGGACTATGGGGCCTCCCTGTCTAAACCAGCATCCCCTCTCCTCTACATTTTCAGTCTTGTATCCCAGCACTTGCTCCTAGGAGCTGGTCTTTGTACCACGTACTAGCTCTTCCCACCAGGCAACCCACGTGCCTGGAATCAGCTAGGAGCATGGGGAAGTGGAGGAGGAAGGAGGGTAACTATAGGTATGAAACAGGGTGCTATTTCCGACTATAAAAGTTAAGTACCTTGCTGAAAACTTTAATCAAAGAAACTGGAAAAAAAACAGCAAACAAAAAATAAAAATAGACACATGCACCAACATCTCCATCCAGGCGCAGAAAAGCACCATATTATCCTGAGTGGTTGGAGACTGGAGTGTTCCTCCAAATCAGGATGTCCTGGCTAACTGGGAGGCGACAGACACAATAAACAAACACGTGACTGGCTTTAGGGAAAATACCACCTTAGTTTTAGATGTGCTCTAGGATTTGTATCAAGTATCAAATAAGTTACAAATATTAACTCAGTGCTTGTCAAGACTGTATCTAGAATTATCTCCATTTACAGGGACAGGAAAGGGTTATGACAAACACAAACCAAAGCTTCCTCTTCAGTGCCACCACCCCCTTGGCAGCTGGGAAAACCTATGGCTCCCCCTCAAATGCTATTAAATGCAAAAGTTAAATACAGAGCATTGCAAAGGAAACCAATTACAGTAAAATGTTGTTTTCAAAATATTTTTAAAATATTTTGCTATGGTAACATTTAACATATTAAGTAAGGCATAGCAGTATGTTTCATAAGCACCTTAATTTTGAAGAAGTAATGAGAATAACAATACCTTGGAGATACTACAACTCTTAATATGTGAAAAAAAATCTCAGCAATTCAATTCCTATCGGTGGCCATCACAGGTACTGCTAAAATTTCAGTTAGTGAAAATTAAATGTAATTTTTTTTCTAAGTTTTTGAAGCTCCCAAGAATTCCTTCTGTGGGTCAACTCATGTGAATAAGCTCTGGAGCCCTGGTTGGTGTAGCTCAGGGGCTTGAGCTCTGGCCTGAGGACTGAGGAGTTGCCAGTTCGATTCCCAGTCAGGGCACATGCCTGGGTTGCAGACCAGGTCCCCAGTTGGGGGCATGCAATAGGCTACTGATCAATGTTACTTTCACACATCAAGGTTACTCTTTCTCTTTCTCTTTCTCTTTCTCTCTCTCTCTCTCTCTCTCTCTCTCTCTCTCTCTCTCTCTCTCTCTCTCTCTCTCTCTCTCTCTCTCTCTCTCTCTCTCCCTCTCCTCCCTCCTTTCCCATCTCTCTAAAAATAAATTTTAAAAATCTTTATAAATAAATATCTGCAGTAAGTGGTTGATCTACAACTTCTGTGGGAACGAAACCTGCTTCCTCTCCGCACGTTACCAATGATTATGTACATTCCAAAAAGGCACCATCACCTGCGCAACCTCCCTTACCAGCTTTCACAAATCGCCAATGACATTTAACATCTGTGCCTGACTCAGGCCTTTATCTTGGGCAGGGGAGCCCCACCTCATAGCTCACCTCTCCTTTTGGCCTCTCAGTTGCTCCTGCTACTGTGAGGGAATTCAGGGAATTATATGATGTTGGTAATGATGTAAAGAAAAAACAATATATGGCTCTACCCATTAAGCTTGGATGGCTTTAGTAAAAGGTTGAACTGTTGTCCCCCCAAAGATATGTGTAAGTCCTAACCCCAGTTCCTCAGATTTGACCTTATATTTAGACACTGGGTCTTTACAGAGGGAATCAAGTTAAAATGAGATCATCAGAGTGTGCCCCAATCTAATGACTGATGTCCTTATAAAAAGGGGTAACTTGGACACAGATGCACACAGACATGCACACAGAGGGACAGAACCTTCCCTCACAGCCCTCAGAAGGAACCCACCCTGCCAACACCTTGGTTTCAGACTTCTAGTCTCCAGGCAGTGAGAGAATAAATTTCTGTTACTTAATTTGTGGTGCTTTGTTACAGCAGCCTTAACACAT